>QKWP01000005.1:50102-144971 GCA_003550325.1 Gigaspora rosea | reverse complement strand
AAGCCCCATTCGCACACTATAGAAATTTACTATTAAATTCCGCTGTGATTTATTATAAAATGTCGATCATTTTATACCCTTTATCTGCGATCTTTCACTTAATTATTATTTAAATTTTTTTTTATTATTAAACTTTTACCGTTTTTTTTTATTTTTTAATTATTTTTTCTATTCATTTATTTTTTATTATTTTTATTTATTTATTTATTTATTTATTTTTTTTATTTTTTATAGCATTTTTTATTTATTTCCGTATTTTTTTAAAAATAATTTATACATCGCACGTGCGATGTTGTCGCACCTGCACAGATCATAAAATCAGGTGTAATGTAAAATCAAAACAATTAAATAACCCGTTTTTTCATTGGATAGAGTTAGGTGAGGTATAGATTGTGTGTATGGGCAAGAGGGGTTTTTATAGTAAAATTTTGCAAGGAATTTTTTTTGTTAGAATCCTAAGAGTAGTTTTATATACTCAATTTTAAGTTATAGACGATTTTTGACAAAATGAACGTTTATTTTGAATTTTTGATTATGTAACGTTACATCTGATCTTGAAATTTGATTGGGCAAGCGACATATAAGGTGCATCGCATGGGCAATGAATAAATTTACTCTTTTTTTATTATAGTTTTAATTTTTTAATCATAAAATCTTTTTTTTAATCTTTTTTTTTATTTTTAATTAAATTATTATTATTTATTATTATTAATAATTTATTATTTTTTTAAGATTTAAGATTTTATCAGTAATGATCAACTGGATATAAATAGATAAGTTCATTCATTTTTTTTTATTTCTTTTTATTCTGTAAGTTTTATAGTACTAACATTTAATATATTTGTTGTTAGTTTCATCCATTTCAGCATTTTTTTATTGCAGACATGTTTCTCTTCGTCGTTGGTATCGTCTAATTTTTGAAGTTGAGAAGAAGAAGTTCATATTTCAGATTTAGAATGACTAGAAATGAAAGCCATGAATTGTACATCCATTTAAGCAATTCGTATAGCGAAGTATCGTTTTCTATTTTTTTTTTTGCTTTAGCATTATCATGCAGTACCAATTCAAAATAGATCTTACTTTTTGGTGCGTTACTAGATACATTTGTCATTGGTGCTGAATTTGTGATGCTGTATTTGGCGCTTTGTTTTGTTGTTTCGTTTGTCTTTTCGTTTGTCATTTTGTTTGTCATTTTGTTTGTCATTTTGTTTGTCATTTTGTTTGTTGTGCTGGGTGCATTGGTCTTTAATTTTCATGACACTGTTGGGATTTAGTGGATATGAAAGTTAGTGATTGTTTTAGGTAAAAGAACAGTGTTTCTACAGTGTTTGTGTGGTATACAGTGGTGTCTTTACGGTGAATGTTTGGTGTAAGTATGTGGTGTCTTTATAGTGTTTGTGTAGTATCTTTATGGTGTTTTTGTGGTGTCTCTGGAATATGTTTGTAGTTTTTTTTTTAATAAAAATATATTATTTTTATTGGTTTTTTTTTTTAATGAAAATATATTATTTTTTATTGGTTTTTTTAATAAAAATATATTATTATTCTTTCAATGTATGAAAATTTAGCTAGTATTTAATATTTAGGTGAATTTATTTTTATTCACTTTTTATTTAGTTATTTTGTTTTTAATTTTTTTACATTACACGTATTATTATTATATTATATATTTTAATAAAATATTTATAAATTACATTGTCAAAATATAGTATAAATATTCGAATATATTCTTTTAATATATAAAATTTAGCTAGCATTTAATATTTAAACGAGCATATAGTAATTTATTTTTATTCTCTTTTGGCTATTACACTCCTGGTCTGCGCAGGTTTATGCATTTTTAAAAATCTTTGCAGAATTTATAAAAAAAATTTCTTTAAGTATAGTTGTGGGGTCACAGACAGATCTTTGCAAATTTTTAATTATTGTTTTTTTTTAGAAATCTGCACAGATCTGAATCTAAAAACTTCTCCCAATGTAGGACTGCAACCAAAAAATACATGTGGTAGAAAAAGAGATTTTAGCATTACCATCCTTTTTTCAAGAGTTATTTCTAGCTCATCTGATGTTATAATAAGTCCAAGAGGCAATGCCCTGCAATACAGCTTGTGTAAAACAAAGTAACTGATATATTTAGTAGTTCAAAGGATACCAAAGCATCTATATAACAAATTTCATCTAATTGATTAATTCTTTTATAAACACGATCCATTAAATTCATGACAATACACAGAATGAAAGCTTTTTTCAATTGTGAATTATATTTTTGCAAAATAGCACAACCTTGACCAGAATTATTATAGAAATTAACTTTATCTTTGAGTCATTGTGCCATAGATGTGACATTTTTCCCCCTAAATAGCTTTTGCAAAAATTTGAAATATAATCATGATCTGGATTTCGTGCACAGTCTGCTAACCATTGCATAAGTTCTTGATCATTATTTGCTTGTAAATAAAGATTATCTTTATATGTAAATTGGACAGTAGATAGTGAATATCCATTTTTAAAAAGCTCAAGATATTTATCACAAACTTCATTACTAATATGTTTAAAACTAAGAGCTATAGCAGAATGAACTACATGGTTGTGAATATATTTAATATTTATCTCAAGTGGATGATCTATTTGAAGATTCCGATGCTCAAGCCTAAGATAAAGAGTAGCTTTGTATTCAGTATTTCTAATACGTAGTGAATTAGGGTTTTTTAAAATGAGATTTCCTTGTTTTTGTCTCACAGTGTTACTATGAATATAGTGCCGCAATTGTCTAAATATAACTTTTTGACCTTGAATTTGATAACCTTTAGATTGAGACATGGTGGTTTTTGATGTTTACTCAAAATCTACAAGCCACTTTTGTGCACTTTCAACACTATTAATATTTGCTATAAGATCTGCTTCAAATTGATTAACAAAAAACCCTTCACCTGTAACATAATCAGAAAATTTTCGAATTTCAATAACAGAATAATTGTAATTTGTGGAAGTATAGCTACAATATATTCAGGTAAAATTGTGCTAGTTTCATTTAATATATTTGCATTGGTTAAATTATTATTCAATATATTTGTATAGATCAAGTTCTCATTATTTAATATATTTGTATAGGTTAAACTTTCGTTGTTTAATATTTGTCAATATTCAAAGTTTCTGTCATATTTAAATTTATACGTAGAAACTAGAAAAGATAGGTTCAAATTTTTAAAGAAAAAAAAGGAAGCAGTTTTTAAAAAAAAAATGTGCAAGAAATAAAGGGTAAGAATGCACTTTTATATATAGAACATATTGCAATATCATTATGATTTTGTAATTTGTAATATCTGAGTTTAAAATTCGTTATACTTAACATATATAACAAATTTCAATATTCAAAGTTTAAAAAGTTTAAAAAGTTTAATGGAATCACTTAAAAGTATATAAAAGAGAAAAAAAATCGAAAAAAATCTCCCAAAAAACTTCACATTGAATTACTTGCACATATATATTAAATATATCATTAATATAGTTAAGTTTTTAAATTTAAGCAAAATCATTGATATATATATGTTAATGATAAAAAATTAGGCCGTACAAATGAGGTATGCATTGATAATAATTATTAATTGAACGATAACAATTTACAAAATTTATTCTAAATGTTTGAGAAATCAATTCAGAATATATAACATTTATCATACATACTTATGTTATGTGCATTATTGTGACTTTCGAAGACTTTCACCCACTTTTAGTAATAATGTAATACAATTTTTAGAGTTACTGCATTATTTGTTTGAAGTACAATCTTCAATACAAAAAGAAAACAAAATCTAGACTTATTCAGTTTTCAAACAGCCCTCATGCAGTCTTTCCTTTTATAAAAAATTCAATGACCTAGATAACTGAAAACCCGCTATTTACTAATTATTAAAATTTTAATAGTACAGTAGTATATATATGTACACACTACTTTTGTAAATCGAAAATATTTATTTAAAAAAAAAGACCAATAGATATTTATAAAACTCAAGTCAATTTATTTTTTTTATTTATGATACGTATATACGCATGTATTACATATAAAACCTCCTATTTGTGCAGAAAGCAAACTTAAGCTATATAGAATTATTGAATAATAAATAAGTCAATATTTAGGTTGGCTTATCTTTAATAATGGTTACAATTTTTTTGGCGTATGAAGTTTTGCAAGCGAAAATTGACATTATATTTGGATTGTGTAATGGCATAGACTGTTTCACAAATATGCTTATACATATTTATATAACAGAATTCTATCATGTGAGAATAATCATTATAACCTGGTACAGAATCCATACATGTGTCCAACTAAGTGCAATTACTTATAGATCAAATGAGTTACCTTATCCAATTTTATAAATAAAATTATGCAAAAAAATATTTAAATTAAATTTATTTAAAAGTATACATATAAAGGACTCTTTAAATTTTAAATATATAATCTTTGGCATTTAATCTCTTTTGTTTAAAGTTTTAGTTCTTAATTTTAAGCAAGGGGATGAAAGTCTTTCACTAAAGTTAACCAATTCTTTACTATGTTCTTTAAGTCAAATGAGTGACTCACCCTATATAATAATATGATTGGTTAAAATAATTTTTTAAAAATATGAAAGATGATACTAAGCAAAGATTTCTTGTGATTCTAATAGTAGTTAAATCATTAAAATTGGCTTGGTAGAACCCAAGATACTTGGGTCAAAGAAGAGAATATAAGGATCTGCAAATTTACTGTTATACAAAGTATACTACTTTGTGTAATAGTGAATTTGCAGATCTTTATATTCTCTTCTTTGACCCCAAGTATCTTGGGTTCCACCAAGCCAATTTTAATGATTTAACTACTATTAGAATCAGGAGAACCTCCTCTTTAACTTTCAATTAGAGCACAAGAAGCCTTTGCTTAATATCATCTTTCATATTTTTAAAAAATTATTTTAACCAATTATATTATTATATAGGGTGTATCACTTATTTGACTTAAAGAACATAATAAAGAATTGGTCAACTTTAGTGGAAGATTTTCATTCCCTGCTTAAATTTAAGAACTAAAACTTTAAACAAAAAAGTATTAAATGCTAAAGAATATATATTTAAAATTTAAAGAGTTCTTTATATGTATATTTTTAAATAAATATAATTTAAATAATTACTTGTATAATTTTACATATAAAATTGGGTGAGTTAACTCATTGATTTATAAGTAACTACATTCTAAACCATTATATGTGGACATGTCCCTTGACTGTTAACTATAAATAATCTTTACTGTGATATATACTATTATGCTATCTGCAAATCTAATTATATAGTTGGTTAAAATTTGGCAGTGCAGCTACCACATGATCATATACTAGTTTTTATTTAATTCGTGATTCTTTTGTAAACAATAGTACTGTCATAGTAAAAGTTGGGGGAATCTAATATAAGTTTTATAATAGAGCTGAATCCAGCTTCACCCACAAGGTAGGTCATCTTTTTTTCAAGATAACCTTGCTTGGAGCTCTAATAAAAGTTATAGAGCTGATAATTGTGGTTCTAATAGTAGTAAGATCGGTAAAATTGGCCTGGTGGTTGTTGAGATACCCTAGCCTTTCTCTTTATAATCATATAAAATTTCTTTAAAAAATTTTAAAGAAACCTTATATGATTGTAAGAAGAAAAGCTAAGGCATCTCAACAACCACCAGATCAATTTTACTGATTTTACTACTATTAGAACCACAAAAATCAGCTCTATAACTTTTATTAGAGCTCCAAGAAAGGTTATCTTGAAAAAAAGATGACCTACCTTGTGGGTGAAGCTGGATTCAGCTCTATTATAAAACTTATATTAGATTCCCCCCAACTTTTACTATGATAGTACTATTGTTTACAAAAGAATCACGAATTAATTATTTTTTAATTATTATTTTTTTAAATTTTATTTAAATTTTTTTTCCAGTTTTTTTGGTTTACATTTTTATTATGATTTTTGTTTAATTTAATTTTTTTTATTTTTTTATTTTTTTATATTTTTTTCTTTTTTTTGCTTGTTTTTTAATTAATTAATAATTTATTTATTTGTTTTTTTTTGTTGCAGGTTAGAGATAGTTAGATAGATTATGGACGTGAAGGTAGAAAAATGGATCTTTTACAAGTTGAAGTGTGGGCAGGTGGATCTTTTAGGGGTCGAAGAGTGAGGAGAATTGATCTTTTACAGAAGAAGAGTATAGTGATAGATATTTTTTAGGTGGATAAGTTTCGTGGTTATGCACATATATGCAATGGTAGAAATAAAAAGTAAATTTGCAGTTATTCCTTACTATAGAAATGACCAGAAATTTACTTTTTATTCCCAATATTGCATATATATGCTAGAGATGCAGCCATTTAAAATTTAGCAGATATAGTAGATATCCAGATCCTACTTATTTAGATAATAAAGCCAAAAAGAAATTTTATTAGCAGGCCAGTTTCAGAGCTTCAGTATAGTTTTGGAGTATTGGTATAGTTTCAGGTCTTTAGGCAAGTTTCAGCCAAGAAGGTCATGTCTGAAACTGGTTATACTAGTTTCAGTTTTAGTTAATCCGAAACTATATAGTTTCAGGCAGCATCATTACTATACATACTGCGAAATTTAATTTTTTAGTTGGTTGGAACGTTATAGTCAAGAAAAGGGATCCACTAGTGATCCACCTTTTGTATAACTCATAGTGAAATTGATAAGGGCAGTGTCATTAATCACCTGATTATTTTTTATCAGAGGCCTACCCCCTCCCTCTTCCTTAATATATAAATAGTCAGGTTCTTATATATAATTTTAACTTTTTTTACCCCCCTAAAAAATCACCTGATTTTTGTTACTCCCCTAAGGTTGACAAGAAACCTAGATGTCATGTATATATGTATACCAAAGGGCAAACATATATGCTACATAAAGAAGTACATATGCTTGATGAGAGATATTAGGAACACAAATCAAGTAGTTGCCTTTTTCATGTAAATATATATAGATAGAAAAATAACGATCAAATTCACAGTTCAAATATTATTAGTACACATAACCACGAGATGGTTCAGGACATTACAATAGTTGAATCAAGATATAGAAGGTTAACAAAAGAAATGCAAGGTGATATTAGATTGCTTGCATCTTGTAAAGTGAGAGCCAGCCCACAGGTTTGTGTGGTCACGTATTCAAACATTTCCGTGTATTTTAGTATTATTCTGTGCTGTAATTTCTCATAGGGTAGAGGATGGGGAGCTGCACTGCGAATAGTAGGAAGTAATAATAAAATGATGAATAAAGTACAAAGACTGCATATCTGAAATTGGCCAGGCAGTGTACTATTCACGTTCATATGCCAGGGCTTATAGTAGTAAATCCCATAAGTATCAATACAAGAGTAAGAGGGCATCCCCTTCTTTATCTGATTCTGAAAGAGAGTATTATAAGAGAAGTAAGAAAAAAGAGAAAAGAGCGCCGTCCTTTTGGAGTAGGAATTTTTATAAACCCATGGATTGACAAGGAATGATTACCTGCTTAATTGCGGAGGTTTGGGCACATTGTCTTAAATTGCCTCTCATCAAACCCAAGGTCCGCTAGCAAGTCTAAAAGCCAGGATTGACTACACTCGGGCTGGACTTGTAGAAAAGAATATGACTGAAGATCGGATATCATAAAATGTCAAGAAAGGATGGGTTTTGCTAGCTAGCAATCCTCTTCTATCCCATATGTTTTTTTGAATTTGTAAATAAAGTCATTCAGTTTTTTTGTATAAAGTTAGCTGATCGAGCGATAATAATGAAAAGCCTGTCAATGAAGTAACAGGGTGATTATTATTGAGAGACCAGATGACTTTATGATCGATCACATACAGGTTTTGTTATGTATTCTTTTATAGTTATTCTTTGATTATTGTCATGAGATTTTGTAACTTGTTTTTACAGGTAATTTCAGATTTGCATATGATTTTGATATTCATATGGTTATACCAGGAGCGGAGTATGAAATACGACGTGCATGGTTATCTGAAGAGTGAAATAATGTAAACAAATATGGTTCTTTGATTGGTTATATTTTCACATGACATTGTGGAATGCGATGTTCCAAACCTGCATTTTATATTAAACCAGTTTGATAGACTTTTTTGCGTATATACGTGCTATTCGTGCATGATTGCCCCTAAGTACTATAAACTACCGTATAAATAGCCTGGGTCTGGTACATTTCACCAAAAAAATTAATTAGTAAAAAAAAATTATTAGTAAAAATGAGAGGGGTCTGATATATGGGGGGCTGTTTATACATCAGTTTACGGTATTTCAAGTTTACGTTTCTTGCCTTTGGGTTACAGATTATTGCGATAAGGATTGATATTTTGATATTTAAGGGATTCCGGTATGTGATTACAGTAATAATTTTTTTATATTTCCATTGTTTATTATCGTGCTTTCTTGATTTATGTGTTAACATTGTAGCTTGTTTTTCTTGTTTTACTTAGGATTCTGTTTTGATTATCGATTGTGTATCGAGTCACTTGATATTTACCAGGAACAGAGTGCAACGTAGTGTATAGTTATCTGAAGAGTAAAATGATGTGAATAAATATGGCTCTTTGGTTAGTAATATTTCACATGACATTGCATTCTATATTAATCCGGTTTGATATAGCTTTTGTACGTACAATATGTATATATTATTTGTACATTATTACCCCTTCAAAAGGACTATTTTAAGTAAATATTTCAAGTTTATGTTCATGCCTTTAATTTACTATTTATTGCAGTAAGGATTGATGTTTAAGGGATTCTATAATATTATAGTATGTGTTCACAGTATTGATTTTTTTATGTGTACATTGTTTATTATTGTGCTTTCTTAATTTATGTGTTAACATTATAGCTTGTTTTTACTTGTTTTCGGGATTCCATTTGGATTATTGATTGTGTATTTAGTCACTTAAGATTTTTTTTTATCTTATATTGGTACCAAATTTGGTTTGTCTTTCATTTATGGGTTACACTATGATAATACAAATGGGTGTTATTCCCCTGTTTATCAAGCAACCTATGCAGCTTTTTAGCATTGCGTAATTTTTTTTATGACTGTTGAACTGACAGGTCATAGGCTGTATTATTTTGTAAATGCATTCACTTCTATATGAATGACTAACATCTAAATTTTATGCCACCTGACCCTTGCTTCCATATAACTGTCGTCCCGATAGGCCACTTTGGAAAGATTACTGGGTAAGGAGGGAGAGTCGATATAACCAGAACTAAAATCAGGTTCGCAGAAGAAATAGTTTATCTTACTCACAAACCTCAACAATGCTAAAATATACTTTGAACAATTACATAACAATTACCTCATACTTACTCATTAATTCACTTAAACTATACTGTATGTACCTTACTCTTATACTTATATCCCTTGATTGATCATCTATCAATTAATTGATCGAACATATGACCATAAAAGGTCTGTCACATGATTGAATCTGAATTGATTCGAGACAAAATTTGCTTCGATACTTACGTATCGAGCAGACTTTTATATTTTCGAACTTAATTCGTAATTGTATTAATATGGGGGCTTGTTTTTTATAACATTTTACTATTAGTACTGTTAAAGGGATGGTCGTTTCCTTGTGCCATGCGTGTTGACCTTTAAGTTACTATTACGTTTCATTACTGATTTTATATGTTCTTTTATTAGGCTGTACAAAAGTTGATTTTTCATTTTGCATTACAAGGATTTCAAAATTCGGAATGGATGGGCAGATTTTTTATTTTTATTTTTTTTATTTTTTTTTTTAGTTTACTGCAAATAGTATAATGCCCATTTTTAAGGTTATATGAGGTTAACGTTTCATATACCAACTTTGTACTATACATATGTAAACTAAGATGTACATAATTTATTAATTAGTATTAATAAACTGTTAAACATTTCATTTTTTAAAACTTTTAATATGAACTATTAATTCTTCCATTCCTTGTTTTGCATGACAGCATCGCGCAGCTACCTTATGATTATTGTTAGATTGATAATGGGGGTAAGGGATAATGGCTGTGGCCAAGTATGAACCAGTGATACGAGAGGAGTATTTATGGCCAAGAATCTTAGTGAAGAAGGTTATCTTTCTTTTTGCTATCGCTCACCTTGTGAAGGCTGGTTCTATCTCCCTCCCTTACCCACCCAATTTCAAGCAAGCAGAGTTGTTTCTTTTGTTATATCAGGCTTCATAGCTGCATTAGCAGTGCAAGGACCTGTAGTGTACCTGGCTCCATAGCTGCAAATGGCAGTACAAGGACCAGAGGTAGTTGGCTCCATGGCTGCAAGTGGTAGTGCAAGAACCTGTTTTGCACCTGGCTCCATGACTGCAAGTGGCAGTGCAAGGACCAGAAGTAGTTGGCTTTGCGGCTACAAGTGGCAGTGCAAGGACCTGTTTGTACCTGGCTCCACACAACTGCAAGTGGTAGTGCAAGGACCAGTTGTTGTATTTGGCTCTATGGCTGCAAGTGGCAGTGCTATGAAAAGCCTGTTAATGAAGTAACAGGGCGATCATTATTGCGAGATAAGGTGACTTTATAAATGATCATGTACAAGTTGTTATGTATTCTTTTATGTTTATTCTTTGATTATTGTCGTGGTATTTTGTAACTTGTAGGGTAAGTAATAATGACAGTAGCCAAGTATGAACTAGTGATACGAGAGGTGTATTTAAGGCCAAGAATCTCAGTGAAGAAGGTTATCTTTCTTTTCGCTATCACTCGCTTTGAGAAGGCTGGCTCTATCTTTTCCCTTACCCACCCGAATTCAAGCAAGCAGTGTTGTTTTTTTTGTTATATCAGACTCCATAGCTGCATTAGCAGTGCAAGGACCAGTAGTGTACCTGGCTCCACGGCTGCAAGTGGCAGTGCAAGGACCAGAAGTAGTTAGCTTCGCGGCTGCAAGTGGCAGTGCAAGAACCTGTTTTGTACCTGGCTCCTTGGCTGCAAGTGGCAGTGCAAGGACCAGAGGTAGTTGGCTTTGTGGCTACAAGAAGCTGTGCAAGGACCTGTTTTGTACCTGGCTCCATGGCTGCAAGTGGCAGTGCAAGGACCAATTATTGTATTTGGCTTTACGACTGCAAGTGGCAGTGCAAAGAGCAGTTGTTGTATTTGGCTCCTTGGCTGCAAGTGGTAGTGCAAGGACCAGTATTATGAAAAACCTGTCAACGAAATGACAGGGCGATCATTATTGCAAGATCAGGACTCCACAGCTGTATTAGCAGTGCAAGGACAAGTAGTATGTATACCTGGCTCTACGGCTGCAAGTAGCAGTGCAAGGACCAGAAATAGTTGGCTCCGCGGCTACAAGTGACTGTGCAAGGACATGCTATATACCTGACTCCATGGCTGCAAGTGGCAGTGCAAGGACCATAAGTAGTTGAATCTGCGGCTACAAGTGGCAGTGCAAGAACCTGTTGTTGTATTTGGCTTCACGACTGCAAGTGGCGGTGCAAGGACCAGTTGTTGTATTAGCTCCACGACTGCAAGTGGCAGTGCAAAGACCATAAGAATGAACCTCGCTCATACCAGCAGGAACACATTACTAATTCTCTTTTCAGCTATGGGAAGATTCGATTGTTTACCTCTATATGAAGGCATTTTGATCCGTGAATGTTTTTGAATCGTCTCTGTACTTGTGGAACAGACAGGACACTATAGGGTCCCTTTTGGTTGCTGGGACACTTGAAGATCAAGGAACCCAGTGATCATTATATTGCGTAAAATCATGCAATTACATCATTGTTTACTAGCACTAAACAAATTAGCCTAAACTAACCTATCCACTAACCCTAATACTAACCCTAATGTAGGCTAAATACTTAATCATATAATGTGATTATCATGAAGATATCACTGGGTTCCTTGATCTTCAATCTTCTCTTGGTTGCTGTTGTGATGAAAGCATGTCGCTATGGTGGAAAATGTGATCATGTATATTAGAGCTACTAAGGGCAGTGAGCCTTTATCCCATATGTTTTTCAGAATTTGTAAATAAAGTCATTCAGTTTTTTGTATAAAATCATCTGATCGACAATAATAATTTCAGATTGTTCCAGTACGAATATCAATTTATGTATAGCTTGGTTCTTAATGAGCCACTTACCACTGTTGGTCCACAACCGCAATAATTATTTAATTAATACGTAATGGCACGTTATATTGGGGTAGTCAATATCCTATGTAAATATAAAAGTTTATTATTTAAATTTTTATATAGATCTCAATTGTTATTTTGTACCATAATCCTTTGCAGATTTCAATTAGATGCACAGCCTTAATGGCTCAGTTTAGAAAAAATTGGTGTATGGACCAATATTATATCTTTACAAACAAAGTTATAGAACTATATTTTTCGTTTAACTATAAAAAAAGTCTGATTAATTCCTTTTAAAATAGTAGTTTAAAAAAATTTTTTTTAAGAAATATAGTTCTATAACTTGGTTTATAAAGACATCTTATTGCTGCATGGTACATCTATTTGAAATCCACAATAAATTATAGACATAAATAAAAACTGACATCTATATATAAATTTTAAATATTAAACTTTTATATTAGGTATGATTTTGATTAGTAACTAATAAAGCTTATGCTAATGAGTCGATAAATTATATCGAGTTTATCCTACCCTAGCTTTTTTGGTTTTTTTCTAACTGCTAATTTTCATTTTAAAATATAATTTAAATCATATTATATTAACTTAGGCAATAAAAGAAGCAAATTTTTATTAGCATATCTTTATAAAAAATTTTCTGGATATTAAGTATAAATTAAGTATAAAGCTATGGTTTTGTTCCTGGTTTTGTGCGATGACATTGTGCAGCTACCTTATGTAATACTGTGTATTTGGTAAATTTACCTTAATAACCTTTTTGAAAAACAGTGCATTAGTAAATTCTATTTTTACAAACTGCACGTATGTATGTATATATGTACTTACTGTACATACCAATGAGTCCATATCATTTCTTTTCCTACTATTTTTTTCCTGCCACTCATTTGCTTGAAATAGTGAGTACCAATTTTTACAATAACTCATCATAATAATTTCAATACAATTAATTCAATTTGACTACACAGAATTTTTAACAATAACCTGCTATAGAAATCATGTATTCCCATTACAGCACGCAGTATTTACAATGAAATAAGTTCTGTAACAGAATTCTTTATAAATTCACAATAAAAATTATGATAATTCCAATGCAAACCAACTAAACCTTAATCACATACTATGTAAATCACCATAATAGTGAGTAAGTTTTGTATTATTTTTTATTGTAGAAATCAAGATAATTCCAATACAAACTAACTCAACTTCATATTGAGTATCATTGGAAGTTCTGTAATAGGATTTTTTACAATAACTCATAATAGAAATAATGATAATTCTATTGCATACTGTGTATCACAGAATAGAGAATAAATTCTGTAAAAAATTTTTTATAGTACTTTATGAAAGAAATCACCTTAATTGCAATACAAACTAACTTACCACATACTAAGTGTCACTAAAATAATAAGTAAAGTTTGATAGCAGGATTTTTTGTAGCAATTCATAAAAAAAATTATATAATTCCAATGCAAACTAACACAACATTAACCATACTTTGTGTTACTGAAATAGTAATTCTCTAACAATTTTTGCAGCAACTTATGATAGAAATCAGGATAAATTAATGCAAACTAGCTCAACTAAATAATGAAATAGCAAGTTAAATAGCAGAACTTGATATAGTAATTCATGTGATAATTTTAATACAAATCAACTCAACTTTAACCACTTACTGTATGTTACTGGAATAGCAATAAGATTGTAACAATTTTTTATATAGTACTGTAAAGAACATAATAATTCTAATACAAACTACTCAACCAAATATTATATATTACTGGAATAGTAAGTAAGTTCTATAACAGTAGCTCACAATAAAAATCATGATAATTACAATGCAAACTAACTAAACCTTAACAATATAATATGTATCACTAGAACAGTGAGTAAGTTCTGTAACAATTTTTTATAGCAATTATATTGAAAATTAAGTTAATTCTAATTCAAATTAAACTAAATTTATTCTAATTCAAACTAAACTAAATTTTGTATTTATAGATTAGCAAATTTTATAAAAGGATTTTTTACAGTTATTTATATTAGAAATTATTATAATTCCAATATAACTAAATCAACTTTAACCTTCTACCTCATGCCATCTAAAGTTGTCTACCTTTGTCTTCAACTTTCTATTTGCACTTATATATCATTAAATTTAACTTTTTCAGGATATTTTGTTTGGGCCATATGGTCTTCTTTTTTATTATAAAACCATTAATCATCCCCTTGAATTCTTTAACTTTCTTTATCTATATCATTGTAATTATGAGTAAGTTCTATATTTTTTTACAGTAATCTACAATAGAAATATAATATTTTAATACAATCTAACTTTACCAATATAATAAGTTTATAGCATAATTTTTATAGTAACTTTTGGAATAATTCCAATACTAACTCAACCTTAACTACATGTTGTATATTGCCAAAATGGAAAATTAATTCTGTAGCAGAATTTTTACAGTTAATAGAAGACACAATATTCCCAATACTAATACAACCTTAACTGCATCTATAATATGATTTTTACAGTAACTCACAATTAAAATTGCAACAATTATAATGCAAACTAAATCACATACTATGTGGTATTGGAAAACAAATAAGCTTTGTATTAGAATTTTATTATTTACAATAGAAATTACATAATTCTAATATAAACTATAACTCAACATTAACTCATATTGTGTATTATTGAAATAAAAAGTAAGGCTGTATCAAATTTTTTATAGTAACTACATATCAAAAATCATTATAATCTAAATTCAAACTAACTTATATACTGTAAAATGAACAAGTTCTATAACAGACCTTCTGTAGTAACTCACAATAAAATAATAGTTCCA
This sequence comes from Gigaspora rosea, assembly GCA_003550325.1. Classification (NCBI taxonomy): domain Eukaryota; kingdom Fungi; phylum Glomeromycota; class Glomeromycetes; order Diversisporales; family Gigasporaceae; genus Gigaspora; species Gigaspora rosea. The sequence continues at coordinate 129,951 of QKWP01000005.1, read as the reverse complement.
ATATAAGCTAACTCTATTTTATTAATATTCTTTGTATCACTAGTATTGTGAGTAAATTTTGTAATATAATTTTATAGTAAATATAATAGAAATAAAGATAGAAAAAACTTAACCTGAACAGGTTTAGCTGCTTATTCTAGACCCTGGGAGTCTAAAACTTGTTATGAACCTGGATTAATTAGCCAATAGAAAGTTTGTTGTGCACAAATATAAAATTGTTCTTTGTTTACCCTTTTCCCTGCCTTTTTTTATCATTTTTGGAGCATCGCTTTTAATGTTGCCTTTGTTGTAATTTCACATTCTGGTATCATCATTTGTGGTATTGTAGTTTTTGGTATTGCCACTTTTGATATTACTGCTTTTGGTGTCTCCACTTTTAGGCAAGGTTTTGTTACTATGTCATTGCTTTTGATATAGTCGTACATAATATCATTTTATTGCATTATTGTTTTAGTGTTATAGTAGTTAGTATAGTTTTTCTTCACTTTTTAGTAATTTTGTTTTTAGTGTTTGGTATTGTTATGAGCTCTTGTTGCTTTTTATTAAGTTTTTTAGTATATTTTTTAATAGGTCTTTAAGTTCTTCAAGCAAGTTCATTGTCATTTTTTATTTACAATTCATTTTACTGACAAAGTCTTAGCATTTGATTAATTGCAAGTAATATTTTGTAAATTGTGATTTTACTATTTTAGATTATATTGTTTTATTAGTGCTTTTTTGTCAATTTATTTTTCACTTTTTTTTTTTTTTTGTTAATTATACTTATTTATTTATTTTAATAAATAACAATAAATTATTAAATAAAAAATTAATAAATGAAAACTTCAATATCAAAGATCATATTTCTAAAAGAAGAACTTGTATATAGTAGTACAGTCAACTCTTTTTATAACAAACTGTTAGTTCTGGCATCTAAAAAAAGTTTGTAATATAAAATTACTATATTTACACGAAATAACGCACATGGGCGTTATTTTAAAAATTGCATTTTCAAAATAGCATATTGGTTTTGAAATAAAACTATGTGCGTTCCAATATAAAGCATACTCCAAATGCCAAATTGATAATCTGCTGAAATAACTAATTCAAATAACAAGCAGAAATAAGAATTTTTATAGTTATAAAATCTAACTTAGATCAGAAAGGCTATATATAAAATTAAGAAATACAGGTTTTTTATGCAACATACAGATATAATGCATAATTTTTTAGAAATTAGATCTTAACACCAAAATAATGCCCATGTATATACTTGAAATAATGCACATCCCTTCAAAATAATGTGCAGGTGCACATTATTTCGAGTAAATACAGTACTATATCTTCTTAAGAAACTATAACTCTTTTATATTGAAATATTATAAAATTCAAAATTTTTAGTTCAGTATATCCAAAGTTCATTATAGAGAGATTTGGTATAAAGAGAATATACAACCATAAAAGGGGGTCATCTAAAGCCAGGTGCGTTCATGTGATGTAAAGCCAATCAAATCGTAAAATTTGATCTTTATGGATTAGCCTGACGAGACAAAAACATTGAAAAAAAAGAAAATATGCTAAAAATACAAAAATGAGTGTCTAAACCTGTCTAGGAACATTAATAAAAAATGTCGGGAAGACAATTTTACTTATAAGTCAAGCCCTAACCCTAACCCCTAACTAACTCTTACCCTAATTTTAATTAAATAATCAAAAACATATAAACGCACCTGGCTTTAGCCATCCCCATAGTAGTGAAAAAACATAGAATTTTTTTTACTCAATGGCTATTCACAGTTGGGGTCTACTTTAATTTGCCTGAACCCTGGGGTCTATGATAACTATTCTAAACTAGGGGTCTAGGTTAAGGATGCTCATAATGATAATACTAATGTAACCTTAGCTATACACTATATTATACAACGAATTTTTACATTAGCTTAAGATAGAAAACATAAAAATTCTAACAAAGATTAACTCAACTTTAATCACATTCTGTGTGTCAATAGTAAGTAAGGTTTGTAACTAATTTTTTATAGTAATTTACTATACAAACTAGTATCTTATACTGTATGTAATTAAAATAGCAGTCTGTAACAAACCTTTTTATAGTAACTTACAATGCAAACTACTTTAACTTTAACTACCTACTTTGTATTACTAGATAGGAAGTAAGTTCATAACAAAATTTTTTACAGTAACTTATAATGCAAACTAATTTAGTCATAACCAAATAATATATATTACCAGAATAGTGAGTTAGATTTGTAGCAGAATTTTTTATAATAACTTACAAAGCAAACTAACTCAACCTTATCCACATACTAGCTAAACCTTAACTATATACTGTGGGTTACTGGCATGGTGAAGGTTTGTATCAGAATTTTTTATAGTAATGTACAATGCAAACTAACTCAACCTTATTCTCATACTGTGTATCAAGAGAATAGCAAGCTCTATAACTAAAATTTTATAGTAATCACAATAGTAATCAAGATTATTCTAATGCAAATATAACTTTAACCAATACTATGTATTAACAGAATTGTAAGTTCTATAACAGTATCTTTTATAATAGCATATGATAGAATTCATGATAATCTCAATGCAAAATGGCCTAGCTTAACCTTAACTAAATAATGTATGTTACCAAAAATGGTAAGAACAACCCAATTTAATTCAATAGTTTAAATTATATTCTTCTTGCAAAATTGGGAAAAGTAGTTTATTATAAAAATTTTTTCAAAATAATCTGTAATATTATAGTTTTCTGAAATTTTTTGCATTAATAGTGAGGAAGAGGAGAAAGAGAAATGTAACCCACTAAATTAAGTTAATTTGGCCTAAGTTGTAATATTTTTTTAGATTAAACATGATTATTTACAGTGAAATTGCAATAATTTCAATTTATACTATATTCTACTACTAAGGCCAGACCAATTTAATTTGGTGGTTTACGTTACCCCCCTTTTTTCCTCCCCCCTCTTACTTATAGAAATCACATAATAAATTTGACAAAGAATCTGATTGGTCATTTGATCAGACAAACCAATCAAATTCTTTTATTGGATCCATTGATGAGGTACTGTACTTAAGCTAAGTTTTATTGAATATATAAAATACGAGACTTGTGTTTCATTTCGGTAACAATGAAAAGAGAGTTAGTTGTGTTGGAATTATAATAATTTTTATCATGGTTTCTATAAAAAAATTCTGTTACAAACCTATTCGACACACAAATACGTTTTAAGGTTGAGTTTGCATTGAAATTATTTTGATTTCTATCATAAATTATTGTAAAAATTCTCTTACAAAGTTTGCTCGCTATTCTGATAATATGGTTAGGGTTAAATTACGTAGTTCATGTTGGAATTCTTATAGTTCTATCACGAGTTACGGTTACAAACCTTAATATGTGTAGTGTAGTTTTTGAAGAGCCTTGCACTTAGTAAAAGGGATATAAATAAATGACGAGATATATAATGATTTGAAAACAGCAATAATTCGAGTGATTCACGTGATCATGCGATCGATCAATCAACTATCCCAGCATCGCCGTCAAAATTTCACTATCACGTGATTTTTGGCCAATAAAGTAACAAGATAAGGTGTAACGTAACACAAAGCAGAAGATCAAAACAAAACGTTCGCTTTTCAAAAATTGTCTATATCCCTAAAATTTGCATAAGAAGTCACCTTTCGAGCCCTAACAAAAAAAAATTCCTTGAGCAATTTTACTATATGTCTTGATAACATCAAGCCCTATAGGATCCCTAACCCTAACCTAAACGAAAGCTCAACATAATAAAAGCTAACCCTAACCCTAACCTTTAGGTCTCAAGATTATTATTAGGCCTCACGAATGTTAGGTTAAAGTTATATATATCAATACCCCTTCACAAAGCTCAACATAATGAAAGCTGACCCTAACCCTAACCTTTAGGTCTCAAGATTATTAATAGGCTTCATGATTGTTAGGATAAAGTTATATATATCAAAACTCTCATGGGTTAGTGTTATTAATTTTAATTTGGGGTCAAAATGAACCCGATCTTGGTTCAAATGACCACAGTCATGGTTCAAATGAACCCGAAATTGGTTCAAAGAACCCGTTTTGGTTCAGATGAACGCGATTTTGGTTCTAACGAACCCGATTTTGGTTCATTTGAACCCGATCTTGGGTCATTTGAACCGGATCTTGGTTCAAATGAACCCGATCTTGGTTCAAATGAACCCGAACTTGGTTCTTGAACCCGTTGTTGGTTCAATTGAGCCCGATCTTGGTTCATGAACCTGATTTTGGGTATTTGAGCCCGATCTTGGTTCAAATGAACCCGATCCGGACCCAGTGCGTCGGAGTTTAAATTTTTGTGCAACCCAACCATTTTCGTGGGAACACGAAACCCGACCTCTATTTTTGGTCGGAGTTTGAAAATTTTTTAGGGGCAGTGACTTGAGTGTGAATTTTTTTAAGGGTAGTGGGTGGGGGTTTTCATTTGAACCCAATCTTGGTTCATTTGAACCCGATCCTTGTTCAAGGGAACCCAACCTTGGTTCAAATGACCCGATCTTGGTTCAAATGAACCCGGTCATGGTTCAAATGAACCCGATCTTGGTTTAAATGAACCCGACTTGGCTCTATTGAACCCGATCTTGGTCACTTGAACTCGATCTTGGTTCAAATGAACCCGATCTTTGATCAAGAGAACCCAATCTTTGATCAAGGGAACCCGATCTTGGTTCAAGGTAAAACGATCCTTGTTCAAGGGAAACCGATCTTGGTTCATTTGAACCCGATCTTGGTTCATTTGAACCCGATTTTGGTTCAAATGAACCCGATCTTTGTTCAAATGAACCCGATTTTGGTTCAAATGAACCCGATCCTGGTTACGAACACGATTTTGGTTCAAATGAACCCGATCCTGGTTACGAACCCGGTAAGTCGGAGTTTGAATGTTTGTGTAACCCACTATTTTTGTAGGAACACAAAATCCGACCTCTATTTTTGGTCAGAGTTTGAAAAAATTTCAGGGTCAGTGATCCAAGTATGAATTTTTTCAAGGGTGGGTGGGTGGGGGAGGTGGTGGGTAAGAATTTTTTATACATTATTTCACATTATTATAGTAATATTTCGGTGTGTTAAGAATAGGACCTTTAAAAATTCAAGGGCAACCTCTTATTAAACCCGAGTGAAGCACCCCCAAATAGTGACGGACATTAGCGCCTTAGAAGGGGTAGACCAGTGTTAGGTGCCCGGGCGTTGCCGCGGGCTAGTGGTTTTAATATTTTTTATTAGGGTTCATAATGAACTCGGTTATGGTTCAAATGAACCCGGTCATGGTTCAAATGAACCCGGTCATGGTTCAAATGAACCCGATCTTTGTTTAAGGGAACCCGATCTTGGTTCAATTGAACCCGATCTTGGTTCAATTGAACCCGATCCTAGTTCACTTGAACCCGATATTGGTCATGAACACGATTTTGGTTCATTTGAACCCGATATTGAACTGGATCTTGGTTCTTGAACCCGATCTTGGTTCAAATGAACCCGATCTTGGTTCATTTGAACCCGATTTTGGTTCAAATGAACCCGATCCTGGTTACGAACCCGATTTTGGGTCATTTGAACCCGATTTTGGTTCAAATGAACCCGATCCTGGTTACGAACCCAGTAAGTCGGAGTTTGAATTTTTGTGTAACCCGCCCATTTTCGTGGGAACACAAAATCCGACCTCTATTTTTGGTCGGAGTTTGAAAAAAATTCAAGGGTCAGTGACCCGGGTAAGTATTTTTTCAAGGGGCGGGTGGGTGGGGGAGGTGGAGGGAAGAATTTTAAAGATTTTTTTAAGGGTGGTTGGTGGGGGCAGGGTTGGCAATGGACTATGATGGTCTTCGAAAAAGATGTTAATGGACATTGTCCATTGTGCCAATGGACATAGTCCATTGGTATCTGCTAAGCCACATTTTTGGTCCATTGGCCAACCCTGGGTGGGGGAGGTGGTGGTAAGAATTTTTTATACATTTTTTCACATTATTATAGTAATATTTTGGTGTGGTAAGTAAAAACCCTTTAAAAATTCAAGGGCCCCCAATATTAACCTAAAGTGAAGCACCCCCACATAGTGACGGACATTCGCGCTTTAGTAGATTGACTAGTGTTAGGTGCCCGGGCGTTGCCGCGGGCTAGTGGTTTTAATTTTTTTTATTAGGATTCAAAGTGAACCCGATATTGGTTTAAATGACCCGATCTTGGTTCATTTGAATCCGATCTTGGTTCACTTGAACCCGATCTTGGGTCTTGAACCCGATCTTGGTTTATTTGAACCCGGTCTTGGTTCATTTGAACACGATCTTGGGTCATTAACCCGATTTTGGTTCATTTGAACCCGATCACTGTTTATTTGAACCCGATTTTGGCTCATTTGAACCCGATCCTGGTTCATGAACCCGATTTGAACCCGAATTTGGTTCAAATGAACCCGATCCAGGTTACGAACCCGGTCCGGCGGAGTTTGAATTTTGTGTAACCTACTATTTTTGTAGGAACACAAAAGCCGACCTCTATTTTTGGTCGGAGTTTGAAAAAATTCAAGGGTCAGTGACCCGGGTAAGGATTTTTTTCAAGGGGCGGGTGGGTGGGGGAGGTGGAGGGAAGAATTTTAAAGATTTTTTTAAGGGTGGGTGGGTGGGGGAGGTGGTGGGTAAGAATTTTTTATACATTTTTTCACATTATTATGGAAATATTTTGGTGTGGTAAGTAAATTACCATTAAAAATTCAAGGGCCCCAATATTAACCTCAAGTGAAGCACCCCCCAAATAGTGACGCAGAACTGCGCCTTAGATGTAGTAGATTAATATAACATGTCATCCTCGAATTTCAAATAATTACCGGTCAATAAGCGCTTTGCGAACATTAGAACTCCAAAAAGTAGCTTGATAGGGATAGGGTAAATTATATGCCAATATAGAACATAGTCTATATGAACATATACATTATCCTACATATTCATTAGCATTAATAATCTAAAGCATCCAACAAACCGGCTCAGATTGGTATAAAACATACATACCTTTGTCATGATAGCTTGTCTGGGAATCTCCGTAATTTGTATTTAACAGACATATTGAATATTTAAAGCCTTCATAAAATAAATACCTTCATGCTGACCGATATTAGCTTTTCAGTTATTATACTCACTTTAGTCAAACCTGGTTCAACGATTTTATAAAATCGACCTAGCATGCGTATGCACAAATTAGCAAGTGTATAATTCAATAAATAGTACTCATACGATCATAATGTTTACGTACCAAACGTGAAATTAAACTAATGTTTCCTTATGTCAACATTTGATACGGATTGAAGCAACAACAGAGCAAACACGGACCTTATAAGAAAAGTGGTACGGGTGGTGGTACGGGTTGGTGTCGGGAATGCTCGAAATGGCACGGATCTTGTGGCACGTGCAGGAACGTTTTACGGAATGGCACGGTAAAAATGGCACGGACATTGCGGCAAAATGTGGCACGTAATATCACGTCATATGAAATGGCACGTTCAGATGGCACGTATGTGTACGTTACACACGTGTTGGCTCATGATACGTGTTGGCTCGTTTCGTGGAGAGCGAAAGATCAGTAAAGGATTTTTTTTAAAAAACAGAGCGATATCTCATGATTTCACTAATGAAGCTTCCCGTGTGTCTTAACAAAAAAAATTCCTTACAAAATTTTGCTTCATATGCAGTTAGCTTGTTCATCTTATGTTGATTACTTATGTAAATTTATGTTTTAATAGTTAATCCACCTCGTTATCGCGGTGGCACGTGAATTTACGTTCATTACCCGTGCCAAATCCCGTGCCGATTCGACTAGTAAACTGCTGCAAAACCCGTGCCATTTACGGTCCTATTGGTACGGGCACACGGTCCCTCACGGTCCACTAAATCCGAACCAACTCGTACAAATCCGGACCTTGACCCGTGCCAAAATGACCCGTGCCTATCCGATTCCATCCCGTGCCTATACGGTACATTTTTCTTATAGGGGGAATCCAAACAAACCAAAAGTATAAATAATACAAATACTATGAATAGAAGTTGCATTTTGAAATTTGATTGCTTACTGATCCAACAAACCCACAAATATTTCCTAAAGTATTCATTATCGAGCTGTAAAATCCATGAGGAACACCATCTAAAGGAATTGTTTCAGAATAGAAAGTTTGAGTCTGCATTTGTTGAATTTCGAGGGCTTTATTTATGTTAGTTAAATCGTGTTTAATATGCGTATAAACAAAAAAACTAGTCAAAAGTTTAGAAAGTTAAACAAACCTGCATACTAATAATTCCTTTACAAGAAGGTATTGTTAAGCTGGATTTATTCTTTTTCTTTCAAATGATATGTTTGATTTGATGTCTAATAATTTTTACAATTTAGAATTTTAATTCTCGTTAGCTCCGTTGGTCAAAAGAGGCAGACAAGTCGATCATGCAGAATATGCTTTTTTTATAATCAAAATCATATCATGGAACATTAACTACCGTAAATATTTTTAGTCTATTTATGTTACTATTAATTGTACACTCCATATAAATTGACGCATTAGCCTTTTTATACACAAAGCATAGCTTTTTCTGTCTACTTTGATGCTTTTCAAATTCATTATTTACATGAGCATTCTCACGACAAGTTTTGTAACCTGAAATTTGTACATTTACGACAATAAATGTGATTATAACAAATTAAACTATTAATGAAGCCATATCGAGCAATCCTTTATTTTAACATATTTAAATTATTCGGTAACGTAATATGTACTGCACAGTGTTATGCCCAATTTCACTTTTCCTTTTTTATTTTTGTTTTACTTATTTTTATTATTTCATTTTTACAAAAACTCCTCATTCGGGAATGATATGGGGTTAAATAGCTTTGACGAGGGTTGTAGGCTTACAAAGAAGGTAAATGAACTCTCCATCGAGAAGTAAATTCATTAGCAGGAGTTTAAAGTTCCCGACTTACAAAGAAGACAATTATCAATCATAAATACAGCATTCAGAAATAATTCTCATATTTATGTCCAGAGTAATTCTATAATCCGAATTTATTTGCATGCATTAAGAGAAACGCTAATTAGGATTAACCCATCATTTCAAAAGTCAATGTATAATAAATAAACTATCTGGTTCGTGCGTGTAATTACATTGGTTCACCCGATTCAATTCCATAATTATATCTATGGATGATGCATTCATATGTGGATTTTATCGTGTTTACCTAAATATATAAAACTTTATATAGCTGAAGAAAATAGTACTTTAACATATATCTGTATATTTTATATGAAAACATAATAGATTTTGTTTATTTCATAGAAAACTAGTTTGCAGAAGAGTTCGATTTAGGGATAGTTTTTAACAAACAGCACATTTCACAAAGTATTTCTAGACATTGTATTAGTGTGATTTAGAATGTTTAGAACGTTTAGTGTAATTTATAAAAAAAAAAAAAATATTTCTGTAAAATGTGATATCAGCAAAAAAAAAAACTTTTTATAAAATAATATGTAGGTAAAATAAGCTATTTATAAAATAAATTTATCTGAAATTTTTTTTCTGTACGATTAATTTATCTATGAAGTGAAATAAGGTGTCTATAAAAAGACTGTCTATGAAATAGAATACAGAACCCTTCGATATTATAGGTGCAGAAATATGATGATAGAACTTTTTGCAGTTTCCACAGTCGTAAAAAACTCTAATCGTAGTTGTTGTAATATAATGATAAATATTTGCCATAACATTGATTTATGACATAACTTAACAGGTGATTTAATCGTTTTTTGTTGTCAATATTTTTGAAGCAGGGGCTGAGTATCTTTAATTAATTACGTATCATTCATGTAAAGCAAAAATAAAACAAGTGTTAACAATTTATTATTTAAGATAATATAAAACTTCTTTATTTATGAATCTCTTAAACAAATACTAGAAGCATAAATTTCATGTAATCGTAAATAATAGAAATAAATAAATGTTTAGCATTTAATTGTTATTCACATCGCTAGATAATAAATATGATAATAAATATTATTTATATAAAATTAAAAAAAATTTATTACTTATGACGATTCTGAATGACAGGAATCAATAATATAAAGAGACATATGCATATAGTATTGGTCTTATTGATTTATCAGCAAAAATAACATAACGAACACCATGTAGAACAAAATTTAGAAACAAAAATAAATTAAAAATCATCTTGAATGTTAACATAATCATTGGTTTGCTAGGTATAATTGCCATTTCTGATATTCTTTTGCTGATTTCTCGCACATTAATCAATTTACTAGTGAACATTTCTTTTCGATGTATTTGTTCTACAAGTTGAGGTCTGCATTCATCGGCTGTTTCGAATTTTCCCATAATCTCTTTATTTCTAAGCCATTCTTTAACTGCTTTAAAAATATCCTCTGCAGTTGGTCGATTTTCTTGATTTTTATTTAAACATCGTACAGCCAATTCAATATAGCATTTGGGTAAATAATTATCAAATTTAGGTCTTAATCCTTGGCATATTTGTAATGACAGATCAATATCAAAATTCAGTCCATCATATGGTTGTCGTCCTGTTGCGATTACCCACATTATTATCCCAAATCCGTAGATATCCGATTTTTGTGTTAATTTTCCACCTTGCAAAATCACTGGATCAACATATGGCAATACTCCATATACTTCTTTATTTTCATTTATCTTTCTTGATTGTCCTAAATCTGTGATTTGTACATCATAATCATTTCTATAACGTAAAATGTTTCCACTATGCAAATCTGCATGAACTAATCCTAATTCATGAACTCTCTTCAGATGTAATAAAATATTATCAAGTAATTCTATTCTTCTATCCCATTTTAAATTTTGCCAATTCTTTTTCAAATAATTTACAAGATCTCCATCTTCAGCATATTGAAATACCATGATATATTCACTCGTTTTAGGATTTAGCGTTAATCCATAAACATCAGGTGCGCAATAATTTGAATTACAATGAATATGATTCTCAAATTCTTGTAAATTTACAATTTTAAGTGCTACATTTCTTTTTGATTCATCCGAACCTTGTTTAAATATAATTCCACCTAGACATGTAGCTTTATATACGGTTGCATGCCCACCCCTGCCTATTTCTTTAATGTCCGTTAAACAGTCATAAGAAATCCATGCAATCATTCGATCATACTCGCATTTTAATTGTAATCTTTTCATAAAATTGTCTATGTCTTTGTTATTACTGTTCCAGTTTTGAATAAGTATATCAGGATTACACATTCGACACCAGTCAGAATTTGTATTATTTTCATTGCAATTTTCACATATTTTATAGGTTTCATTACGAGTATATGCAAGATATCTAATATTTAACGCATTTAACAACTCTATAAAATATTTAATATTTTTCTGTGTGCCGTATCCATAGCGGTAGCAAAAGCTTTCTTAATAATTCCCATCTCTAAACCAGTACTCGCTGATTTCTGGAAGTATTCGAATGCTTTATTTCTGTCTTTTTTGACATGAATTCCCAAATGATAAAATTCCGCAATCTGAAACAATCCTTGACTATCTCCTAAATCTGCAGCTTGTTTGTAAAAATCAAAAGCCTTCTCAAGATCTTTCTCAACATCGATGCCAAACTGGTACTTCCATCCCTGAATGCACAATTCTTTATCGGAAGACATTTTTTGTGCGTTGAATTAAATTTTGCCTGAACATTTTTTTTTTAATAAGCAAAGCATTACACAATACACAAATAAATACAAATTAAAATGCACAAAATGCAAGATCAAATGATATGCATATGATTCACACAATAGAATGTGAAAAAAAGTGCATTCCTTATAAAGATAAAAAAAATATATAACATACCTCAACAAGGAATTTTTCGAGACCGCATGAAGGTGCAATATGGTAATGGTGCTAAGAAAGTCCTAAAAGAATGAATATAAAGTGTTTGGAGATTACCTGATATCCAATGAAACTAGTAAAGCCAATGAAACTAGTAATGCTAATGGAACCAAAACGTGATATTTGTTAATCGATAAATATTACAAATATATATAAGTTATATATTAAGTGGGATAAAATTTGCATAATTCATCAATTTTTCTATTAATTTTTTAAATTAAGGGTTTGATGTATTTTTCTCGTAATTGAGTAAATAAGAATGAGATGCAGTTGACAAAGCAGAAATATCATCAGGAAAATGTTTTTGGTATTCCAAATTTCGATACGTAATTAATAAAAAAAAAAATCAGGGAAACAATTAACTACACTTAGGGTGTTCTCAAGCATCTCGATTGTTCTATAATGATCGTAATGACGCTCAAGCACGATATTAATAGAATTAAATGCTCGAGCATACTCTTTTGTTTTTATTCGTGATCTTCACTATGCACCCAAAACATCTATAAAATCCAATAAAACAATAGTCTTCAATCGACTGCCGAAGCTTCAACTTCAGTTGTCCTTTTAATGATTATACCAATTTAAATTTTGGGTATTTGCATTACATATTAAGGCCCTAAAATTACAATTAAGGACTCAAATGTATCGTAAATAATTAGATTTAGCAATAGGTTTTTAACATTTGAAATTATATAAATGCAATTTTCTTTTGCCAGTTAAATTTATTACTTTTTACACAGTATTGTATTTATTTTCTTATCTTCTTGCATGTAAAAATTTTAACTACATTAGTCAATTTTTAAAATAAGTAATTTGACTTTCTCTACGAATACAAATGAGTTTTAATATCTTCGATTAACGCTTCACAAAACTGTGAATAATGTTTTATAACTAATCTTGGTATAAGATAGACTTATTATTTTAGTACCAAATAAAAGTGATATTAATAAATGTCGGTCTTAATCTAGTTGAATTTATCTTGGTTAAAAGAAAAGTTCATTAAGCAAAAGGGTATAGAATATAAATAATACAATATACGGTGATGACGTTCAAAGAATCATTATAATTATAACTCAAAGTTACTTTGGCCCTTATTTGTAAATTTTTCAAAATTTGGGCCTTTATATGTAATTATTTTTACTTTGGGCTCTTATTTGTAATTATTTTATTTTCGATAAATTTTATTTAAAAATAAATTCTAAATTCGTTTTATTAAGAAAAAAAAAAGGGTCATTAATTTTATTAATAATAAAATTTTTCATGACTACGACATGAATGCCTACAAATTTTTTTTACATGTAAACTACCGAATCGAATTGGTCTCGCCTGAGATATGGATGACATTAGTACATCTAAAGTAGCGTCTGACTCAAATTTCGACTTAATGCATGCATGAAGATGGGGCTTGATTTGACGTTATTTAGATGGGGGCTACTTTAGATGCAACAGTACCCTTTGTACCCGATCTCATTAACCATGCCCAACACTCTGATTCCCGTGATAACCCTGATCGATCGATATCTTCCCCAGGATCGCCTCACTTTTTCACTATCACGTGACCGTGCCCAAAAAACTTCAAGTGCTTTGGGTGGGAGTTTTATATATATATAACTTTGTTCTAATAACCTTAGACCCTAAAATTATATAAAATATAAAATATGTAACCTAAAACCACTATTCGAATTCTATATACTAAAAAGGCGATCAAAATTCTATTATAAAAAAACAATTAAAAACTATGATAAAAAACAATTAAACTTCTAGCCCGCGGCAACGCCCGGGCACCTAACACTAGTTGATTATTAATACAATTCTCAACTTTTAAAGTACTCAAACCACATTGAGGCATAGACTTGGTACACGTGTTCTTCAAGATTGCATCGAAAGCCATGAAGCAATTGCTATTGAAATAAAAGAATTTTTGATGAACCTCCTCACAGTTGGTGCATTAAAGTAATTATTTTTTAATCTTTTATTTATTCTTTATAAAATTTTATTTAATTTAAATTTTATTTAGGTCAAAAACGGTTTGATTTATGACATTTTATTCTCTAGTGATTTACAAAAATCCCTTTCTTCTGCCAGTAAATAATAAAGAATTGGTAAAGAAAGTTATTTTGGCTCTGGCCGAAGGTGAACACAATTTTACTTATTATAATTGATAATGAAGCATTCAGTAATACATCAATTTCTGACTAAATTTTTAAAAATAGTTGACTCTGCTAAACTTATGAGACAAGCGGCTGAAATTTTAAATTCACTTGCTGTTATGGTACACATAATGAATATGTTATATTTCATATATAATGATATTGCTTCAAATATGAGTCGTTGTGCTGGAATGTGTAATGTCGGATATTGATATCTTTATGGAATTTGAGTTGAAAATGATGAACGTAAGACATTCTTTTATTATCAAAAATCTGCAAAGATGGGGAATGCTAGTGGAAATATATGGTTGGATATTTATCAGTATGAAATCGGTGTCAAGAAGGATTACGATAAAGCATTCGAATATTATCAAAAATCTGAGATATGGGTAATGTTGCTGGTATTTTGATATTGCATTATGTTATCGAAGAGTTGAAAGAAATATGCAGAAAGCAATTATTGGTTTCAAAGGTAAAATTATTTAATTTATAATTGTATATGTATTTACCTCTTTAACGAAATAATTTGAATATTATTAGAGCAACAAATTTAATGAAAGGTAATATATATTTATTTGATGTGTAACAGCCAATAATATATAGTTATTGGATGCGTAGCAGACAATAACTGGAGTTATTTGATAGGTGATTACAATTATATCGTGATCTGCGTGATCACGATATTATTGTTACACCTACAAATAACGGGAAGTATCTGACGTCGAATTTGATTGTGAGATGGCTGGGCCCCGCAGGGCCCAGCCATCTCACGATCAAATTCGACGCCAGATACGTCAGTTTTGGCGTGAAGCATTCAATAACGGTATTATCCGATACTCTACGGCGATCGGGATCCTGCTACAAAAATTAAGCTCAAACTAATGATGTAAACATAGATTAAAATTTTTTTATATGAATTTTTTTTACGCTTGACTTTTTTTCTCTTTCACTTTTAATTTGTTTACTTACAAAAAACAAATCCTTTTCTGTTAGATCCAAAAAGCAAAAAAAAAATAAAATAAAATAAAACTAGATACATATCAAATATTTATAAACTAAATTGTAAGCCAACAAGCGACTAATTAAATGAAATTATTAATAGTACAATTCATACAAATGCTCAAAAAGCAACAGCGAAACAGGTTAGAATTTTAAATCTCGGTGGCCTAAAGTTGATTACAATTATGGTGTTAAATCTATCACGAACGAGAATTTAATTATATAAACGAACATAATAAATTTTCAAGCAATTCTCAAGACAAGTAACAATTAGCAATATTCGAAAAAGCTTTATTAAATATATAATTTCAACAGCATCAAAGTCTCTATCTTTGCATTATTTCGTTAAAAGGTTCTTCGAAAATAAATCTTATATCGTATTCAGCACTATCATGTTCCAAGCTATTGGAATAAAAACTGACTATCGCATTCAGAATTATCGTGTTTAAGATTTATAAAATTCTTATCGTTATAATATGAATTTTAAGTAAAGACTACAAAATAAAAAAAAAATAAGAAAAAAGAAAAGAGCATTAGTTATACACCGTAATTAAAATATAATAACAAAAATTGAAAAATAAATAACAATTAACTAAAATACTTAGCTTGCAAATAAAGCTTATTCTTTTAAACCAGTTAAAAAAACCGTGGGAACTATTTTAAGTATACTATACCAAATAACTCGAGTTATTTGATAGTCCCGATCATAGTAGAGTATCGGATAATTTATGTTATTGATTTTAGTCATTATTGTTTAATATTTCATACACATATATATTTAGTTGAATACGATTGCGCGTCTAAAAGATCTAATGTTTATGAAGATTTAAAAGATATGTTGATCAAAAATAAATATCATTTACCTTGGATTCCATATAATGATTTTACCGGTATCAAAGAAATAGGAAAAGGTGAATTTGCAACTGTATATCATGCCCATTGGGATGATAATAGTAGTGATTCATCATGCAGATGTCGCACTTAAAGTACTTGGATCAAACGGTCTATTAGAATTTATAAATAAATTAATATATTGTGGAATTAGAGATGTGTATCCGTCATTTTTAAAGTGTTATGGAATAACAAAAAATAATGGTTATTATGTTCTTGTTTTAGAATATGCGTTTAAGAATTCACTGAGCAAAAATTTTGATAAAGTAGTTCGATTAGACTGGAAAAAAAGTTAGATTTGTTACAATGTATAATCTAAGATATTGATATGATTCATTTTTCAAGTTTATATTCATCGAGATTTGCATAGTGGTAATATCTTAAAATATGCTATAGTTAACACATATATTGCAGATTAGGACTCTCTTTGTTCAGAAAAGCAAACGTGCAATTTATGGCGTCTTACCTTACATCGTACCTGAGATTTACAAGAAAAGCATTTCACACAAGCGGCAGATATTAACAGTTTGGATGTTATTATGACCGAAGTACAAATGGGCAAAGATCATTTAATGGCCATCCATTCGATCTTAGTCTCACATTCAATATATGCGAAGGACTACGACCAAATTTGCATCTGGAACTCCTGATTGTTACATTGAATTAGTCAAGCAATGCATATAGATTCTAATCCATAAAAACGACCTGCGCTTTTCATATTCCTGATAAACTTGGTAAATAGTTTAAATGTATTAGCGACCCTTCTATCATATAGGATAATGCGATCATGATAATTAAAAAATGCAATTCTTTGAACCTGATAAAGTAGCTAAAAGAATTACCGATCGTTACACTAAAACGTCCAGATCTCACATATACTTTCGAACACGTCAACACTCGTGAAATCGTAGACCAGCTGTCAAATCGGTTGTTAGCAAACCATCAATTAGTTTGACAATTCCTTGATTTTTTTTTTATTTGATATGTATATGAACTACTCGAAAAATGAATTTGACTTTGCAGACTCATAGATTGATAAAGTCCATGAGGTAAAAAAAATTTGTAGGCATTCGTGTCGTAGTCATGAAAAACTTTATTATTAATAAAATTAATAAACCTTTATTTTTTTCTTAATAAAACAAATTAGAATTTATTTTTAATTAAATTCATCGGAAAATGAAAATAATTACAAATAAGAGCCCAAAGTATAAATCATTACATATAAAGGCCCAAATTTGAAAAATTTTACAGATAAGGGCCAAAGTAACTTTGAGTTATGATGATGATGGTTCTTTGAACGTCATCATTGTATATTGTACTATTTTATATTCTATACCCTTTTTACTTATTGACCTTTCTTTTAACCAAGATAAGTTCAACTAGGTTAAGACGATATTTATTAATATCATGTTTATTTGGTACTAAACTAATAAATCTATTCTATACCAAGACTAATTATAAAAAATTATTCACAGTTTTGTGAAGGTTAATAGGCGTTAATTGAAGATATTAAGAACCGTAAAAACTCATTTGTATTCGTAGAGAAAGTTAAATTACTTATTTTTATAAATTGGCTAAAGTAGCTAAAATTTTTACTTGTAGGAAGATAAGAAAATAAATACAATACTGAGTAAAAAGTAATATAATTTATAGGCAGAGGAAAATTGCATTTATATAATTTCAAATGTTAAAAACTTATTGCTAAATCTAATTATTTACGACACATTTGGGCCCTCAATTATAATTTTTGGGTTTTTATATGTAATGTAAATTCCCCAAATTTTAAATTAGTATAATCATTAAAAGGACACAGCTGAAGTTGAAGCTTCGGCAGTCGATTGAATAGAATTGTTTTATTGGATTTTTTAGATGTTTAATACAATTAATATCGTGCTTGAGCGTCATCACGATTATTATTGAATCAATCGATTGAGATGCTTGAGAACACTTAAGTGTAGTTAATTGTTTTTTTTTCTTAATTATGTATCCAAATTTGGAATACTAAAAACATCTTCCTAATGATGTTTCTGCTT
Organism: Gigaspora rosea; assembly: GCA_003550325.1. Classification (NCBI taxonomy): domain Eukaryota; kingdom Fungi; phylum Glomeromycota; class Glomeromycetes; order Diversisporales; family Gigasporaceae; genus Gigaspora; species Gigaspora rosea. Next base: position 111,929 of record QKWP01000005.1, on the reverse strand, counting down.
TATCAATTGCATCTCATTCTTATTTACTCAATTACGAGAAAAATACATCAGTCTCTTAATTTATAAATTAATAGAAAAATTGTTTGTACATGTTTATTAATCTGCAAAATTTATCCTCACTTAATATATATATATATTTTTTGGCTAATATTAATCTATTAGCAAATATCACGTTTTGGTTCCATTAGCATTACTAGTTACATTGGATTTTAGGTAATCTCGAAACACTTCATATTCATTCTTTTTATCTTTCTCAGCACCTTTACAATATTGCACCATTCATGCGTCTCGAAAAATTCCTCGTTGATATGTTACATTCTTGTATCTTTGTAAAGAATGCACATTCTATTGTGCGAATCATATGCATATCGTTTGATCATGCATTTGTTGTGCATTTTAATTTGTATTTATTTGGTCATCGTGTAATGTTATGATTATTAAAAAAAAATGTGCAGGCAGAATTCAATTCAACGCACAAAAAATGTCTTCCGATAAAGAATTGTGCATTCAGGGATGGAAGTACCAGTTTGGCATCGATGTTGAGAAAGATCTTGAGAAGGCTTTTGACTTTTACAAACAAGCTGCAGATTTAGGAGATGGTGAAGGAATGTTTCAGATTGCGTAATCTTATCATTTAGGAATTCATGTCAAAAAAGACAGAAATAAAGCATCCGAATACTTCCAGAAATCAGCGAGTACTGGTTTTGAGATGGGAATTATTAAGAAAGCTCTTTGTTACCGCTATGGATACGGCACACAGGAAAGTAATGATTATTTTGAAAAGTTGTTTAATACGTTAAATATTAGAGATCCTTATTGTTATGCTTTTGCATATGGTCGTGATGAAAACTATAAAATATGTGAAAATTGCAATGAAAATTATACAAAACTTGATTGGTGTCAAATGTGTAATCCTGATATACTTATTCAAAACTGGACCAGTAATAACAAAGATATTGACGATTTAATGAAAATATTGCAATTAAAATGCTACAATGATCGAATAATTGCATGGATTTCTTATGACTGTTTAACGGACATTAAAGAAATAGGCAGAGGTGGGCATGCAACCGTATATAAAGCTAGATTTCTAGGTGGAATTATATTTAAAGTTGCTTCAGATGAATCAAAAAGAAATGTAGCACTCAAAACTGTAAATTTACAAGAATTTGAGAATCATGTTAATTGTAATTCAAATTTTTGCGCACCTTATGTTTATGGATTAACACTAAATCCTAAAACGGGTGAATATATTATGGTATTTCAATATGCTGAAGATGAAGATCTTGTAAATTATTTGAAAAAGAATTGGCAACATTTGAATTGGGATAAAAGAATAGAATTACTTTATCTTGTTTCATTTCATTTGATGCAAGTTCATGAATTAGGATTAATTCATGCGGACTTACATAGTGGGAACATTTTATGTTTTGGAAATGAAGGAATGATCTCAGACCTTGGACAATCAAGAAAGATAAATGAAAATAAAGAAGTATATGGAGTATTGCCATATGTTGATCCAGTGATTTTGCAAGGTGGAAAATTAGCAGAAGAATCAGATATCTACGGATTTGGTATCATAATGTGGGTAATTGCAACAGGACGGCAACCATACGATGGATTAAACTTTGATATTGATCTGTCATTACAAATATGCCAAGGATTAAGACCTGAATTTGATAATTATTTACCCAAAAGCTATGTTGAATTGGCTGTACGATGTTTGAATAAAAATCAAGAAGATCGACCAACAGCAGAGGATATTAAGAAAACAGTCGAAGAATGGCGTAAAAATGAGGAGATTATGAGACAATTCAAAAAAGCTGATGAATATCGACCTCAACTTGTAGAACAAATACATCCTAAAGAAATGTTCACTAGTAAATTGATTAATGTGCGAGAAATCAGCAAGAGATTATCAGAAATTGCAATTATACCTAGTAAGCCAATGGAATATGTTAACATTCAAGATGATTTTTAATCTATTTTTTGGTTCTAAGGTTTGTTAGGCATTTGTGTTCGTTATGTTATTTTTGCTGATTAATCAATAAGAATAATACTATAAAAAATATGCCTCTTTATATATGTTATTGATTCCTGTCATTCGGAATCGGTGAATAACGTATTGTCTTGGAATCGGTAATGAATAATAAGGAAAATTTTTAATTTTATATAAACAGTATTTATCATTATATTTATTATCTAGCGATGTGAACAAAAATTAAATGCTAAACATTTATTTATTTCTATTTATTTATGATCATGAAATGTATGTTTCTAGTGTTTGTTTAGGAGATTCATAAATAAAGAAGATTTATATTATCTTAAATAGTAAATTGTTAACACTTGCTTTGTTTTTTTTGCATTACATGAATGATACGAAATTAATTAAAGATTCTTTCATTGGTTTTTGTATCTTAACAAAAATTATTGACGACAAAAAGCGGTCATATATCGTATCATCTGGAAATTTGGTGCTATGATTGAAAACGCATATCTCAATTTATGGTATAAGTCAATATTACGTAAAATATCTATCATTACATTACAAAAACACGATTAGAGTTTTTTTGACGACTGATGAAACTACAAAAAGCTCTGTCATCATATTTCTGTTCATAGACAGTCGTTTTATGGAACCTTATTTCACTTTATTGATAATCAATCTGCATATATGCTTATTTCATGAACAGTTTGTTTTACTTCTTATTTCATAGAATGTTTTTTCTTGCTGTAAAACACATTTTACAAAAAGTTTTTTTTTTTTTGCTGATAACTCATTTTAAAGAATTATTATTTTTTTTTATAAATTGCACTAAACGCTCTAAACGTTCTAAATCAACACTATAATAATGGCTAGAAATACTTTTCGAAATGTGCTGTTGGTAAAAAAACTATCCATAAATCGATTTTGAAAACTAATCCTCAGTGACATAAATTGTCTACAAAGTACTTTCTATGAAATGAACAATATCTGTTATGTCATTATGCAAAAAATATATGTTAGTGCACTATTTTTCTCAGCTATTTAAATATGGAATGAAACTTGATCTGACCTTAAAATTTGGGAGTGCACAATGCACAGATAGATCTGGGCTGAACCATAGATTATAAATTGACTTTCGGCCGAGTTTAGAGTTTCTAATTAACGTTCCTCTTTAATGCATACAAATAAATTCAGGGCATAGAATTACCCTGGACATATAAATATAATAATTATTGCAAATGCTGTATTTATGAGCGATAATTGTCTTCTTAGTAAGCCGAAACACACCCTTTAATTATTCTGGAACTTTAAACCGCTGCTAATGGATTCTCTTCCCGATTGAGTGTTCTTCATAAACCTAATAACTCTCGTCAAAAGTTTAAATTTCATGTAGAGAGTTAATCCCCCTACTTTTCCGAATGAGGAGTATTTTGTAAAATGAAATAATAAAAATAAATTACAAACATAATACAAAAGGATATGTGATAACATTGTGTAGTACGTACTACGTTACTGAATAATTTAAATATATTAAAAAGTTGATACTGCGTTATCGAATAGTTTAAATATGTTAAAATAAAGGATGATACTGCGTTACCGAATAATTTAATATATTAAAATAAAGGATAACTCGGTATGCTTCATTAATAATTTATTTTGTTACAATCCCGTTTTTTGTTATAAATGGACAAATTTCTGGTTACAACATTTGTCTTGAGAATGCTCGTGTAAATAATGAACTGGAAAACATCAAAGAGGCAGAAGAAGCTATGCTTTGTGTGTATCAAAAAAGATAATGTGCCAATTTGTGTGGAGTGTACAATTAAAAATAACATAAATAGACTAAGAATATTTAGATAAGACTCCATACCATAATATGATGTAGATTATAAATAAACAAATTCTGAATCTGTCTCTTTTGACCAACAAAGATAACGAGATTTAAAATTAATAACCGATCTAAATTGTAACAACTATTAAGCATCACATCAAAAATGTCATCTGGAAAAAAAATTGACAAATCCAACTTAATAATACCTTCTGATTGCATAGATAAATGAGTTATTAGTATGCAGTTTGTTCAACTTTAAATTTTGTCTAGTTTTTTTTATACGCATATCAGATATTAACTTGATTTAACTAACATAAATAAAGCTTTCGGAAATCCAACAAATGCAGACTCAGACTTCCTATGCTGAAACATTTCCTTTAGATGGTGTTCCTCATGGATTTTACAGTTCAATGATGAATACTTTAGGAAATATTTGTGGGTTTATCAAATGAGTAAGTAATCAAATTTCAAAATGCAACTTCTATTCATAATATTGCATTATTTATACTTTTGATTTGTTTAAATTCCGTACTTGCACTGTTGTTGCTCCAATCCTTATCAAAGGGTGATGCAAGGAAACGTCAGCTTAATTTCACGTTTTGGTAGGTAAACATTATGATCGTATGTTATATTTATTTGAGTTATACACTTTACTAATTTATGCATAAGCATGCTAAGTCGATTTTATAAAATTGTTGATCCAGGTTTGACTAAAGTAAATATAATAACTGAAAAGTTATTATCAGTTGACATGAAGATATTTATTTTATGAAGTTCTTTAAATATTCATGTTAATTTACATAATTCTAACATTTCTAACATGTTTGTTAGATACAAATTACAGAGATTTTCAAGCAAGCTATCATGACAAAGGTGTTTTATACCAGTCTGTGCCAGTCTGTTAGATGTTTTTGATTATTAATGCTAATAAATATATAGGATAATATATATGTTCATATACTCTGTTCTATATTGGCATATCATTGGCCCTTATCAAGCTACTTTTGGAGTTACTGATGTTCGCAAAGCACTTATTGAACAGAAATTATTTAAAGTACTTCAACAAATTTGAGGCATATCTTGGTACACGTGTTCTTCAAGATTGCATCGAAAGTTGTGAAGCAATTGCTTTTGAAATAAAAGAAATTAATGATGAACCTGGCATTAAAGTAATTTTTTTTTAACTTTTATTTTATTTTTTATAAATTTTGTTTTAATTAATTCATACCTTTTAAATTTTATTAAGGCCAAAATATTTTAATCTGTGGCATTTTATTCTCTAGTGATTTACAAAAATCACTTTCCTCTACCATTCAACAAAAAAGAATTGGTGAAAGTAAAGTTATTTTGGGTCAGGCTGAAGGTGAATACGATTTTACTTAATATATTTGATAATGTTGCATTCAGTAATAAATTGATGTCTAACTAAATTTACAAAAATATTGACTCTGTTAAACTTATGAGACAAGCAGCTAAAAATTTTAAATTCACCTGCTGCTATGGTGCATCATGAATGTATGTGTTATTATTTATATAATTTATCTTTTGATTGTCAAAATTCTTAATATTAAAACACAATTGTCGCTCTGTTCCACTGGCCAATCAAATATTCTAGCGTGGTCACGCCAAAATAAGGAAGCACAAATGTCCCTGGCCGATCAAGTGTTCATAACGTGGTCACAACAAAATAACAACGTATTTTTAACGCTCTATTCCACTGGCCAATCAAGTATTCTAACGTGGTCACACCAAAATAAGGCTTATACGTATCAACGTTTTTTAACGCCTTAAACAACTCTCTTAAAATCGTGAAGCGTGAATTTTCCAAATTCGTTTCTGTTATTTGATTACTTAATAAATACAAACTATTTTGAGCGAAAAAATAGCTAAAAAATAGCTAAAAAAAAAAAGTCAATCATATGCTTCATTAATTGGAAAGCTTTTATACTTTTATATAATGGTTTCAAGTTTAAGAATAAGTGCAAGCGCAAGAATAAATGCAAGCGCAAGTGCAAGAACAAGAACAATTGCTCCGCAATAGATAAAAAACAAGATATTAATAAAAAATAGTGAATATATTGATATTAGCAAATACTAGGAAAAAAATTTCATTCTGCTAAAATTTAGATGATTGATTTCTAGATTTTTCCATTTTTCGTAAATTTTTTGTCGGAATTTTTGCCCTCCTGATTACGATAATTACTAATTTTTTCTCTGCGATTCTTGTAGTTGTAGTTTTAGGTCGTGCTAAAACTAATGTAGCAATATGTTCGAGTTATTATGTTTTAACGCTTTTGATTGGTTATACAACCCATGATCAAAATGTTAAGACTAAAATATAAGAATATCATCACCATTCATAATCTCTATATTTATGCAAAAGAAATTAGTTATATTAAAATAAAAAAAAAAAGACTAAAATATAAGAATATCATCACCATTCATAATCTCTATATTTATGCAAAAGAAATTAGTTATATTAAAATAAAAAAAAAAGATTTCTGATACTAATGATGCACTTAACCTATCAATCTTGCCAAATCAAACACGATCAAGGCTTCTAAATTTTCATCAAAACAATTCTAAGAAACATCAAAATTCAGACTCCAGAACAATAATTTTGGATGATTATAATAATACTCATTCAAACAACATGCAAAACTGAAATCATAGATAACTCAATTAATCCCAACAATTCTGATCAAGAAAATGAAATACCCTTATCTAAAAAAAAAAAACAGAAAAGACTACATCTAATCAAAATAAAAATAAAAAATGATCAAATCAAACTACATCAATACTAAAACGATCATCTTATATATAATAGATTTAGCTAATTCAGATAATGAATAAATATAATTATTTTATCATTTAAAATTTTATTTCTTAAATAATTTTTTTCTATTATAATTTGTACTATTCTCTTTATAAATTATCTTTTATTTTTTTTTTAAAAAAAATATTTACAATGTTGCGCTACTTATTTTAAAAATTGTATAATTTAAATAATTTCCTATTCTCGAACAACACTGACTTATACTTAAACTCAATTCTTTCCTATAAAATTTGATCAATAACTAAAAAAATTTATACTAATTAAACGCGTTGTGTGAACAATGCGAATTACGCTAGTATTATTTAAATTAATAAATGTAATTTAATCTAATTTAAATTATTTACCGGTAAAAAATCCCGAGCTTTAGTGATCATCATATATGACCTTATGTTTTGATTAATTAGTCGATTGACATCCTAACATTGCGTTCTTTGGTGTCAAAATAAGTTACCCGGGTAATTGATTTTGAATCAGCCAATCAGAAGAAGTCGTCCTATGACTAGGTTACTCTGTTTGGTTACGCTTACACCATCTGTTTATTAGCCAATTAAATTTAAAAGATCAGCACGAATCAGTTAGGCAACGGATATTTCGGAATAAATAAATATAGCTCCGGACAATTAACTAACAATTAACAATGTCTGTTTCCTAGTATGGCGATAAAATTCTTTGAAAAACTTTCGATTGATTATCTTGGACTTCTTGAAGATAAAGAATATTTTAATGTGATTGTTAATACAAAGGAATCTTCAGATACTAAAATAATCTATGCACATTCAAATGTTTTAAGATATCGGTCTTTGTATTTTCGTAATGAATTACCAAACATTAGTAAATATGAAAATAACATTAAGATAATTAACTTAAAAAATGTTTCTACTCAACAATTTGAGATTATTGTTAAGTAAGTTATATAATACATTTTCTATTTTATTCAAAAAGACTAATATTAAACTGCAAAATTACAAATTCTATAAAGATATATTTATGGAGGGACGATTTTGTTGGAAAATCAAGATACATTATTTATTTGTGAACTCATAATTGTCGCTTGTGAGTTTCTTCTTGAAGAATTGTTTAAATTTCTTGAAGCATATTTAATTGAAAAGAAAGCTCATTGACTTCGTTTAAATTTTTATCGTATTTATCAAACAAGTTTTCAAAATCAACAACTTCAAGATTTGCAAAAATGGTGTAATAATATTGTGGCAAAATACCCAGAAAAGGTTTTTGAATCTGGAGAGTTTATTTCTCTTCAAGAAAATGCATTAGTATCACTTATTGGACGTAATGATTTACGATTGGAAGAAATTAAAATTTGGAATTATGTAATTCAATGGGGAATTGCTCAAAATCCTGGTTTACCATCTGATCCCAAAAATTGGTCTTGTGAAAATTTTCTTGCATTGAAGACAACTTTAAAAATTGTTTACCTCTTATTTGTTACTTTCAAATATCTGGTGATGACATTATTGATAAAGTGAAGTCGTACAAACAAATACTTGAAAAAAGTCTTTGGGAGGACATAATGCAATATCTTCTACTCCTGGTCAATTAGTATCAGCAACAATTCTTCCACCTCATATTATTTCATCCCCAATATTGCCATCGAGAACAACGGGCCAATTTTCATCTGTTAAAAATAAAGCACATGTAGATAAAATTACTTCAGGGGTTAACAAGCAAACAATGACGTATTCAGGAAATAATATTAAAGTGGTTATAATATGTCACCCTTTCAATTCCAGAGGTAAGACCACAGTTTGAATGTCTAATGATACTTGAATTCAATGCATTTTGATTAATGTATTGAGAAACTTGTCTGTAATGCAATTTTATCTACATCATATGGTAAATGGCACTTTAAAATTTGTATCTAAAATCTATTATGTTTTTGATCTCTTTAGAATTGGCACAAGGTGCGAAATGCCTTATCAGGATGGAAGGCAATCAAACTATAATTACTAGGTCAACAGACCTCATTGATAAAGATGTCAAAGCTTTTACTTTCGATAAATCATATTGGTCCTTTGATAAAAATGATCCTAATTACACTACACAGGCACATTTATATAACGACCTTGGTGAAAATCTTTTAAACCATGCTTTTAATAGATATAATACTTGCATCTTTGCAGTATGAATGTTTAATAAAGTCTTTGTCAAACGTAAACGATAATCATTTGACAACCCAATAATGCCATGAGTTTTATCTATTTAGATGGCCAGACTGGTGCTGGCAAATCATATTCAATGGTATGATAAAGATAATTATTTGTAATAATTAATTTCCTTTTAGACTTCCATTTTAATATCATGTATGCATATATCCATTTTCCTGAATTGTGAAGATGGGATACAGTGAAAATAAAGGGATTATTCCCCTTACATGTTGCAAACTATTCAATTGAATTAATTGGAATTGCGATACTACCATTACATATCAAGTTCAAGTCTCTTATATTGAGATTTACAACGAATGTGTTCGAGATCTACTAAATCCTAAAAATAAGGGAATTCATAAAGTTAAAGAACATCCAACTCTCAGGCCATATATGGAAGACTTATCCAAGTTAATCGTTAATTCGTTTCAGTATATAGAAAACTTAATGGACGAGAGTAAGAAGGTTTGATGAAATAATAATATTTACATACTTTATTCTATTATTATTGTCGTCATTATTATTATTTGTCCACTTACGTTCAATGTATTGTTAGGCAAGAGCTGTGGCTGCAACAAACATGAATGTGATTTCAAATCGTTCACATGTGGTATTTACCTTATTACTAATGTAGAAACGTCAGAATGCAGAGACTAACATAGACTATGAAAAAGTGTCTCAAATTAGGTATAAAGATTGCCTATCATTTTATTCATTAAATTTCTATCTTTTTTTAATGTTATAATTTACTATTTGCTTTATCTTTCAAAGTTTTGTGGATTTAGCCAGTTCAGAACATGCCAATTCTACGGGTGCAAGTGGAGCATGTTTAAAAGAAGGTGCTAATATTAATAAACCATTAACCACTTTTGGTAAAGTCATTGCTTTTTTGGCTGATGTGTCTAGTAGTACCAGTAAAAAGGGTGCTAAAAAAGTGAATTCGTTCATTCCGTATAGAGACTCTATAAGATAATTATACTTTTTTTTTTTTTTTTTTAAAACCCGGGGTATCATTTACCTGGGGACGTCATGTATTATACTTATTTAGATAACTGGTATAAATATATATTCAATGAAATTAACAACAAATAAATTATAAAGGTCTTAAAATGGTTACTTAAAGATAGTTTAGGAGGTAATTCCAAGACATATATGATCGCTGCTATTTCCCCAGCAGACTATGATAAGTCACTCATCACACTTCGCTATGCTGATGCTGTCAGATGTATCAAAAACATAGCTATTGTTAATGAGGATCTTAATGCAAGACTTATTCGTGATATTAAGAAAGAATTACAGTTCCTACAAAAAAAATTGGTGGTGTAGAAGCGGGTGATTCTGTTACTTACGATTCTGATATTTCTGATATTTCTGATAATCAACAAGTAATTACATTTGAAGATTGCGAAGGTAACATTGTTAAGAAAACAAAGGAAGAATTGGTTGATCAAATTCAAGCATCAGAAAATTAATGAAAGAAGTAAATGAAACCTGGCAAAAAAAAGTTACAGTGTACTGAAGAAATTCAACTGAACGGGAAAAAAAATTGGGAGAACTTGTATTCTGGTGAAAAAAATGCTGTTGGTGTTCATCCTCCTAAAAAGGTACCACATCTTGTCAATCTCAATGAAGATCCTCTTATATCAGAGTGCTTGGTTTATCAAATTAAACCAGGATTTACACGTGTGGGTCATCTTGATTCTGACATTCTATCTGACATACGTCTAAATGGTGAAAAAATTATGGACAATCATTGTTATTTTGAAAATGAGAGGGGAGTAGTGACACTGTACCCATCTCAAAATAGCACAACTGTGGTTAATGGCTAGCGAATAAATAAACCAAAGAAGTTGAAATCAGGTTTTCATACCATTCTTGGAGATTTTCATGTATTCAGGTTTAATAATCCCAAACAAGTTAGACGTGAACATGAGAAAATAAACCTTTATTGCATATCAATCCGAACATTATGCCGCCTTCTAACGAAAATGGAGATGGTGCAAAATCACCTGATTTTTCCTCAACAATGGCTTCTCCCATGGCTATTATTGATTGGAATTATGCAAGAAGAGAGATGGCACTTAATTATTTAAATGATACAAGTCTTAGAACTTTGTAAAATGAAGATCTTCAGAAACTCTTGGATGATCTAAAAAAGATTGCAAGTGCTAGACGGATTCATTCTGATTCTAATGACGATTCTGAAGAGATACTAATAATGTATAAATTTTTAAGAATTTATTAAAAATTATTTAATCAAAGAGGTTGAAACTAGATCAATTAATGTAATTTATTACAAATGTTCAATTTATTACAATAATAAATCTGAATATTAAATTGATCAATTTAAAATAAATCCAAAGTATTGCAAAATTTTTATTTAATATTATTAAATTTTATTTCTAACAATTCTAAATATAATAGTAATAGTAATTATAAGCTTTATGTAAACATAGAGGATTTTTTTAATTATTAAAACACTAGTAACTGAATATTTTGTAATATAGAAGATGTTTACTGTATATGGGAGAACAATATACATTCATCTCTTTTTAAGTGCAACCTTTCTAAGTGCAACTTCTCTCTAAATACAACATTAACTTTAGATCCAAGTATATGTTTGGCATATTTTTTGTCTCTATAAATGCAATATTTCTTAATTTTTCTCTAAATGCACGTTGCTAAAGGTTCGGCGCCAATGAATTATATTTAGTAAAATTATCCTATATTTATCCATTCCTAATTTGATGCGGCAGCCTCTTATTATCTAAACAAAAAATTGCAATTTTTTTTATTCCGTTTCTTAAAACTATTAATAGTACTGCAATTGTAACTGCTATTGTCAATTTCACTGCTACTAAAACATTTACCGCTATTGAACTTCATCCCCAAAATGGCAAGATTAGCTTTTTTTATTCATAAAGCTTAATATTATGAAAATTTGAATAATAATATAAAAAATTTAATCATAATTGGATAAATATTAATAAGTATACATTACTGGGCAAAAATTGTCGAATAACGGTAATTTGGCAAATGAACACTTGCCCAGAGCGGTCAAATTACTGTATTCAACAATTTGCCCAGTATTGGTGTTATCTGGCAATATATAATCATTATTCGTAGGGTGTTATCGACTGAGTTTTAATTTAAATAAAATGCTTACATAGTAACTCATTAAAAAATAAGAAGAAATAATTGCATGAACATATGAATTTTCCGGATAACCAATCAAAATTTGTTAAAAAATATATGGGCTATATGTCTTATTTTAAACATAATAATTATAAATGTCATATAAAGTAAATCTTTATATAATCCTAATTAACAATAAAGGTTTCATTGACTTACATTATCTGCATGATTCAGTAATATTTTTAAGTAGTTTATTTAAATTATCGTATGGAGACCTGCGGGCCGATAGTGTAAGTGGTTACACTCCCAGGTCGCCAAGTGTAAGGTCGCCGGTTCAACCCCTACTAATGGACAAGAAAAACTATATGCGATCACGAGATGGACGGGCTGAACTAGGATGCTAGGACCACGTTTGGTTAAACTAACCACATTTAGTATGCGTGTGTTGCCGAGTTCGGAAATATTGAATACTTCCGGTGGAATTTCGGTTGAATATTTGTATACTTCCGGTAGAATTCCAGTTGAACGGTTATACGTTGAAAGTAGAAAGTGGTACTAACCCAATAAAGGAAAGGGAACTCAGATGAACTCAGGATGGGCTCAGCCCTAACCTGAAATGGAAGGAGACCGAAAACTTTGAAAGGCCGAAGGAAGAAAGTACCGAGAAATGCCGCTGTTCTCGCCTGGTCGGTATGGACGACTGAGGTCCGGATGAAGTTAGAAGCTAATAACTTCAGAAGGCTGAAGGAAGAAAGTACTGAGATGCTCGTGTTCTCTCCCTGCCCTGGTCAGTACGGACGACCCGAGGTTCCGGAAGAAGTTGGAAACCGATAAACACCGCCAGAGGTCTGGGTAACCAAAAATGAGGGGTGGCTGGGTAACCGAGTAAAGAGTTAGGTTGTACAACTAGTCCAGTATCATCGTAAAATAGAAATATAAAATGTAATCTGTAATATGACCTTAATGACCTTAATAAAAGAGCGCCAACCAGCACCCCTAGTATAGAACTAGGGTTAAAAAAAAATAAAATTAAAATTATCGTATGGGTCTTATGTAACAACCCGTGCTTTTTTTGAAAGCTTATCACACGGGTTTATATGAAAATCATGTGACACATGATTTCATATAGACCGGTGTGAATTTAGTTATTTTACAAGCAAAAACTGAATTCAGTTTTTGCTATAAAACTATGTATTAATATGCGAGTTTGGTATTTCTTATAATTGGACAAAGACTTTTGTTTAACTGGGTATTTTTTATAATTGTAATAGATTGGGCGAAGACTTTTATTAACTGGGTATTTTTATAATTATAATAGATTGGGCGAAAACTTTTATTAGCTAAGTATTCTTTTATAATTGTAATAGATTGGGCGAAGACTTTTATTATCTGGGTATTTTTTATAATTGCAATAGATTAAGCGAAGACTTTTATTATTTGGGTATTTTTTTATAATTGTAATAGATTAGGCGAAGACTTTTTATTATTTGGGTATTTTTTTATAATTGTAATAGATTGGGCAAAAGTTTTTATCTAACTGGGTATTTTTTTATAATAGTAATAGATTGGATGCCACCAAGATATATTATAAATTTTTTGTTTTTTTTTACAAGTAGTTAAATGTGTTTTTTTTTTTAAAAAAAGATTTAAATGGTTGGAACAAAGACTTCAATTAATTGTGTATCTTTTAATATTGTAAATAGCTTTGACGAAGATTTTTAAAAAATTATAATTGACTAGAATGAAACTAATTAGTCGTGTGTTTTTTAATATTGTAATTGGCTGGAGTGAATAAATTATAATTGGCAGAAACGAAGACATCAATTGGTTGGTTTTTTTTTAATATTGTAATTTGTTAGTGTTTTTTTTAAATTGCAATTGTTGGGTAGCGAAGGTTTATTCAATACGAAAGTTTTTTTTTTATAGTTTAATTATTATTATTGTTAGGTGACGCACGGGTTGTTACATAAGACCCATACGATAATATAGTTATTATATGGATATGTATGTATAAGTTAGTTAAAGATTTAATAATGTATGACCTATACAATAAAATTTAAAAAAAGAAACCAATAAATAAAGAATTCGATTTCAATAAAGGGGGACAACAAGTAGAGAAGCTCCTTTCAATTTTACTAAAGAAAATAAGGAAGTAAGCTAGTATAGTGCTAAAAAGACTTTATTTGAGTAAATCTTAGAAACTTATCTTTTGTAACTAATAGAGTTAAATTGGTCAACGTATATGCTCTCTCTCCTTCGGATGTTTAAGTTGATTCTTTGGTTAATATCACTTTTCCAGGACTCTCATGGGAAGAGGGGGGTAAAATGAAACGAATATATGAAACGAACATATAAAAATGAAAAAATGTGGTTTAATTATATAGTGGTGTTGCTAGTGGTTTTTAACTTATACCCAATACTCACCATTCTCACAACATACAGCATGTAATTATGGATGTGCATTGTAGTTTATGTCAGTAATAGTGAAAAGGTGAATTAGCATGTAGTAGAATTATCACAATTTCTATTGTGAATTACTAAAAAAAATTCTTTACAAACTTACTTGGCATATAATATATTTAAAACTTAACAATGAATTATTGTGTCTTCTATCAAGAATTACTGTAAAAAGTTCTCATACAATACTTGCTCGTTATTCTAATAACACAATATGTAGTTGGGGCGGAGTTAGTTCGCGTTAAATTATTATAGCTTCTATCATGATTTACTGCTATAAACCTTACCATTCTGGCGATGCACAGTATATATTAACATTGTCCATATCTCAATCTAATTTCAAAAATACAAAGTGCGCATAACTAATGAAAGTCGATCTTTTAAATCTCGAATACAAAGTACACGTAACAAACGAAAGTCAATTTTTTTTTTAAAAAAAAATTAATTCATAGTGATAGATCAATTACAAATTATGACGAATTTATTACGACTTAAACATGCAAATAAATAGATCGTCATAATTGTTCATATTTTAAATATTTTCAAGGTCTTACGGTTTTTGGATACAGCAAATCAAAAACGGCAAAGTGCCAAAAATATTTTATAACTGATAGAAATCGATTTTTGACAAGTACGTAATGAGATCAGTATCCACCTGATCACAACATATTTATACACAATTACGAATATATTTCCCACACCATCGTTTACACATGCACGTGTTGTCATCCTGTGCCGTCAGAATCACCATAACCCTTCTATGAATTGGAAAAATGAAAACCATTGCCCCTCCTTAAAAAAAAAGGATTCTTGAAAAAATCAGCATAGCGAACATCAAAAAATTTGAACAGAAACCATCTTTTCGCATTTCATGTTACAGAAGAACCGTAATCATACTGGTATATATCATGCGCACACACACGTATAGGACGTATGTAATTTTCCCACGATGACAATTTCTTCACACATATGCACAATGAAGCAATTACACGTAATTATAAGATATTGGGCGCGCAGCGGCCAATATCAAGGGATCAGTTAAGGTTGCATAATGATCGGGTACCATCATGCCGCTATCGCGGCATGATGGTACCCGATCATTATGCAACCTTAACTGATCATATGATATTTTCCAATTCCTACTAAAATAGGAAAAAAATACGATGAACATAGTAACTTCCAAAATATAGCGCACCAAAAAGTTAACAGAACCATCCCTCCACATTTCATGTGATCGTACTGGTATATATTTCCTACACCATCGTTCAATATACATTAACATGCACGTGTTGTCATCCGTGTCGTCAGAATCACCATAACCCCTCAAAAATCAGCATAGCAAACATCATAAAAGTTGATCGGAAACCATCCAAGAAACGTGATCGTACTGGAATTGAAATTAAAATAATCAGTGACGCCAGTTTGCATCATAATGAGTGATTTGCATATGAAATTATATTATATATATACGGAATGTAAAAATTTAAATTACCATCGTTAACATCATAATGAGAGATTATAATCAGTGACGCCAGCCTTACATCATAACAGTGATTTACATATATATTACATATTTGGTATGTAAAAATTTTAACTCTTTCCAAAAACGAATAAATGAAAATCATTACTCCTACTAAAAAAGGTTTTTGCAAAAATCAGGATAAGCGACATCAAAAAAGTCATCCCTATACACACTTCATGTTACACAAGAAACGTGATCGTACTGGTAAAATTTGTAGCATTCATGTCGTAGTCATGAAAAAATTTTATTATTAATAAAATTAATGAACCTTTTTTTTTCTTAATAAAACGAATTTTAGAATTTATTTTTTCAATAAAATTTATCGAAAATGAAATATTACAAATAAGAGCCCAAAGTAAAAATAATTACATATAAAGGCCCAAATTTTGAAAAATTTACAAATAAGGGCCAAAGTAACTTTGAGTTATGATGATAATGGTTCTTTGAACGTCATCACCGTATATTGTACTATTTATATTCTATACCCTTTTTGCTTAATGAACCTTTCTTTTAACCAAGTTAAATTCAACTAGGTTAAGACCGATATTTATTAATATCATGTTTATTTGGTACTAAACTAATAAGTCTATCCTATACCAAGACTAGTTATAAAACATTATTCACAGTTTTGTGAAGGTTATTACGTGTTAATCGAAGGTATAAAACTCATTTGTATTCGTAGAGAAAGTTAAATTACTTATTTTTAAAAATTGGCTAAAGTTGTTAAAATTTTATATACAAGAAGATAAGAAAATAAATACAATACTGTGTAAAATGTAATACATTTAACTAGCAAAAGAAAATTGCATTTATATAATTTCAAATGTTCAAAACTTATTGCTAAATCTAATTATTTACGTTACATTTGCCCTTGAATGTAATTTTTAGGTCTATATATTTAATGTAAATTCTTCAAAATTTAAATTGGTATAATCATTAAAAGGACAGTCGATTGAATAAAATTGTTTTATTGGATTTTTTAGGTGCTTTGGGTGGCATAGTGAAGACCACGAATATAAACAAAAGTGTATGCTCAAGCATTTAATTCTATTAATATCGCGCTTGAGCGTCATCATTAAATCAATCGATTGAGATGCTTGATAACACCCTAAGTGTAGTTAAATGTTTCCCCGATTTTTTTTTCTTAATTATGTATCCAAAATTAGGAAACATTTTCATGATGATGTTTCTGCTTTATCAATTGCATAACGAGAAAAATACATCAGACGCTTAATTTATAAATTAATAGAAATATTGTTTGTACATGTTATAAATCTGATAAATTATGCAAAATTTATCCTCACTTAATATATAAATATTTTGGCTAATATTAATCTATTAACAAATATCACGTTTTGTTCCATTAGCATTACTGGCTTCATTGGATTTCAGGTAATCTCCAAACACTTTAAATTCATTCTTTTCGATTTTTCTCAGCACATTTACCATATTGCACCTTCATGCGGTCTCGAAAAATTCCTTGTTGTGGTATGTTATATATTTTTTTTTATCTTTATAAGGAATGCACTTTTTTTCACATTCTACTGTATTGTGTGAGTCATATGCATATCATTTGACCTTGCATTTGTTGTGCATTTTAATTTGTATTTATTTGTGTTTTGTGTAATGCTTTGCTTATTAAAAAAAAAAAAGTGCAGGCAAAATTAATTCAACGCACAAAAAATGTCTTCCGATAAAGAATTGTGCATTCAGGGATGGAAGTACCAGTTTGGCATCGATGTTGAGAAAGATTATGAGAAGGCCTTTGATTTTTACAAACAAGCTGCAGATTTAGGAGATGGTGAAGGAATGTTTCAAATTGCGGAATTTTATCATTTGGGTATTCATGTCAAAAAAGACAGAAATAAGGCATTCGAATATTTCCAGAAATCAGCGAGTACTGGTTTTGAGATGGGAATTGTTAAGAAAGCTCTTTGTTACAAATATGGATACGGCACACAGGAAAATTATAATTATTCTAGAGAGTTATTAAATACGTTAAATATTAAATTTCTTGGTGATTTTGCATCTTTTCGCAATAAACAATATAACAAAATATGTGAAAATTGCAATGAAAATAATACAAATCCTGATTGGTGTCAAATGTGTAATCCTGATAAACTTATTCAAAACTGGACCAGTAATTACAAAGACATTGACGAATTTATGAAAAGATTACAATTAAAATGCGAGTATGATCGAATGATTGCATGGGTTTCTTATGACTGTTTAACGGACATTAAAGAAATAGGCAGAGGTGGGCATGCAACCGTATATAAAGCTACATGTTTAGGTGGAATTATATTTAAATATGGTTCAGATAAATCAAAAAGGAATGTAGCACTTAAAACTGTAAATTTACAAGAATTTGAGAATCATGATAATTGTAATTCAAATTATTGCGCACCTAATGTTTATGGATTAACACTAAATCCTAAAACGGGTGAAATTATTATGGTATTTCAATATGCTGAAGATGGAGATCTTGCAAATTATTTGAAAAAGAATTGGCAACATTAGAAATGGCAAAAAAAAATTAAAATTTCTTAGAAATATTTCATTTAATTTGAAACAAATTCATAAATCAGGATTAATTCATGCGGACTTACATAGTGGAAACATTTTATGTTATGTAAATGATAATGATAGAAAAATCTCAGATCTAGGACAATCAAGAAAAATAAATGAAAATAAGGAAGTCTATGGAGTATTGCCATATGTTGATCCAGTGATTTTGCAAGGTGGAAAATTAACACAAAAATCAGATATCTACGGATTTGGGATAATAATGTGGGTAATCGCAACAGGACGACAACCATATGATGGACTGAATTTTGATATTGATCTGTCATTACAAATATGCCAAGGATTAAGACCTAAATTTGATAATTATTTACCCAAATGCTATATTGAATTGGCTGTACGATGTTTAAATAAAAATCAAGAAAATCGACCAACTGCAGAGGATATTTTTAAAGCAGTTAAAGTATGGGAGGAATATGAGGAGGTGAGTAGACAATTTGAAAAAGCTGATGAATATAGACCTCAACTTGTAGAACAAATACATCCAAAAGAAATGTTCACTAGTAAATTGATTAACGTGCGAGAAATCAGCAAAAGATTATCAGAAATTGCAATTGTACCTAGCAAACCAATGGAATATTTTAACATTCAAGATGATTTTTAATATATTTTTTGTTTCTAATTTTTGTTCTACATTGGTGTTCATTATGTTATTTTTGCTGATAAATCAATAAGACCAATACTATAAGCATATGCCTCTTTATATTTATTGATTCCTGTCATTCAGAATCGTCATAAGTAATAAAAATTTTTTTAATTTTATATAAATAATATTTATTATCATATTTATTATCTAGCGATGTGAATAACAATTAAATGCTAAACATTTTTTTATTTCTATTTATATACAATTACATGAAAAACATGTATTTTTCTAGTTTTTTTTTTAAGAGATTCATAAATAAAAAAGTTTCATATTATCTAAAATAGAAATTGTTAAAACTTGGTTTATTTTTTGCTTTATTTATTGCTTTACATGAATGGTTCGTAATTAATTAAAGATACTCAGCCTCTGCTTCAAAAATATTGATGACAAAAAACGATTACATCACCTGTTAAGTTATGACATAAATCAATGTTATGGCAAATATTTATCATTATATTACAACAACCACGATTAGAGTTTTTTGACGACTGTAGAAACTGCAAAAAATTCTATCATCATATTTCTGCACCTATAATATCGAAGGGTTCTGTATTCTATTTCATAGACAGTCTTTTTATAGACACCTTATTTCACTTCATAGATAAATTAATCGTACAGAAAAAAAATTTTCAGATAAATTTATTTTATAAATAGCTTATTTTACCTACATATTATTTCATTTAAAAAGTTTTTTTTCTGATAGCTCATTTTACAGAAACGTTTTTTTTTTTTATAAATTGCACTTAACGTTCTAAACATTCTAAATCACACTAATACAATGACTAGAAAATACTTTGTGAAATCTGCTGTTGGTAAAAAACTATCCCTAAATCGAACTCTTCTGCAAACTAGTTTTCTATGAAATAAACAAAATCTGTTATGTTATCATATAAAATATATGTTAAAGCACTATTTTCTTCAGCTATATAAAGTTTTTTATATATTTAGGTAAACACGATAAAATCCACATATGAATGCATCATCCACAGATATAATTATGGAATTGAATCGGGTGAACCAATGTAATTACACGCACGAACCAGATAGTTTATTAATTATACATTGACTTTTCAAATGATGGGTTAAAGAGATCCTAATTAGCGTTTCTCTTTAATGCATGCAAATAAATTCGGATTATAGAATTACTCTGGACATAAATATGATAATTATTTCTGAATGTTGTATTTATGAGTGATAATTGTCTTCTTTGTAAGTCGGGAACTTTAAACTCCTGCTAATGAATTTACTTCTCGATGGAGAGTTCATTTACCTTCTTTGTAAGCCTATAACCCTCGTCAAAGCTATTTAACCCATATCATTCCCGAATGAGGAGTTTTTGCAAAAATGAAATAATAAAAATAAGTAAAACAAAAATAAAAAAGGAAAAGTGAAATTGGGAATAACACTGTGTAGTACATATTACGTTACCGAATAATTTAAATATGTTAAAATAAAGAATTGCTAGATGTGGCTTCATTAATAGTTTAATTTGTTATAATCACATTTATGTCGTAAATGTACAAATTTCAGCTTACAAAACTTGTCGTGAGAATGCTCATGTAAATAATGAATTTGAAAAGCATCAAAGTAGACAGAAAAAGCTATGCTTTGTGTATAAAAAGGCTAATGCGTCAATTTATGTGGATGTACAATTAATAGTAACATAAATAGACTAAAAATATTTACGGTAGTTAATGTTCCATGATATGATGTAAATTATAAAAAAAACATATTCTGCATGATCGACTTGTCTGCCTCTTTTGACCAACGAAGCTAACGAGAATTAAAATTCTAAATTGTAAAAATTATTAGACATCAAATCAAACATATCATTTGAAAGAAAAATAATAAATCCAACTTAACAATACCTTCTTGTAGCATCAATAAAGGAATTATTAGTATGCAGGTTTGTTTAACTTTCACTAGTTTTTTTGTTTATACGCATATTAAACTCGATTTAACTAACATAAATAAAGCCCTCGAAATTCAACAAATGCAGTCTCAAACTTCCTATTCTGAAACAATTCCTTTAGATGGTGGTCCTCATGGATTTTACAGCTCGATAATGAATACTTTAGGAAATTTTTGTGGGTTTGTTGGATCAGTAAGCAATCAAATTTCAAAATGCAACTTCTATTCATAGTATTTGTATTATTTATACTTTTGGTTTTTTGGATTCCGTGTTTGCTCTGTTGTTGCTTCAATTCGTATCAAATGTTGACATAAGGAAACATTAATTTAATTTCACGTTTTGGTACGTAAACATTATGATCGTATGAGTACTATTTATTGAGTTATACACTTGCTAATTTGTGCATACGCATGCTAGGTCGATTTTATAAAATCGTTGAACCAGGTTTGACTAAAGTGAGTATAATAACTGAAAAGCTAATATCGGTCAGCATAAAGGTATTTATTTTACGAAGGTTTTAAATATTCAATAATTCTGTTAAATACAAATTAAGGAGATTCCCAGACAAGCTATCATGACAAAGGTATGTATGTTTTATACCAGTCTGAGCCGGTTTGTTGGATGGTTTAGATTATTAATGCTAATGAATATGTAGGATAATGTATATGTTCATATAGACTATGTTCTACATTGGCATATAATTGACCCTACCCTTATCAAGCTACTTTTGGAGTTCTAATGTTCGCAAAGCGCTTATTGACTGGTAATTATTTGAAAATTCGAGGATAACATATTATATTAATTGATTATTAATACAATTCTCAACTTTTAAAGTACTCAAACCACATTGAGGCATACACTTGGTACACGTGTTCTTCAAGATTGCATCGAAAGCTATGAAGCAATTGCTATTGAAATAAAAGAAATTTTTGATGAACCTCCTCACAGTTGGTGCATTAAAGTAATTTTTTTTTAATCTTTTATTTATTCTTTATAAAATTTTATTTAATTTAAATTTTATTAAGGTCAAAAACGTTTTGATTTATGACATTTTATTCTCTATTGATTTACAAAAATCCCTTTCTTCTGCCAGTAAATAATAAAGAATTGATAAAGAAAGCTATTTTGGCTCTGGCCGAAGGTGAACACAATATTACTTATTATAATTGATAATAATTCATTCAGTAATACATCGATTTCTGACTAAATTTTTAAAACTAGTTGACTCTGCTAAACTTATGAGACAAGCGGCTGAAATTTTAAATTCACTTGCTGTTATGGTACACATAATGAATATGTTATATTTCATATATAATGATATTGCTTCAAATATGTTTCGTTGTGCTGGAATGTGTAATGTCGGATATTGATATCTTTATGGAATATGAGTTGAAAATGATGAACGTAAGACATTCTTTTATTATCAAAAATCTGCAAAGATGGGGAATGCTAGTGGAAATATATGGTTGGATATTTATCAGTATGAAATCGGTGTCAAGAAGGATTACGATAAAGCATTCGAATATTATCAAAAATCTGAGATATGGGTAATGTTGCTGGTATTTTGATATTGCATTATGTTATCGAAGAGTTGAAAGAAATATGCAGAAAGCAATTATTGGTTTCAAAGGTAAAATTATTTAATTTATAATTGTATATGTATTTACCTCTTTAACGAAATAATTTGAATATTATTAGAGCAACAAATTTAATGATAGGTAATATATATTTATTTGATGTGGGGCAGCCAATAATTTATGTTATTGATTTTAGTCATTATTATTTAATAATTTAGTAATTTCACACACATATATATATTTAGTTAATAGTTGTGATTCATCATGCAGATGTCGCACTTAAAGTACTTGGATCAAACGATCGATTAGAATTTATAAATAAATTAATATATTGTGGCATTAGAGATGTGTATCCATCATTTTTAAAGTGTTATGGAATAACAAAAAATAATGGTCATTATGTTCTTGTTTTAGAATATGCGTTTAAGAATTCACTGAGCAAAAATTTTGATGAAGTAGTTCGATTAGACTGGAAAAAAGTTAGATTTGTTACAATGTATAACCTATGATCTTAATATGATCCATTTTCAAGGTATATTCATCAAGATTTGCATAGCGGTAATATCTTAAAACATACTATAGTTAACGCATATATTGCTGATTTAGGACTCTCTTTGTTCACGAAAAGCAAAGGTGCAATTTATGGCGTCTTGCCTTACATCGCACCTGAGGTTTTACAAGAAAAGCATTTCACACAAGCGGCAGATATTTACAGTTTGGATGTTATTATGACCGAAGTACAAATGGGCAAAGATCTTTTAATGGCCATCCATTCGATCTTAGCTTCCCATTCAATATATGCGAAGGACTACGACCAAAATTTGTATCTGGAACTCCTGATTGTTACATTGAATTAGTCAAGCAATGCATAGAGATTCTAATCCATAAAAACGACCTGCAGCTTTTCATATTCCTGATAAACTTGGTAAATAGATTAAATGTATTAGCGATCCTTCTATCATACAGGATAATGCGATCATGATAATTAAAAAAAAGCAATTCTTTGAATCTGATAAAGTAGTTAAAAGAATTACCGATCGTTGCACAAAAGCGTCCGTATACTTTCAAACACGTCAATACACGTGAAATCGTAGACCAGATGTCAAAATCGGTTGGTAGCAAACCATTAACTGGTATGAAAATTCCTTGATTTTTTTTTTATTTGATATGTATATGAACTACGCGAAAAATGAATTGACTTTGCAGTCCCATAGATTGATAAAGTCCATGATGTAAAAAAAAATTTGTAGGCATTCGTGTCGTAGTCATGAAAAATTTTATTATTAATAAAATTAATGAACCTTATTTTTTTCTTAGTAAAACAAAATTAGAATTTATTTTTTAATAAATTCATCGGAAAATGAAAATAGTTACAAATAAGAGCCCAAAGTAAAAATCATTACATATAAAGGCCCAAATTTGAAAAATTTTACAGATAAGGGCCAAAGTAACTTTGAGTTATGATGATGATGGTTCTTTGTACGTCATCATTGTATATTGTACTATTTTATATTCTATACCCTTTTTGCTTATTGAACCTTTCTTTTAACCAAGATAAGTTCAACTAGGTTAAGACCGATATTTATTAATATCATGTTTATTTGGTACTTAACTAATAAATCTATTCTTTTCAAGACTAGTTATAAAAAATTATTCACAGTTTTGTGAAGGTTACTAGGCGTTAATTGAAGATATTAAGAACCGTAAAAACTCATTTGTATTCGTAGAGAAGTTAAATTACTTATTTTTAAAAATTGCTAAAAGTAGCTAAAATTTTTACTTGCAGGAAGATAAGAAAATAAATACAATACTGTGTAAAAAGCAATACATTTTACTGGCAAAGTAAAATTGCATTTATATAATTTCAAATGTTAAAAACTTATTGCTAAATCTAATTATTTACGACACATTTGGGCCCTTGATTATAATTTTTGGGTCTTTATATGTAATGTAAATTCCCCAAAGTTTAAATTGGTATAATCATTAAAAGGACACAGCTGAAGTTGAAGCTTCGGTAGTCGATTGAATAGAATTGTTTTATTGGATTTTTTAGATGTTTAATTCAATTAATATTGTGCTTGAGCGCCATCACGATGATTATTGAATCATTCGATTGAGATGCTTGAGACACTTAAGTGTAGTTAATTGTTTCCCTGATTTTTTTTCTTAATTATGTATCAAATTAGTATACCAAAAACATTTTCCTGATTATGTTTCTGCTTTATCAGTTGCATCTCATTCTTATTTACTCAATTACGAGAAAATTACATCAGACTCTTAATTTATAAATTAATAGAAAAATTGTTTGTACATGTCTATTAATCTGCAAAATTTATCCTCACTTAATATATATATATATATTTTTGGCTAATATTAATCTATTAGCAAATATCACGTTTTGGTTCCATTAGCATTACTAGTTTCATTGGATTTCAGCTAATCTCCAAACACTTCATATTCATTCTTTTTGATCTTTCTCAGCACTTATACCATATTGCACCTTCATGCGGTCTCGAAAAATTCCTCGTTGATATGTTACATTTTTGTATCTTTGTAAAGAATGCACATTCTATTATGCGAATCATATGCATATCATTTGATCTTGCATTTGTTCTGCATTTTAATTTGTATTTATTTAGTCATCGTGTAATGTTATGTTTATTAAAAAAAAAAATGTGCAGGCAGAATTCAATTCAACGCACAAAAAATGTCTTCCGATAAAGAATTGTGCATTCAGGGATGGAAATACCAGTTTGGCATCGATGTTGAGAGAGATCTTGAGAAGGCCTTTGATTTTTACAAACAAGCTGCAGATTTAGGAGATGGTGAAGGAATGTTTCAGATTGCGGAATTTTATCATTTGGGAATTCATGTCAAAAAAGACAGAAATAAAGCATTTGAATACTTCCAGAAATCAGCAAGTACTGGTTTTGAGATGGGAATTGTTAAGAAAGCTCTTTGTTATGAATCTGAATACGGCACACAGGAAAATGATGATTATTCTATAGAGTTATTAAATACGTTAAATCTTAAATATCCTCTTTTTTTTTGCATCTACTCGTAAAAAAAACCATAAAATATGCGATAATTGCAATGAAAATAATACAAATCCTGACTGGTGTCGAATGTGTAATCCTGATATACTTATTCAAAACTGGACCAGTAATAACAAAGATATTGACGGTTTGATGAAAAGATTACAATTAAAATGCTACTATGATCGAATGATTGCATGGGTTTCTTATGACTGTTTAACGGACATTAAAGAAATAGGCAGGGGTGGGCATGCAACCGTATATAAAGCTGCATGTCTAGGTGGAATTATATTTAAACAAGGATCGGATGAATCAAAAAGAAATGTAGCACTTAAAACTGTAAATTTACAAGAATTTGAGAATCATGTTAATTGTAATTCATATAATTGCGCACCTGATGTTTATGGATTAACACTAAATCCTAAAACGGGTGAATATATTATGGTATTTCAATATGCTAAAGATGGAGATCTTGTAAATTATTTGAAAAAGAATTGGAAACATTTGAAATGGCAAAAAAAATTAAATTTTCTTAGAAATATTTCATTTAATTTGAAACAAATTCATAAATCAGGATTAATTCATGCAGATTTGCATAGTGGAAACATTTTACGTTATAGAAATGATTATGATGTACAAATCACAGATTTAGGACAATCAAGAAAGATAAATGAAAATAAAGAAGTATATGGAGTATTACCATATGTTGATCCAGTGATTTTGCAAGGTGGAAAATTAACACAGAAATCAGATATCTACGGATTTGGGATCATAATGTGGGTAATCGCAACAGGACGACAACCATACGATGGACTAAACTTTGATATGGATCTGTCATTACAAATATGCCAAGGATTAAGACCTAAATTTGATAATTATTTACCCAAATGCTATGTTAAAATGGCTGTACGATGTTTAAATAAAAATCCAGAAAATCGACCAACTGCAGAGGATATTTTTACAACAGTTAATGAATGGTATGCAGATAAGGAGATTATGAAACAATTCGAAACTGCTGATGAATACAGACCTCAACTTGTAGAACAAATACATCCAAACGAAATGTTCACTAGTAAATTGATTAATGTGCGTGAAATCAGCAAAAGATTATCAGAAATTGCAATTATACCTAGTAAACCAATGGAATATGTTAACTTTCAAGATGATTTTTAATCTATTTTTTTGGTTCTAAGGTTTGTTGGCATTGGTATTCGTTATGTTATTTTTGCTGATAAATCAATAAGAACAATACTATAAAAAATATGCCTCTTTATATATGTTATTGATTCCTGTCATTCGGAATCGATGAATAACGTATATTAGTTTGGAATCGGTAATGAATAATAAAGGAAAATTTTTATTTTTATATAAACAGTATATATCATTATATTTATTATCTAGCGATGTGAACAAAAATCAAATGCTAAACATTTATTTTTCTATTTATTTATGATTACATGAAATGTATGTTTATAGTGTTTGTTTAAGAGATTCATAAATAAAGAAGATTTATATTATCCTAAATAGTAAATCGTTAACACTTGCTTTGTTTTTTTTTTTGCATTACATGAATGATACGAAATTAATTAAAGATTCTTTCATTGGTTTTTGTATCTTAACAAAATTATTGACGACAAAAAGTGGTCAATCATCATATCATCTGGAAATTTGGCACAATGATTGATAACACATATCTCAAGTTATGATATAAGTAAAATTACGTAAAAATCTATCATTACATTACAAAAACACGATTAGAGTTTTTTTGACGACTGATGAAGCTACAAAAAGCTCTGTCATCATATTTCTGTTCATAGACAGTCGTTTCATGAAACCTTATTTCACTTTATATACAATCAATTTGCATATATGTTTATTTCATAAATAGTTTATTTTACTTCTTATTTCATAGAAAGTTTTTTCTTGCTGTAAAACACATTTTACAAAAAGTTTTTTTTTTTTGCTGATAACACATTTTAAAGTAATGGTATTTTTATTAATTTTTTTTTTTTATAAATTGCACTAAACGTTCTAAACGTTCTAAATCAATACTATAATAATGACTAGAAATACTTTTCGAAATGTGCTGTTGGTAAAAAACTATCAATAAATCGATTTTGTAAACTAATCCTCGGTGACATAAATTTTCTACAAAGTGTTTTCTATGAAATGAACAAAATCTGTTATGTCATATGTAAAAATATATGTTAGTGCACTATATTTTTCTCAGCTATTTAAATATGGAATGAAAGTTGTTCTGACCTTAAAATTTGGGAGTGCACAACGCACAGATAGATCTGGGCTGATGTAATTACACGCACGAACCAAATAGTTTGCTTGATTATAAATTGACTTTCGACCGGGTTTAGAGTTTCTAATTAACGTTCCTCTTTAATGCATACAAATAAATTCAGGACATATAATTACCCTGGACATAAATATAAATAATTATTGCAAATGCTGTATCTATGAGCGATAATTGTCTTCTTAGTAAGCCGAAACACACCCTTTATATGCATTTAATTATTCTGGAACTTTAAACCCCTGCTAATGGATTCTCTTCCTGATGGAGAGTTCTTTTAAACCTTATAACTCTCGTCAAAGGTTTAAATTTCTTGTAGAGGGTTAATCCCCCTATTTTTCCAAATGATAAGTATTTTGTGAAAATGAAAATAAAAATAAAGTACAAACATAATACAAAAAGAAAAGTGAACTTAGTTAGCATAACATTGTGTAGTACGTATTACGTTACTGAATAATTTAAATATATTAAAATAAAGGTTGATACTGCGTTACCGAATAGTTTAAATATGTTAAATAAAGGATGATACTGTGTTACCGAATAATTTAAATTTATTAAAATAAAGGATAACTCGGTATGCTTCATTAATAATTTATTTTGTTACAATCCCGTTTTTTGTTATAAATGGACAAATTTCAGGTTACAACATTTGTCGTGAAAATGCTTATGTAAATAATGAACTGAAATAAGCATCAAAGAGGACAGAAAAAGCTATGCTTTTGTGTATCAAAAAAGATAATGTGCCTATTTTTGTGGAGTGTACAATTAAAAACAACATAAATAGACTAAGAATATTTAGATAAGAGTCCATAATATGATGTAGATTATAAATAAACAAATTCTGAATGATCGACGTGTCTGTCTCTTTTGACCAACAAAGATAACGAGATTTAAAATTAATAACAGATCTAAATTCAATTATTAAGCATCACATCAAACATGTCATCTGGAAAAAAATTTGATAAATCCAACTTAACAATATCTTCTGGTAGCATTGATAAATGAATTACTAGTATGCAGGTTTGTTCAATATCAATATTAAACTTGATTTAACTAACATAAATAAAGCTTTCGAAATCCAACAAATGCAGACTCAGACTTCCTATGCTGGAACATTTCCTTTAGATGGTGTTCCTCATGGATTTTACAGTTCAATGATGAATATTTTAGGAAATATTTGTGGGTTTATCAGATCAGTAAGTAATCAAATTTCAAAATGCAACTTCTATTCATAATATTTGCATTATTTATACTTTTGATTTGTTTAAATTCCGTTGTTGCTCCAATCCTTATCAAAGGGTGATGCAAGGAAACGTTAGCTTAATTTCACGTTTTGGTAGGTAAGCATTATGATCGTATGAGATATTTATTTAGTTATACACTTTACTAATTTATGCATATGCATTCTAAAATTGTTGATCCAGGATTGACTAAAGTAAATATATAGCTGAAAAGTTAATATCGATTGACATGAAGGTAATTATTTTATGAAGTGCTTTAAATATTCATGTTAATCTATATAATTCTAATATTTCTAACATGTTTGTTAGATACAAATTGCAGAGATTCCCAGACAAGCTATCATGACAAAGGTATGTTTTATACCAGTCTGAGCTGATCTATTGGATGTTTTAGATTATTAATACTAATAAACATGTATGATAATGTATATGTTCATATAGACTCTGTTATATATTGGCATATATCAAGCTACTTTTGGAGTTACTGATGTTCGCAAAGCACTTATTGACCAGTAATTATTTAAATTTGAGGATAACATTGTTATATTAATTGATTATTAACACAATTCTTAAATTTCAAAGTACTTAAACAACTTTGAGGCATATAATTGGTACACAAGTTCTTCAAGATTGCATTGAAAGCTGTGAAGCAATTGCTTTTGAAATAAAAGAAATTATTGATGAACCCGCTCACAGTTGGGGCGTTAATGTAATTTTTTTTTTTTTATCTTTTTATAAATTTTGTTTTAATTAATTCATATCTTTTAAATATTATTAAGGTCAAAAATATTTTAATCTGTGACATTATATTCTCTAGTGATTTACAAAAATCACTTTCCTCTGCCATTAACAACAAAAAAGAATTGGTGAAAGTAAAGTTATTTTGGCTCAGGCTGAAGGTGAATACGATTTTACTTATTATAATTGATTATGTTGCATTCAGTAATAAATTGATGTCTAATTAAATTTACAAAAATAGTTGACTCTATTAAACTTATGAGACAAGCAGCTAAAATTTAAATTCACCTACTGCTTTGGTATGCATGATGAATGTATGTGTTATTATTTATATAATTGTCTTTTGAATGTCAAAATATTTATTTATTATTTTTTATAGCAAATTCGATATCTTGAAGCAATAGCTTCAATGTCTAAAGCTTCAGGTACCAAGGTTATTTTCATGCCTTACTCTCCTGGACAAGTTCAATTTGAAACTCCAATGAATCAGGTTCTAGTTATTTTGGTAATTTTAATTCGATTACTGCATCAATATATGAAACAATTGCAGATAAACAATAATTAGCTTGCTAGCTTATTTCTGATTGTATACCTTTAATGTTATGTAATAATAATTAACGATAGTTATATATGCTGTATTTATTTATTAAGTTATGTAGTAATTTGACTGATTTACAATTTATTTTTCATATGTAAATTTGAATTTTATATAATAAATTAGCATTTTCATGCACAAGTTGTGAAATATCTGTATTGTATATTATAGTTGAATTGCAGATTTATAAATGTCATTTATAATCACAATTTAAATTGAATTTAATAAAATAGAACAAGTACTAAAGTGATATGGACAAAATGATTTATGCGAATTGTAAAATAATATGAGTTAATATCTCATGAAGAAATTACCAGGATAAACGAATTTCGTTTAATTTATTTAACAAGAAAATTTGTAAAATTTTCTATTGTTATTAAATCAAAATCATTGTTTTGAAGAACTAAAATGTCTAAATAGTGTTTTTGTAGGGCGTATCAGTCAATATCTCTCCTCTATCATATCCAAATTGATTATTATAAAGATTTTAAGAAGTCAATGTAGTGATTTTAAAAGTATATTTACTCAGCATCACTATCAAAATTTACCTCATATGACTAATGACAAACTTCTTTAATTATTGTTCAAGTCAGAGTTAAGATAATTTGTCTAAATTTGGGGTTGGGCTTAGGTATTGTGCTATAAAATCGCTCATGAACAACTTCTTGTTAGCATGAAAGGTAGTATCTTATGCAAACGTTGAGAAATAAGCAATTTTTGATAAAAAGAGATGTTGATTTAGAATTTTCTGATCGTGTTATTATACCCAATTATAGTCTTTTATTGACTAATAATCACATGAGAATGAATTTTTTGATGGCAATACTGTTAATCATATGAACAAGTCTTTTTTTGACAGAGATACTTGCTTTAACCACTATTATAGACTAAAAGTAGCCTTTCCAAAATAAATCCGGCTACATATATATATATATCATAGATTCTGTGATGTAAGGATAATAACTTTGATTATAGATAGGGCTTATATAATGATACATGATCACGTATTCTAGTGACTATGGTATGCACAAAATTGAAGATCACAGGGTAGAGGTTTTATAAGATTGTGTAGAGAAAGAATTAAGTAAAAAAAAATAAAAAAATCCATGTCCCTTAGGGGAATCTGTAAGGATTTGGGCTGTTGAAATAATTTAGCTAAAAAAAAAGCCTCTCCATCCCTGTATCATTATAAATTTTGAAAATAAATGATTTTATATTTTTATTTTTTTTATTTTAAAAGCAAATAACATTTATAAATTAATCTGTTTTAAATAATTTTATTGCCAAGATGTTCTCTTTAGGACAATTCTAATAAGTATGAAATAATTCAAATCTCAATAAAATGATCATAATAAATCCTTATAGCATAAAACCCTCTTAAAAATAAGCCTTGCTAATTCACCATGGTCACACCTCTGGAGAGTTACTTTATCATATTATTTCCTCATTTTTATTAATAACTTGTTAAACTTACACTTCACCCCATGGAATTACTTTAAGGAGACCCTATATATGATCATTAAAAAAGAATTATTTGGCAAAATTTTGTATATTAACCTTCGTAAAATCTCCTTATTAATTCATATAGTTAAAATATTACTTTTACTTCACAGAGGATGCATTTATGAGATGACTAATTTGTTTAAGTAATTTAGGCATGAATTTCAATATATGATTTTCAACTTAGGCACTGCATAATGTTTAAATTCGCTTTATCATTTTTTTGAACTTTTGAAAATATTTGCACTGTAATTTCAAGAAACTATGGAATTACGATGCTAAATTTTGACAAGCCTGTAATTCCTAATTAAATTCTAATCAGTTAACTAAAAATCTAACAAGTTTCTAGGGATTAACTTTGATGTGAGTAAATTTATTTAGTTAATCTATAATTTATTTGGTTTTGTTTAATTTTTTTTTGCCTTAATATTTTATAGATAACCAACTTGTTCTTATAAAGAGCTATCAAAAGGTTAAACTAAAATTTCTCTTAATTTTAGCTATCTTTTATTCAATGCGTGCTTCTCGTTTGCTGAAAATTCCTGTGAATCTCTTTTTGACAAAGTTTCTCTTAAAATGACACCCAAAGTAGTCAGAAATTATAGTAAATTTTAGCTAAAATAGTTGTATGTCAATTAGATTGCATACTCATATAATTATCTTTGAAAACAAATATCGTAAAAGCATTGAAAAATTCTACAAAATATTAAGCCTCCAGTTGGGCATATGTTTAAATTTTACTTAATCATTAGTGGATATAGCTAGCATTAATGTATTAATATGACATGCAATTTGGTATAGATTCTACATGCCTAATATGCTTTTATTTAATTTTTAGTTCTTATGCTAACTCTAAATATTAGATGAATGTCACAGATTACTTTTTAATTATAAGAAAGATATAACTTCCTATTCTTTTTTACCATTGGTTTCAATATTTAAAAATACTGGTACATTATAAGATGTCTTTATATTAATATCATTAAAATTTTTTCCATATTGAAAATTGTAAAATACAGAATTAAGTATAATAACCATTGTTGACATTCTTTTTTTATCAATTAAATTAACAAATGAATCATTAATTATAAATTAATTATTTTTAATTAGCCATGCCAGATAGGATTATTTCACTCAATATTAGATTATTTATTCCAGTCTACAATACGTCAGGACTACTCAGGTTGTATTTATATTTTTTGTTTGTCATGTGAATATGTATTTAAATTAAATTATTAACATAATTTGGTGTTTTTAGGATCGATCTTAGTAAAATTTATTTTTTTTTATTTAAATTATTAACCTGCGGACCTCTTTATCACGTAACATCGGTTCATTTCATTCCCCTACGGCATCAAGGTGCCGTCGGAGAACGAACTGAGTTTTAATAAATTGTATTATTTTGCGAATTTTATTTTTAGTACTAATCAATGCTCTAATTAACACCAAAACTTCTGGTATGTACTAATACACTACACTTATTTCTAACTCCCTTTAAGCAACTCAAACGCCTAGTTTCATAGTAAAAAATTTATTCACCTGTCTGCGCGATATCTCGATCGACTGATAACATGTTAACATATTGTTTGGCAATTAAATATTGTTTAACATACTATGTGCTATTCCACAATGGTTGACATGATATCCAGAACTTTTATAATTTTTTTCCTTAACATGTAATCATGCTAACATATTAACATATTATAAAGATTTTACAAAAGAGGCGATTATATGTTAATTATCAAGTTTACACAGATTTTGCTAACATTTAATACAAAAATAAAAATGTAAGTTATCTATACTAAATAAAGAGAGGTTCTATTTACAAATGTGAAACTAATCAGGAATTTTGAATCTCTAATGTCACAATTTTGAATTGTGACAACATGTAACAAAAATTATGACCTAATCTAATACTTAAAAGTGACCTATGCACATTCAAAATATTTAATTTAAATTTTGAACATCATAATGAATCAAAACTCATTTGTACATTTCAAAAAAAATCTTATAAGTATATCAAATGCAAAAAAATTTTTTGCTTTATCAGGTGATATTTTGTGCAAGCTGCTAAAATTGGATAGATCATATCAGCACTTGTTTGCTTAAATTCTTGATTTCATTTTAAATAGCTTAAATAAAAAAATGCTGTCTCAATCAGGTTGAAATCTGGTGGATAAGGTGGATGAAATAAGACTTTTGCTCCAATAGCATTAGCTATATCAATTAATAATTTATTGTTATATATTTGAGTATTGTCCAAAACTAAAACACTGCTCATTTTGGGATATGCCCGTATTTGTGAAATTTTAAAATAGTATTTATATTAATATTTATAATTTGTAATATCAATATAGAAACTTAAAATTTATTTTTAAATATATTTGTTATTTTATATAATACTTACAAACTTATCAATTATAAAATTTTTAAACAGTTGCTTATCACAACTTCCATCAAATGATATCAATGACAATAATGCTTGTTAATGCTAATGCAGGCAAAATTATGTACCTTTTAACTCTAATAAAAATGTTTATTTAAAGGTGTGGTATTAATAGTAAAGTATCCATAAGCCATTGTACAAGTGCATTCATCTTTTGATGCCTCATCAATAAAAATAAGCTGTTTGGATTTATAATAATCTGCAATATGGCTATAAATACAGATATAAGAATTTTATTTCTCTCAAGAACAGCTTTATGTAACAATAAAATATTTTTTTTAAAAAAAAAATAATTTTATATCGTCTTAAATAATGAACCTTTTTTTGAGTAATGTAGAACGTCAAATAATGATATATTGTCAAAATTGATACCCACTTTCCGGTTATTATTTCCATTTCATATAGCAATTCGTCAAGGTAAAGATCCACCTTTTTTTAACTAACTTACATAAAATCTAAAAAAATTTAATATTATCAGCTATCTTTAATAGGCTTTATAAATTTTTTATTAAAAATAAATATGTAAAATCTATTTTTATATAGTTATTATTATAGCTTCTTTAAACGGATTTTTTATATGATGCCATTTGTTATAGATTTTGGTTAAGGTTAAGGTTAAGGGGTGGCAATCAATTAATCGACAATCACTTCACCGACATAACATTTCACTGACAATTATTCACTGACAAGTTCATTTTACTGACAGTTTATTTCACTGAAGCTCATTTCACTGACAACGTAATTCTGGTCATTGTTGTTAGGGTCAGGGTAGAATTAGGTAGAATTAGGGCTAAAGTTAGGGTGCTTTTTGAAAAAAACTTGTCAGTGAAATGAACTTCGGTGAAACAAACTGTCGGTAAAATGAGCTGGTCGGTGAGTATTTGTCGGTAAATGTTATGTCGGTGAAGTGATTGTCAGCGAAATAATACGAACCCGATTTTAGGTATATGTTTTACCAAACTTTCACTTTTATATAGGAGTTTTGCAATTTCCTGTTTATATAGCTATCATGAGTGAGATAAACTATACATAATTTCAAATCATCGCTAAAGTCACTTTTGCACTTTTAAATTTACTAAGATATATATACTTAAAGAAAATTAACTTTATTTACTCAAGCTACAACCCAAATAAAAATTTAAATGTTATTTTTCTATACATTTGCAAATAAATCAAACAATCGGGTCAAATTGCATACAATAAAGTATAATCACATACAATCGATTTCAATCGAATAATCGGGGTATGCAGCGATCTACAAATTTTATCAAATTTGCATCAATATGCAAACAGCGATAATTAATTTCGGTGAACTAAGTTGTTGATAGTTGGAACCGAAAAAATATATCATGAAGAATCCTTCTAAGTTTTTTTGAGTAATATTAGATGTAAAATATAAAAATGTAACTTCTGTATGTGATGTCAATTCCGCCACAATTGTGAAATTGTGAATTATTTTTAATTATGTGCTACCTCGGCTAGTTTCCTACATTAAGCACAAATGTTTTTACAAAGATTATGTATAAATAATTGATAAATTAAAATGAATTGTACTATAATATTATTATATTTATTAATGTTTTTAATCTTGATTCTCGTTATTTTACTCAGCTTTGGGTGTCCGGCAGCTTCTTATTACTCACCGGAATATAGAAGTGACGCCGCCACCTTTATTATTGATGATAGGTTATTTTATATCGGAGGTTATGAATTTGATATAATTTACCTCGATCTTGGACAGGGGCCTTTCCAACTTTTAAATCCACCCTTTTATCTCGTAAGAAGTGACATGCCAGAGTTATATGTAAATGGTCATGGAAATGCCGTAGTCGTTAACCAAACCGCATTTATATTCACGGATGTCTAATGATACTTGAATTCAATGCATTTTGATTAATGTATTGAAAAATTTGTCTATAATGCAATTATATCTACATCATATGGTAAATGGCGCTTCAAAATTTGCATCTAAAAATCTATTATGTTTCTGATCTCTTTAGAAATTGCACAAGGTGCGAAATGCCTTATCAGAATGGAAGGCAATCAAACTATAATTACTAGACCAACAGACCCCGATGTCAAAGCTTTTACTTTCGATAAATCATATTGGTCCTTTGATAAAAATGATCCTAATTACGCTACACAGGCACATTTATATAACGACCTTGGAGAAAATCTTTTAAACCATGCTTTTGATGGATATAATACTTGCATCTTTGCATGTATGTATGTTTGATAAAGTTTTTGTCAAATGTAAACGATAATTATTTGATAACCCAATAATGTTATATGTTTTATCTATTTAGATGGCCAGACTGGTGCAGGTAAATCATATTCGATAGTATGATGATAAAGATATTTATTTGTAATAATTAATTTCCTTTTAGATTTCTATATTAATATCATGTGTATATCCATTTTCCTGAATTGTAAAGATGGGATACGGTGAAGATAAAGGAATTATTCCCCTTACATGTTGCGAACTATTCAATCGAATTGATCGTAATTGCGATACTACCGTTACATATCAAGTTCAAGTATCTTATATTGAGATTTACAACGAACGTGTTCAAGATCTACTGAATCCTAAAAATAAAGGAAATCTTAAAGTTAGAGAACATCCAACTCTTGGGTCATATGTGGAAGACTTATCCAAGTCAATCGTTTATTCGTTTCAGGATATAGAAAACTTGATGGACGAGGGTAATAAGGTTTGATGAAATAATGATATTTACATACTTTATTCTATTATTATTGTCGTCATTATTATTATTTGTCCACTTACGATTAGTGTATTGTTAGGCAAGAGCTGTGGCTGCAACAAATATGAACAAAACTTCAAGTCGTTCGCATGTGATATTTACCTTATTACTAACGCAAAGATGTCACGATGCAAAGACGAAAATGGACACAGAAAAAGTGGCTCGAATTAGGTATAAAAATTGTCTATTATTCGTTAATTTCTATCTTTTTTTAAAGTTATAATTTACTATTTTGCTTTATCTTTCAAGTTTTGTGGATTTAGCCGGTTCAGAACGTGTCAATTCTACAGGTGCAACTGGAGTACGTTTAAAAGAAGGCGCTAATATTAATAAATCATTAACTACTTTGGGTAAAGTCATTGCTTCTTTGGCAGACGCGTCTAGCGGTGCAGGTAAAAAGGGTGCTAAAAAAGCTAATTTGTTCGTTCCGTATAAAGACTCTGTAAGATAATTATACTTATTTAGATAACTGGTATAAATATATATTCAATGAAATTAACAACAAATAAATTATATAGGTCTTAACATGGTTACTTAAAGATAGTTTGGGAGGTAATTCCAAGACATATATGATCGCTGCTATTTCCCCAGCAGACTATAATGAGACACTCATCACTCTTCGCTATGCTGATGCTGTCAAACATATCAAAAACAAATCTGTTGTTAATGAGGATCTTAATGCAAGACTTATTCGTGATATTAAGGAAGAATTACAGTTCCTACGAAAAAAATTGGGTGTAGAAGCGGGCGATTCTGTTACTTACGATTCTGATATTTCTGATAATCAACAAGTAATTACATTTGAAGATTGTAAAGGTAACATTGTTAAGAAAACAAAGGAAGAATTGGTCGATCAAATTCAAGCATCAGAAAAATTAATGAAAGAAGTAACCGAAACCTGGCAAGAAAAGTTATGGCGTACGGAAGAAATTCAACTGGAACGGGAAAAAACATTGGAAAAACTTGGTACCCTGGTCGAAAAAAATGCCGTTGGTGTTCATCATCCTAAAAAGGTACCACATCTTGTCAATCTCAATGAAGATCCTCTTATATCAGAGTGCTTGGTTTATCAAATTAAACCCGGATTTACACGTGTGGGTCGTCTTGATTCCGACATTCCGTCTGACATATGTCTAAGTGGTGAAAAAATTATGGACAATCATTGTTATTTTGAAAATGAGAAGGGAGTAGTAATACTGTACCCATCTCAAGATAGCACAACTTTGGTTAATGGCCAGCGTATAAATAAACCAATGAAGTTGAAATCAGATTTTCGTATCATCCTTGGAGATTTTCATGTATTCAGGTTTAATAATCCCGAAGAAGTTAGACGTGAACGTGAGAAAAATAAACCTTCATTGCATATCAATCCGAACATTATGCCACCTTCTAATGGAAATGGAGATGATGTAAAATCACCTAACTCTTCCACAACAACGGCTTCTCCCGTGGCTGTTATTGATTGGAATTATGCAAGAAGAGAGATGGTACTTAATTATTTAAATGCTGGACCTGATACGAGTCTTAGCACTTTGCCAGATGAAGATCTTCAGAAACTCATGGATGATCTAAAAAAGATTGCAAGTGCTAGAAGGATTCGTTCTGATTCTAGTGACGATTCTGAAGATGATACTAATAATGTATAAATTTTTAAGAATTTATAATCAAATTATTTAACCAATAGAGGTTGAAACTAGATCTATTAATGTAATTAATTACAATTGTTCAAATTTATCACAATAATAAATCTGAATATTAAATTGATCAATTTAAAATAAATCCAAAGTATTGCAAAATTTTTATTTAATATTATTAAATATTATTTTAAACAAATTCTAAATATAATAGTAATAGTAATTATAAGCTTTATGTAAACATATATAAACCTTACTAATCAATAAAGATCCTATTAATGCTTTGACTTATGTTATTAGTATGACTAAACAATATTTTAAACTATATACCTAAATTATGGTCGGAATATAATATATCAACTGAATCGTTTATTTATCTGAATCATGTTCTGAATATATTATTTCATTATAAACATAAATTATTTCTTTAGAAATAATTTATATATTTCATGTGTGATATTGTCGCACCTGTTGCAGATAGGGTCCGTAATGGGCGGGTCAGATCGAGTATCTCCAAGCCCAAACCCAAATCCAAAAATATTTTACAAGCCCAAAGTTCAAGTTCAGCCTGATAAAAGTTACGGGTTTGGATTAGGTCATGCCTGATTATTTTGTAAGCCTGGTCCAAACTTGCCCAAATTTATTACAGGTTTAAAAATTTAAGCCCAAACCCAGTAACTGATTCTGGATCAGGACAGCCCTGTAAGAAAAATACACATGTGATACCCATGCTATTATAGGTTTACTGTGAATTTTGAATTGCAAATAGACCAGTTTTGTATCTGTTTACTAAGCAAAAATATAAATACGTTTACTAAATAACGGAAAGACAAAGAATAGTGCACTGTGATTGACACGTAAGGTATGGGATAGTTTCTTTTCACTGTGCCATTTTTGACATGTTCAACTATAAATTTTGAATAGTAAATAGACCAGATTTTGCAGCAGTTTACTAAACCAAAATCCATGGATTTTGGCATGGCTTTTTGGCACGTTTTTTTACAGAAATTGCAGTGAAGGCATGGTTTGTTATCTGTGAATTGCACATTAAATTTTTTGTAGAGGTACATACAGGGTAGCTGAATTCTGAATTGGGTAGATTCCAATCTGGGGCACGACATATTCGTTCATTTTCATCATTTAATCTAATGAAGATTAAATTAAAAATCGAAAGAAAAAATTTTAAGCATTTTGACGTGCTAAAAATTTTTTTAATTTATATAGTAGTAAGTGCAGATTTGATTAATCTATTTCTGTATTATGGATAAAAGAAGTCTATATTGGTAACAGTAAGTATAAAAAATAATATAAATATAAAAGTTTAACTATATTTATACTAGTTTAAACTTGCAATTAAAGTTTTTATATACCAATAAAATATTTTATTTTAGTGCGTAGCTGTAGTAAGATTTCGCTAAAGCCATAATAGGTTGTAGCCAATAGGAACTATAGCAAAAATAATGGACTTTATCCGGCAACTCATATGATCATGGCACAATTTTTGCACATTATTTTTTATACGTTTATGATGTAACAACAAATAATTAAATTTTGCCCAATAAATTTTGCCATTTATGCATTACAAATAATAATAGTTGAAATATGTCATATTATAATTTTTACATGATTTATTAAAAAATTATTAAAAATTAAAAGTACAATTATAAAAAGCGCTCCCGGTAAGGAATTTTTCAATAAATTCTTTATTTTTTTGTTCTTTTTGTCCCTTTTTGAAATTTTCAACCACTTGCTTTTTTGAGCTACTTTTCTGAATATTTCAATCGCGTTTAGACAGTACAGGCGTTCAGACAGCACAGCGCGTTCAGACAGCACAGCACATTCAGACAGCACAGCAGAAGAATCATTATGGAAGGACACATCAAGATCATCAAAAGCATTTGCTAGTGATGCTTGTGATTCAGCTCGATACAAACTTGCAAGAACAAACCCACAATCTGATAGGGCTTCAGGAGAGACATCATTGGTTTCAGGAGAGACATCATTGACTTCACAGGTTATATCATTGGCTTCAGGAGCGACATTGGCTTTTGGGACAATCTTTTCCTTGGTGGTGACATTAACACTGGCTTCAGCATCGTCTAAAAAAAGCAAAAAAAAAACAATCAGCTATATAATTTCAATTAAACCTAAAATTTGTATAAAATTTACCTTCTAGCACTTCATTTGAAACATGCATTAATGCATTAAAAAATCCATTGATACCTTTCCATTGCATTACTGATTTTGGTCGTTCATACATGGCAAGACCCTTTTGAGACTTGTGTCTCGTAATCGACATTACAACTAAATCCGAATATCCAAGTTCCTTCAGTAGTTGTACTGCAGTCTTCCTTCCTGAATGATTCAAAATATTACGAGTGCCAATCTGGATACCCACAGTTTCACATATAGTGCGAAAGAAGCTTCTCAATGTTTATTCTCCAAAAGAACGTCCATAATACCATTGTCCATTAAAATCAACTTATAAAACATTAATATATTTAAACAATAAAAAAACAAAAAAATAAAAATCGCCAAAATAAATACTTTACCCACATTTACACTACAAGGTTTCAAATAAAAATTCGTTATTGTAGTTACTGGGCGTTTGCTAAAATAAAATTCGTAATCGTCAACAATATCTTTGATTTTTGGCAAGCTGATCACTTCTGCTTGTGCATCATAATCCTCAAGCCCCCGTTGGTTAGTCTTGGACCGAAATAATTTAATGTCAATTCATCCACGGATCTTTTAATGAAATTGTTAATTTCAAGGCTTAAATGTTCACCTCCTCGTAATGCAAATAAAGTTGAATTAAAAAAAAATTCGCCGTAACAATTCTTCGGGACTATTGCGCTGCATTGTAGGATGATCTAGGATCTGTTCAACTTCATTTATCGTTAATCCATCTACCCCGGTTTTTTCACCTAAGCCCTTTGCTGAAGGATTTTTCAGTTTTCCATTAACAATTTGATTTAAGTCAAAATACACTTTTGGATTGAGTATGTCAACTGGTTTCTCCATAACGGAGTGCTAATTAAGGTATCACCAAATTGCTGCCAAGCAACTTCTTACTGAACTAGAATGGTATTCACACCATCACGTCACTTCATTGCACATATAAACCTAGACAATTGGTCTTCTAGGACTTTCTTGGAGTTCACTTCCTCAATTTTACCTTCGTATCCGACATTAAAACAGAATTTTTCTAAGAGATTTATCCACTGTTGTGTAGCCTTATAAGTGGCTTTCACCTTTGCATTTTTCCTGATTGTGTTAAGTTCCTCTACTGACGGTTCTGTATACTTAACTCACTAAAAAAATGCTAGAGAGAGAGCTTTTTATAAAGTAATGCAACCAGTGAAGAATTTTTCAAAAAATTTTTTTTATTCTTTGAGAACATAAATTTTTAATTTTATGTTCTCAAAAAAAATTTAATGTGCACTATAATATTTTTTTAAAAATAAAATTTTTAAAATTATATAATATTCATAATAAATTTATTTATTATAATTTTTAAAACAAAAATACTATATTTACTTTATATCTATATGGTCCGGTGCAGAAAGATTTGTACTTCAAGCACTAAAATTAATTTTGTCCATATAGAAAAGTTCTTCAATTTTAACAATTTATTTATAATTTTTTTATGCCAACTAAAGTAGGTTCTGGACTATCTTTTGATATATTTTTTTTGCTATTTTATAAATATTTTGTTGAGCAATAAATTTTTGAAAAAATTTAATTGAATTAAAAAAAAATAGATTTTTTTTAAAAATTTTTAGATTTTAGGCATTATCGCAAGATATATGCAGCGTAACAGTGTTGTACTACGCAAGTGCATAGCCCTGCATATGCTGAATATATGGGTAAAATTTCAGCTTAATTGGATCAGTAGTT
Source organism: Gigaspora rosea (assembly GCA_003550325.1). NCBI lineage: Eukaryota > Fungi > Glomeromycota > Glomeromycetes > Diversisporales > Gigasporaceae > Gigaspora > Gigaspora rosea. The sequence continues at coordinate 69,128 of QKWP01000005.1, read as the reverse complement.
GTCGAGAAAGTACTACATAGTAAATTGTACATTAAACTTTAAAAATTTATTTCTCGACAACTACTGATCCAATTAAGCTGAAATTTTAATAATATATTCAGCATATGCAGGGCTATGCACTTGGGTAGTACAACACGTTACGCTGCATATAGCTTGCGATAATGCCTAAAATCTAAAAATTTTTAAAAAAATCTATTTTTTTTTAATTTAATTGAATTTTTTCAAAAATTTATTGCTCAACAAAATATTTATTTTTTTTTGTTTTATAACTGAGACCTTGCTCTTTTCTTTTATTAAATTTATATTATTACTTGCAGAAGGAAATAATATATAATATCTAACAAGTAGCGAAAAAGAAACTCAGACTTCATGATGGCCTTCCGTTACCATCAATCTTTATCCGAGGCCTAACTGTTAGCTGAGTAAAGTTTAACTTTTCAGACTTTTAAAATAAAAATTGTTAACATCAATAAACTTGTCCCGGCATAACCGGCCCAGGTCCCAGTATGTTAAACAAAAAGCAGTCATATAGACCGGACTGCTTAAAACAGAACTTCTAGAATCTTCTTCCAGTGGTTTCTCCATAAGTCTCGCATGTCTTTCAACGTTACTCGTTCCCAAGCCACTCATGATGGTTGTATCCAATATGGTAGGTGCCTTTCCTTTTTGGGAGCAGTAAACACTGCTGATCTTTTGGAGGGGGTACGTCAAAATGCTTTTTGAAAATTCTTCACAAACCATTGACACCAAAAAAAGTTCACATGTAGCCATAGTAAGGATGCTGGTTCTTCCTGTATAGCCCAAAATCCATCAGAGAGCCGCCAAGTACTTTCCTGGTTGTGGTGAGTGATAAACTCTAAGCTTGTCAGCTGGTAGTCTATGAACTTTACCTCTAAACGACAAGTGCCAGCTTTTTGGTAAGTGACAACCTCTAAAGCCGTTAGCAGATACTCAGTTAACTGTATCCCTAAATAACAACTGCCAGGTTGCATGTTTTCGTTGGTTTTCCTACTAATTCTTTAAGACTTTACTTCTGAAGTGTTAGCATAATTGTTGGTACAGGTAATCGGCAGGTAGAGTTACGGAAGATCTTTTTTCAACAAAATATTTATAAAATAGCAACAAAAAATATATCAAAAGATAGCTCAAAACCTACTTTAGTTGGCATAAAAAAATTATAAATAAATTGTTAAAATTGAAGAACTTTTCTATATAGACAAAATTAATTTTAGTGCTTGAGGTACAAATCTTTTTGCACTGGACCATAATTGAAAATAAGAAGAACTAGCCCAAAAATTATAAGCTTTTGAAAATTAAATTTTTTATAAGAAGGACTATTAACTCATTAAAAGATAATTAAGAGTATTAATTCGTATTTTATTACAAACTTTTGTCTTAATTAAATTTTGTTGTAAAAAATTCACTCAGTAAGGGAAGTGCAGTAAATTACGTGAATAGGGTTTACATAGGTCCTGACCCCCTCCCTAGTAATAGGACTATTGACCAATCAAATTTATAATATTTAAAAAAAACTCAAAAACGTCTTTGATCTAAAAATAAGATACTCCACAATTGACAAAAGTCACTACATAGTAAAGTCTAAATTTTACTAAGCAAATCGATTAAAATTACTTAAGTAAACTTATTCAGCAAGTCAAAATACACTTATTACAAAATTTTCATAAGTATTGGAGAACTTTTTATTAATTGACTTTTGATTTTTACTTTCGACAGAAAAATTAAAATTTTTTAAAAAAATATATTTGATGAACGTAAAAATTAAAAGTCAATTAATAAAAAGTTCTCCAATACTTATGAAAATTTTGTAATAAGTGTATTTTGACCTGTTGAATAAGTTTACTTAAGTAATTTTAATCCGATTTTCTTAGTAAAATTTAGACTTTACTATGTAGCAACTATCTGCAATTAACTAAAAATTGATTTTACTTCAATATTATTGGCTATTTATACTATATATATATATAGGACGTGATAAGGACCCCGAGCAATCTATGAACAGCTAACTATTTTAAAAAATCGTAATATATTACTGAAAATAGAAAAGATCTACAGAAAAATGGTCAAAAATAAGCATTAATATTACTAAAGATAGAAAAGATCTACAAAAAAATAGTCAAAAATAAGCAAAAGCAAATAGTGACCTATCTATGTATAGCTCGGGGTCCTACGTGATAGGTGGCAGACCCCACTAGAAAATTATGTAATTTACTGCACTCCCTTATTATTATTAATTTTATATATAAGTAGCTGCGCAACGTTGTCGTGCTAAACCAGGAACGGATTATAAACTGTATAAACACAAAATAACGTCTAGTGACATTGCTTGAATAATGGCCAGGATTTAAGTAAAAATATGTGTCTGTTTGAACATGGGAAGATTAGCAGAATTATATAATTCCTGTGATCATTACAGCATTTTTGTAATCATTGTGCATTTCATTAATGTGAATTGATAATTACAGATAATGTAATAATATATTCGATTGTAATATAATTTTATTATGTTTGGGCTATGTTTTCGGATACGACTAATCAAAAAATTTTAAGCAGGATCGAAATATAGAGAAAAAAAAGAAAAGATCTAGATTGAAGTATAGAGAAAAAATAACAATAATAAAATGTGTTAAACACATTCTGTGTGTAACCGGAATTATGAGTTATATTTTTTTCTCTCGCTATTTGGATGTGTTCGCTTTTCTTCTATTCTCTTTTTTTTTCTTTTCTATATACTTCAATTCTGAGTCACATTTTTGATTGGTCATATTTGAAAATGTGGAAAAACTAATAGAAATATAAAAAATGATTATGATTTTTGTTTTGCATTACCTGCCGACCCATTTTTTCAATTTTTCCAATTTTTTTTTTTTAAGTCCCAATTGTTCCAATTATTCTATTTTTGTTATTTAATTTTTCCCCATAAATTATTCCGTTATCACCCGATGGAGACATTAGCTTTCAGAAATTATCCAACAGTGTCGATAGAAAATCTATCTGTTAACCCCAAATTTTCTGATTTCATGTTATGCAAAGCTTGAAATTAACTTTATGTGGCCTTAGATGCAACACAAGGCTATTAATTTATAATAGATTACAAAAAAAAAACAACCAAAAAAAAAAAAAAATCTGACCGACCGACCGGGAATTTTGAAACTCATATAATGCAAAACAAAAAATTAACTTTGTGTGGCCTAATTTTATAGTGCTTATAAATTAACTTGGAAATAACCTTTACTAGTAGTATACTTTATTTTTATATTTTTTTTTATTAATATATTATGATTGTAAATTTTTAAGTATTTGACATGTAAATGCTAACAATAATATATTAATAAATATTTTTTTTTTTCTATGCAAGTAACATCTAATCGTTTTGTTAATTTACTTTAATATTTTCATATATTAAGACAATTTTTGTCTTGAATCGGTACAAGATTGAACATTTAGCATGCCCAATTATGATTATATTATTTCAATCAAATTATCAAGTGGTTAAAAGTGACAAAAATCTTTTTAACTGAATTTAACTATAATGTTCATATTTGCGAAGTTAATTAAATGATATTATTTTGCTATTTGCTATATTAATATACTATTATTTTCTAATCCATAATTTTTGTATGACTAAAATTATCAAACATATTAATTATTGCTCTCTTATATCATATAAGCAAATATTATAAATTTGAAAAGCTTATTGTAAAAGTATCGAAATTCTTTATACTAACAAAAAGTATTATATTGATCATCGGTCCGTCCGGTCTATCTCTATTCAGTCCTATTCGGTCCTGGACCGCAGTCCGGTCCGGTTTTTTAAAAGACTGGGCGGTCTTTTAACCAGGACGGACTGGACGGACCGATTAACAGCTCTAATTGTAATCAGACCGTGAGAAAATTAAAATAAGATGATCGATACTATTTAAATCTCGCGCATTTGATCATTTGCATGATAATATCGTAATAAATTCGTCATAATTTGTAATCGGTCTATTACTATGAATTAATAATCAATTTATATTTTTTTTAAAAAAATCGACTTCATTCAATCAATTAATCAATCAATTATATGCTGGCTAGCTCATAGATATCGGATATACAATCAAATTTTATAAGCAATCAGGTTTTAAATTATCTAGATATTAGAATTTTCCTTGTATCTATCTACATTCGTACAGTAAATAATCAGTACAGGATAGATATCGGATATACAATCAAATTTTATAAGGTTTTAAATTATCTAGATCTTAGAATTTTCCTCAATTGACATTCGTATCTATCTACGTTTGTACAGTAAAATAACCAATACAGGTTTATACTCCTTGGCATAATCATGTAATGCATATTTAGTTAGTGTAATTCCGAAAGACAATAATAAAAAAAAGACATTTTTTTATAATAATCGTCATGCACTTCAATCAAGACAAAAACCTGTTAATGCTCTGGCAAGTTCATAGATATCGGATATACAATCAAATTGTATAAGCAATCAGGTTTTAAATTATCTAGATAGCTCGTATCTATCCATTCGTAAATAGCCAATACAGGATAGATATCGGATATCCAATCAAATTTTCTAAGGTTTTAAATTATCTAGATCGATCTTAAAATTTTCTATATTCGTACAGTAAAATAACCAATACAGGTTTATTGCTCCTTGCAATTTCGAAAGACAATAATAATAAAAAGACATTTTTTTATAATGATCGTCAAAAACCTGTTAAAGCGATGTTTAGTTAAACAATTCTCATACAATAGATAAATATAGTACTATGTGATGCATTGCGTGATGTATAAGTGCAGAAATTCACGTTTTTACTGCGTTTAATGCATTGTCCAATTAGTTATGAGATTCTGTGGACGTACATCTTTTAAAATGCCATAAAACCATACACTACGTGATTTGCATCACTCCGTTTCTGGTATATCTTATGAGAACATAAATTAAAATTTTATGTTCTTAGCTTGTTCTCAAAAGAGAACATGATTTCTAATTGTAGTGTTCTCAAATTTTTTTGAATGTTCTTGAGAACATTGAGAACATTAAATATTCTTCACTGAATGCAACCTGAAGAAGTCAAGAAGAAAAATTACCTTTGCCTTATTAGCCTTTGCTATAATGGATTTGGTTTTTGGCATTGTAAAAAAAAAAAAAAAAACTTCAACCGTTTTTTTTTACTTTACAGGAGAGTTTTAGTTTTCCTGTGGAATATTACAACTGAAAGTCCTTAAGTTTTTAAAAAATACTGAATTTCTAACGGCCAGCCTTTGAATTAATGACCTCAAATTTCTGACTTTACGAATTAGTGACCTCCAAATTCAGAGATCACAGTCTTGAGTTTGCAACTCTCAGAGATAACAAAAGTATATGGACGAAAAAAATCAAGATATGTATTTTAAATGTATGGCGGCTTAAAAATGGTTTTCATTCGCTTTTAGAAAGAGATCTGATTTTTATTGATCTAATTTTTTTTTTTAGATCTAAATATATTAATAGATTGAGGTTGATCTGGCCATGATTATAAATTGCCGGATAACACCATTATTGAGCAAATTGTTAAATAACAGCAATTTGACTCAAACGGACAAATGATTGTATGATACATGCCATTTTGCAGCATGTGCCAGCCAATCATTTGCCTGTTTGAGCCAAATTGCCATTATTCAACAATTTTTGCCCAATAATGTATACATACTGGGCCTATTTACTAAATTGACCTGGGTCTAATATTTAATAAATCTGATCTAAATCCAGCCCACATTACATACAAACTTTAAAATTTAGGCCTGAACTCATGCATAAACCCAGCCTAATCCTAAAACCTGCAGGTTTAGCCTGGCCCAATACGGACCCTAGTTGCAGATCATAAAATTAGGTGTATGTAAAATCAAACTAATTAAATAACCCATTTTTTTCATTGGTTAGGGTTAGAATGAAATATACATATATAGATTGTATCATATTCACCAATTTGATTTTTAGGGGTCTTTTTTCGATAAACCATTACACAAACTTCTGTTATTAGGTGACGTGAAGAATAACAAATGAAACCTTCAAATAAAATAGTTTTTGGCCTCTATATGAGATAAATAAGCAATAAATATTCAAAGAACAGCTATGCTAAGCTGTAAAAGGAAATACTATTACTAGTTGTTAAAGCGTTTTGGTATTTTCGGGTTATTTATATCCTGCAGGGGGTGGGTATTCTTATTTTTCGCACCTCCGATCGTACCAATCAGATGATTGAATTTGTGTAACGATCAAATGTAAACAAAGACAAAAAATGTAAACAAAAATTAAAAAATCTAACTATCCTAAGAAAAATTAAAGCTACTATAAAAAAAATTTTCACCTATATGTAAAATCTCATACTGAACAAGTTTACTTAAAGAATTTAAGAAGATTATCTTAGTAGACTTTTAAGATATTATCAAAAAACTAAAGAAAAAATAAAAAAATGAAAATATCCTAAAATTCTATTAAGATAATCTTTGTTTGGCGCCTAAGTAAACTTGTTCAGCATGAAATTTTGTATATAAGCACATTATCTAAAAGTAATTTTTATTAATATTATATGAGATATTGTTAAAATAAAAAATAACACCAGAATTATCATTTAATAATTAACCAATCAAAATCGAGATGTGAGATGCAATGTAGATCGCAGGATGCGAGACATACATTTTTCCTTATTATTATATAATATTTTAAATTATTAAATATACAATATTACTATTTTATATAAAATTTTATTTTTTTAATATATTATATTTTAAATATTATATATATTAATAATTTATACATCGCACATGTGATGTTGTTGCACCTGCCGCAGATCATAAAATCAGGTGTAATTAAAATTAAAACAATTAAAATAACCCGTTTTTTCATTGAATAGGGTTAGAGTAGATAAAGATTGTGTGTATGGGCGAAAGGGGGTTTTTATAGTAAAATTTTGCAAGGATTTTTTTTGTTAGAATCCTAAGAGTAGTTTTATATACTCAATTTTAAGTTATAGACGATTTTTGACAAAACGGACATTTGTTCTGAATTTTTTGATCATGTAACATTACACCTGATCTTGAAATTTGATTGGGATTGCGATATATAAGGTGCATCGCATGGGGCAATGAATAAATTTACACTATATATTATTATAAAAAAAATGTCAAAAAAAAAATAAATCCAAAAAAATGAAACCAAAAAAATTAAAAAAATAAAACAAAAAAAATAAACTATTATATTCTTTATATTTGCTCATATTCGCTTATATTTGCTCATATTCGCTTATATTCACTTATATTCACTACTTCTTGCAAAGTGCCAAAAAGTTAGGTTGTTTTCTTACAAAGTTCTGAAAGAAGTAAGGAATAAATAAAATAAAATAAAAAAATAAGTAAAAAAACAAACAAAAAACAAAAAACAAAGCGAAAAAATAACAAAAAAACAAAAACGAAAAAAATAAACTATTATATTTCACTCATATTTGCTTATATTCGATTATATTCATTCATATTCGTGACTTCTTGCAAAGTACTAGAGATGTTAGAATTAGTGTTCTTGTAAAGTGCTGGAAAAGTCAAGTCTTTTTCTTGCAAAGTTTTTAAAGAAGTAAAGGATAAATAAAATAAAATAAAATTAAAAAAATAAGTAAAAAAAAAACCAAACAAAAAACAAAAATGTAAGCAAACTAAATAAAAAAATAAACAAAACCCCAAACCTCCATTTCTAGTTCGTGTTTTTGCAATTTAGAAATCGTCAAAGGTTTTCGCAAAGTGCTGGAATAAAATAAATTAATAAAAATAAAAAAAAACAAAAACAAAAAACATGAAGTGAAAAAATAAATAAAATGAAACCTTGCAAAAACTTGCGAAAACTTGTGTTCTTGAACTTTCAAAATTGCTAGAGAAAGTAGGTGTGTGTTCTTGCAAAGTGTCGAAAAGCTGAGTTAGCTTGCGCTAAGTACTGAAAAATCACTAGATTTCTTGCAAAGTGCTAGTGGTAAAGTGTAAAAATAAAATAAAAAAATTAAAAAATAAAAAAAAATATAAATAAAAAAAACAAAACAAAACTAATCAAACCAAAAAAAAACAAAAGGAAAACAAAAAAATAATGTAAAATTAATAGAAAATCTAAATTATAAACAAAAAAAAACAAAGATCTAATTTGATCTTGTGGTACAATTATCAAAAATCATTGAAACTTTTTGAAAATATTAGTCAAATGTGATCTTGATATGATCCAGGTTACATATCGTCCTAATGTATTTGAAATATTAAAAAAAAAAGAAAGAGAAAAAAAAGAGAAAGAAAAAATAAAAAGGAAGAAAGGAGTAAAGAGGAGAGAGAAGTAAAAAGGAGAGGGGTAAAAATCGTTTAAAATGTCCTTTTTTTTAAGTTTTGACACATTTTGTAGAATATATTTTTATGATCTATAGTAGCTTACAGATCAAATGGGCTTAAAAAAGTTTGAACACTGTTTTTTTTTTTTTTTTATCTGGTGATCTGGGTTGAAATTTTCATGACATGGTCAAAACACTATGTAATCATTAAAGATCTGCTAATAATCATATATCGTTTCAAATAATTATAATTATAATCGATTTATAGATATATAACAATTTAATATAAAAAATGATATATATCGATTATAGATATATGGAGTGAAGTTAATAGAAATGGGACAAATCTATCTAATAAATTTGTCACATTTCTATTGATGCCATCCTATATATCGATTTTTATCTAATTAATTGATATATAACGATGTTTTATAATTGATATAAAATGATTAAGTGCTATATATCGATCAATATCTATATATAATGCATACAACAACTCTTTTTGATGATTCTTCAAACCAACAATCACTGAACGGACCTGCAACCAAGTGTTTAGTTAGTATAGAAAATAATACACAAAACTTCTCTTGTAGCAACTAGGACTAGTAGTCTTAAGCTTGATGAGTCTTCGGATTATTTGGAGAACTGAAATAGAGTTGAAAAAGAACTTCCTTTGGGTTTTTGGCTCCCCAGTGGAAGTCTACAGAACTATTGAACAAGTAGTTGGTAAATACTGGAAGTACATGTCAAGAACTTGTAGAAGCATCAGTGGAAGCAAGCTCCTGGTTTTCTATACTATTCTATACTTTGCAAACTCCTACACACTCTCTACTTTGGTTTTCCAGCCTCCCATACAACTTTTTGCAAAATTTTTACCAAAAAGTGGGAATTTTGGCATACCCCTTCAAAAAATCAATATTGTTTACCCATCACAAAATAAAAACTCAAGTAACAAGAAGTCATAAGAAATCAAAATACAAGCTGCTAACATGTTCAATGTATATCGCAATGATTGATAGATGTCTATGAAGGGTGTCTAAAAAAGTTTTGATTGGTATATCTCAACCTTTTAGTTTAGTTTTTTTCTTATAGTTTTACTTTAGATACAGTAATGAGATCTTAGTTAATACTGTGTAATTTTTATAAGCATAGTATAGGCTTCGATTATACTATTATCTAGATTTGTTTTTCTTTTCTCTTTAGTTTTTTCTTTTTGTTGTTTTGTTTTCTTTTGTTTTTTCTTTTTCCCCTTTTTACTTCCTTTTTGTATTCATTTTCTATTTTGTCTGTTTTTACTTTCACCCTTTTTCATATCCTTTGTAAAGAAGGAAAAATTTAAAGGAAAGAAAAAAAATGCTCTTGATATGGCATACAATGCTGGTGTCAGTGATAGTTGGGCATATATTGTACAAATGTTTGAGTAAGTTCGGGCTCCGACTTGAGACAAAAGATTGTTATAGCAGATCACTTTGGATATCTAGTACTTGGAGAGTTTCTTTTTGATAGAGTTTTAAAAGTAATCAGTGGCAGCATTGTATTACCCTTTCTCAAATAATAAAAAGAAGCAAGATCGTTGAACATAAAAAAAATAATATCTATGTATAAAATTTGCTGATGACTATCGATATATAGTGATATTTTGTTAATTGTCATTATATATCAAATATTTTTAATAGATTATATATCGATAATTAACAAATATCACTATATATCAATAGTAATAGGTCTGCTAGATTGTGATATGAATCTAATAAATGATATATATCGATATTAATATAATTGATATATATCAATAATTAGTTTTTAATAATATTTATCATTTACCGGTATATATCGTTTTTTTATTTATGTATTGTTATATAACTAAATTATTGATATATGGCATTATTTTCTAATCGATATGCATCAATTTATTGCTATATATTGATATGTATCTATATAAAAAATTTTCTGATGTATGCATCAAATGAGCTTAATAATTATTTTATTTTATTTTATTTTATTTATTTTAGGATTAAATTATAATTAGCAATAACATATCAAATGGCATGCCAAGTAGGTTTTAAACATTTTGGCATGATAGTTATATAGCTATAGGTATGGGATATAAAAAATTGATAGTTTGATAAAATTAAATTTAAAAAAATTTGAGTTTTTTATTTATTACCTATCATGTTATTTTATAATTTGTGTTTATATAGAGGTACCTTTATAAAGTCCCATCTCTTTATATTTACTACATCAGAGTGTGCCCAACTGTATGATTATATAGAGGAATGACTATATTTTTTTATACAAAAAAATGATTATAAGATATATTTTTTTATACAAATAAATATTGCTTTAGGATTTGTAAATATTTTTTTTCTCTCTATTTTATATTGTGTATTCACTTGTTATATACATATACATATATATTACATGTTTATATATATATAATATGTTTTTTTACATGTATATAAAAATGGTAAAAGCAAAGCATACATAATAAAACAATTGCACATTATAACTATATATGGTAAAAAGGATCAGAAAAATTGAATACTTTTAACAATTACACTAATTCTAATCTGCTCTAGTGATAATGACCAGAATTACTTTGTCTGTGAAATGAGATTTGGTGAAATAGACTCAGTGAAATAAACTTGTAGAGGTTTAAACTTTCTGGCTTAAACTTTGCTACTATGAAATAATTGTTAGTGAGTTGATTAGGTCCTTATGATGAATAAAAAATAAATAGGTGCAAAACAGGAATTAATAGTAATAATATAGAATTCGATAATTACAGTTGTTAGAGTAAATAAACTATCACAACACAAATCATAAGTAATTATACAATTACATATTAGTGATTGTTTATAGAAATAAATCCAATATACTCACATATACTAATATTAGCTAACCTAGTCTATAATAGTAAAGTTTTTATCGATCATAAATAAATTGAATAATTTTTAATTTGGGATCTTTCTGTAAAAACTGGTTTACCATATATGATTATAATCAAATAATTATTAACGAGCAAATTCATTCAAATCCTTTGTTATAGCTTTTTGCTATTTCTTTGAAGATTAGTAATTATTAATTTATCAAGCTAGTAAAAAATCTAATGAAAACAAACAAAAAAAAGAGAACAATACTCAATATGCTATAAATAAATATAGGATAAAATGTTTATAAAGGCAACAAAAATGGGTTCGTATTATTTTGCCAACAATCATTCCACCGACATAACATTTCACCGACAAATACTCACTGACAAGTTCATTTTACCGACAGTTTGTTTCATCGAAGTTCATTTCACCGACAAGTTTTTTTTCAAAAAGCACACTAACTTTAGCCCTAATTCTACCTAATTCTATCCTAAATCTAACGACAATGACCAATGACCAGAATTACTTTGTCGGTGAAATGAGCTTCGGTGAAATAAACTGTCGGTAAAATGAACTTGTAGGTGAATAATTGTCGGTGAAATGTTATGTCAGTAAAGTGATTGTCGATTAATTGATTGCCACTCAACAAAAATATATGTTTTGATATGCACTAATTCTTTTTAACATTCAAAAGTTTTTTTTTTGCTGAAGTACATGTAACATAACATGTACATGTACATGTAACATGTATATAAAAATGGTAAAAGCAAATTTTCTTTTTTGAATATTGTAAGAAAAATATTTTAATGATCAAATGCACAAGTATAGCACAAATTACTATAAGCAGTAGAACTACTAACCATTTATAGTAAAGGCTACTTACACTATATGACAAACTCATTACACAGTATAACTATTTTTAGTAAAAAGAATTAAGCAAAATTGAATACTTTTAAATATTTGCATATTTGGAATATCAAATATATTGCTTATGCATTAAGTCTTATTACAAGTAATATAATAAAAATAAGGTTGTTAATAATATTTTAAAACAAACAAATCAAATTGTTCAATTTTTTAATAAGTTATACTAGTATATTTAACTTCTTTGAGAGAGTTTTAAAGTATAAAATTGGATAGTAGTAGCTTAGAAACATATATTAAAACAAGATGTGCTTTTGTTTTTAAAACTATGTTTTATATTATAAAAATAAAACTGGTTTTTAATAAAGTGTAGTATATAAATACTATTGTGCATATAGTCATATCTATAGATGGTGGTGAAATTCATTTAATTTTTTTTAATTTCAACAATAATTTCAACAAAAATTTCAATATTTTTAAAATTTTTATAAATTAATCATATAACAACTATTGTATTTGATTAAGTTTAGTTTTAATTAATATTTTATATAATTTAAATTAATTTTTAATAGTAAAAAATTAATTTCACCAATTTCACCAATTTTAATATCAAATAATTTCAACAATTTTAACAAAAAATTTTTATTAAGAAAAGTAATTTCATCGCCATCTATACATATAGTCATATCTGAGTTATATTACCTCTTTTTTTCAGAGCAGTTTTAAAAATATAACTCAATATATAAAACATATAAAAATATATAAAAAAAAAAGAAATTTATCTTGTTTAAATCTGGTCAAATTGGGATATAACACAGTAGGAATATAACCTAGTTATGACTATAATATAACAATTCAATTTTTTAAAAAACTATATATAAAATTGGGTTTAATTATAATTACTATATATAATAATACAGTATATATATAAATAATTAAATTTATAATTATTATATGACAGGGTGTAACCTGAGTTGCAAAAAAGTAAACCCTGTGTTTATCATTTGTATTATGTAAAACTTGAGTTTAATAAATATTAGGTAAAATCTGGGGGTTTTTTTATTACATAAATAAAACCTGGGTTTTTAAAGTAAAACCTGGGTATCTGCTTTACAGTTTTAAGTTTTTTAAAACTTTGATCTCTGCAACTACCTGATCAAATCTGATGAAATTTTTTTATTTGAATTCTATAGATCCATATAATTCAAATAAAAAATTTTTCATCAAATTTGATCAAGTGGTTGCAGAGATATCCTTGATCAAAGTTTTGTCAACAAATTTAAATGTATCTGTCATGTGATATGCGTTTTGAAATTCTCTAAAACTTTGATCAAAGATATCTCTGCAACCACCTGATAAAATTCAATAAAAATTTTTTTATTTGAATTCTATGGATCCATATAATTCAAATAAAAAAAAATTTTATCAAATTTGATCAAGTAGTTGCAGAGATATCTTTGATCAAAGTTTTGTCAAAAATTAAAACCGTATCTGTCATATTGTAACTAAATTTCCCGGTTACATTTTAGATAAGGTTGGGTTTTTAAAAGAATTTTCAAGTATTTTATTCAAATAAGTATTTTACATCTGAAATCTGTTCTTACAAAGGTACTTTTGCTCCCGTTTTATAACTTTTGCTTTCACTAATCATTGTCTATTTTTAGGTAATCTGATTGGGTACTCAAGATGCGAATGATTTCATGCATAAGGATTGATGCCCTATGATCTATGCACATGTCAATAGAGAATAAACATGTACAGGCAATGATACAAATATCGGTGTATATTGTAAACAAATAAATGAATAAATAAATAAATAAATAAATAACAAATAGATTTAAAGACTAATATAAACAATAAACACTAAGTATCAGAATTAACTATAATAAGATAAAGATAAAATATATGAAGAGCTCAATGGTCGTCACGTGAATATCGTCATGTGTCTTGAGCACGTGACCGCCATGGTACGTATCATTGTACCAATATCCCTTAACCGGCCTACTATTTTACAATATAACAGATACATTTTAAATTTTTGACAAAACTTTGATCAAAGATATTTCTGCAACCACCTGATCAAATTTGATAAAAATTTTTTTATTTGAATTCTATGGATCAAAATATAATTTAAATAAAAATATTTTTATCAAATTTGATTAAGTGGTTGCAGAGATATCCTTGATCAAAGTTTTGTCAACAAATTAAAACAAATCTGTTATGTGATGCGTGTTTTGAAATTCTCTAAAACTTTGATCAAAGATATCTCTGCAACCACCTAATCAAATTCAATGAAAATTTTTTATTTGAATTCTATGGATCCATATAATTCAAATAAAAAAATTTTCATCGAATTTGATCAAATGGTTGCAGAGATATCTTTGATCAAAGTTTTGTCAAAAATTTAAAACGTATCTGTCATATAACAAATACATTTTAAATTTTTGACAAACTTGATCAAAGATAGCTCTGCAACTACCTGATCAAATATGATAAAAATTTTTTTATTTGAATTCTAAGGATCCATATAATTCAAATAAAAAATTTTCATTGAATTTGATCAAGTGGTTGCAGAGATATCCATGATTAAAATTTTGTCAACAAATTTAAACATATCTGTCATGTGTAGGGTTGCATCGGTCCTGCTAAGGACCGGTCCTGGACTGGTCCTGGACTGGGACTGATAGGGACTGAAGGACCGGTGCAAGGACCAGTCCCGAACTGGTCCTTGCATCAGTTCTTATAATGATTAGTAATATTTTTCCCCTGCGCATTTTGTACTTTATCTTTATATGCTTGTATTATAATAACACTGGGTAAGTCAAGATCAGGGGTCTATATAAATAAGTATTGGTTTCTTTTTTTCTTTCACCAAGTTTTTTGTTGAGATTGTAAAATTATCACTTGAAGCTCTGGTCTGAGCGAAACTAAAGACCGGTATATAAGTACTATTTTTTTTCTTATACTATTAGTTTCTGATTTCCTTGAAATATCGAACGAGATCATGACTTAGACGAAATTAGGATCTAGTTCCTTTGGCTTCTAATATTGCTGAAGTATAACAAAAATGGCATGCAAAAGATCTGGAAGGTACAGTAAACTAAATTTTTTACAATGAATAACTATAGATCACAAAGTTTTTTTTTCTTACAAATACTAATTATTTTTTGTTGGATGTGAGTTTAATACTAAAAAATTTTTAAAAGTGGCACTGTAAAATAAGATCTAAACCCAGACGGGAAATTGAACTTGTCATTATGATAAGTAGCAATTTCTTATTTTATTTTATTTTATTTTATTTTATTTTTTCTTTTGTTTTTTAGCTTATATTTTTTTTTTGTAGGGTTTGTTGACCTTTACACCAGCCGTTTAAATATTTATCTATTATTTGTTTTTATATTATTTGGCTGTGTATTATTTATTTCTTGGCCATGTATTATTTATTACTTGTTTTGTTCATCTTTCATCATGAATTCCATATATAGTTATTTTCATATTTCAGCCCTTATCTTTATTTTAAATTAGATATGACATAGCGTATAGTTATTTTAAGCATGATTGTTCACAAAAAGGCGCGGTATAATTAGATATAAACTTGGACGCTAATACGTATAAAGCAAAATGATAGAATTAAGTTATCCCAATATATGTATAAAATGTATAAAGACTTTGCAATCCGAATTCAAATTTACAAATAAATAAAAATTCAAACTAATAAATTGTATTTATATATAATTACTTTTATTTTATTATTTTACATTTTCATCAAATTACATTAATTAGCAAATCGTAACTTTTTGAAATTATTAAAATCATTCTTACTATCTCTGATCTTTGATTATAATCTCAAAAATGAGTATTGCTCAATACAGAGATATTGATCAAGATCTCTCTGATGCTGAAAATAAAGCTAGTGATGATGATTCTGCATCGCTTAATCAAAGTGAACAAGAAATGCAAATCACATCTCGTGAGTTGGGCTCTTCTGGAAATCGCGATTCACCTGTATGGCCGTACTTCATAAGGAGACAGAGGGTAAACTTGGTATACCTATCTGTAAAATATGTAAAATGGAGTTTTCAAAATCAACTTCAACTTCATCGTTAGCGCGTCATTTAAATATACACAATATAGTAGCATTAAAACAAGGGAAAAAGCCCTTAAACCCAAACCCTCATTTGAAAATTGAACAACAAGAGCGAAACGACTTGGTTGTGAAGTGGATAATTTGTGATCTAAAGCCATTTAGCATCGTTGAAGGAGAAGAATGGCGAGACATGATTTCAAAATTTGACCCACAATACCAATTTCCTAGTAGAAATACGATAAAAAATTGTATAATGGAACTATATCAAAACAAGCAATGTAAAGTCAATGCAACGTTGAATAAAATTTTAGGAAAAGTGTCATTTACTTCGGATATGTGGACAGCATTAAACGGCACATCATTTCTAAGCCTCACAATACATTATGTTGATTTAAACTAGAAATTGAAAAATTTTCTTTCGATATTATTCCAATAAAAGAGCGATATACAGGAATTTATATTAATAATGTAATCGTGAATACCTTAGAAGAATACTATATAACCGAAAAAACTTTGGCACTAATCACAGATAACGCATCATCGATAGTTTTATGTGGTTCGCTTCTAAAAGAGACGCTTCAAGAATTTAGCAATTCTGTTTTTTTTCATTATTGATGTGCGGTCCATGTGTTAAACTTGGCAGTTTGTCGCGGAGTCGATTTAATTGATGAATCAATAGTTAAAATGCGATCATTAATGTCTTACATCAAAGCATCACAGCCCACGATCAATGATTTAAAAAAATTATGTGATCTAAAGGGCATTAACTATCTAGCTCCCGAACTAGACGTTAAGACCAGGTGGAATTCTACCTATTATATGTTGAAAAAATGGAAAAAAATGGAACCTACACTAAACATGCTTGCCGCTGATGATGAAGTTCATAATCAAAAGTGCCCAGACGAAGATGAGCGCATAGATATTGATGTAAGTTTTTTTAAAAAATAAATAAATAAATAAAATACTATAATAAAAATTAATAAATAACAATTTTATTAATTCAAAAAAAAGGATACACTAATCCTCTTAGAACCAATTGAACGTGCCACCTGACTTCTTTCAGCTTGAAGTTATCCAACACTTGGTAATGTTCGATTCATTTTTCTTGCTATTTAGGATCATCTATCTAAATATAAAGATGATAAAAGTTTTTTACAAAAACAGGTAGCAACTGCAATCTATTAAAAGTTAGATAGTTACTGGCCAATTTTAAATGAAAATTCGTAGATTTCAGCTGTGCTTGACCCAAGAACAAAATTAACAGCATTCAAAAATACAGACGAGAAAACCAATGCAATCAATATGGTTTCAGACATCACTGGTATTCCTCTGTAATACCAAATCCAGAAATAACATCTTCTGGTGATCTATCGAATATGCGAAGTTTTTTTCGTCAGTTACGCTTAACTGATTCTCAACAAGAAAGAAATTTAACATCCCCATTGCCAACTATGAATTGCATACGAGATGAATTAGAAACATACTTAGCTTTACCATTAGGAATAAGGTAGATTCACTAATTTGGTGGCAAAAAAAACAACGTGCATATCTAAGATTGAGTTTAATCGCTAGAGATTACTTGTGTATCCAAGCAACAAATGTTGCCTCAGAACAAGCTTTCTCAATTGCTGGACAAACGATTACACCAACAAGAAATAGGTTGGACGGTGAAGTAGCAAGGGCTGTTTTATGCTTGAAGAGTTGAATTGAAAAAAAATATGTAATTAATTAATAGTTAAACCATGTTAACTAATAGTTAAAAGTTGCCAGTAATAAAAAATAAAAATAAATTCTTAACTTGTACTGTATTCTATATAATAATTCTAGTATAAATAAATTTGTATTATATTCATTAAAGAAAACATTAAATGCAAGATCTTGAAAAGTTCAAAGTAACTACTTACAAATTTCTTGAGATTGGTAATGCCTTAAATAAAATATTTGAAATTCACATTAGTTGCCAAAGCTTAATTAAGATCTATAATTATATTTTTAAAATAAATTTGACGAATGAGCTAAATCTTATTTAGTATTGCTGTATTGTGGCAAACTAATGAACAAGCGTTATCATTGTTAACATTAATGTAAAAAATTGACCAATCACATCTTGTGTAACAAGGGACCATTGAGGGACCGAAGGACCGGACCGGACCGGACTGTTACTACTATGTAATCGGTCCTGCTTAAGACCAGACCGGACCGGACTGATGCAACCCTAGTCATGTAATACGCGTTTTGAAATTCTCTAAAACTTTGATCAAAGATATCTCTGCAACCACTGGATCAAATTCGATGAAAATTTTTTTATTTGAATTTTATGAATTCATAGAATTCAAATAATAAAATTTTCATCAAATTTGATCAGAGATATCTTGATCAAAGTTTTAGAGAATTTCAAAACACGTATCACATAACAGATATGTTTTAAATTTTTGACAAAACTTTGATTAAAGATATCTCTGCACCACTTGATCAAATTCCATAAAATTTTTTTTATTTGAATTCTATGGATCCATAGAATTTAAATAAAAAAATTATCAAAGTTGAACAGGTGGTTGCAGAGATATGCTTGGCCAAAGTTTTGTTAAAAATTTAAAACATATCTGTCATATGACAGATACGTTTTAAATTTTTGACAAAACTTTGATCAAGCATATCTCTGCAACCACCTGATCAACTTTGATGAAAAATTTTTTATTTGAATTCTATGGATCCATAGAATTCAAATAAAAAAATTTTTATCGAATTTGATCAGGTGGTTGCAGAGATATCATTGATCAAAGTTTTAAAAAACTTAAAACTGTAAAGCAGGTTTTACTTTAAAAACCCAGATTTATTTTAAAAA
>QKWP01000005.1:24598-49529 GCA_003550325.1 Gigaspora rosea | reverse complement strand
AAAATTTAGAGAATCATAGAAATTTGTATAATTTTATTAATAAAATTATACAAATTTCTAAGATTTTCTAAATTTTACTAATTGATCTTAATTTATGCACTAAGTAAACTTGTTAAACACCAAAAAATACATCAAATCGGCATATTTTATTTTACTTTTCTTAAAATTTGAAGAAAAGATGCTTAATTTTAAAAATTTTTATCAAAAATTCAAAATTAAGAATTTTTGACGCAAATTTTTAAGGAAATAAAATAAAATATACTGAAATGATGTATTTTTTAGTGCTAAACAAGTTTATTTAGATTAAGAAGTTATGATCATAGTAAAATTTAAAGAATTATAGAAATTTGTATAATTTTTTGGGTTTGAGAATTCCATGCACCTGCATGGTTGTGCATTCCTGTGATCGACCAATCAAAACTGATCACGTGAAAACATGATCACTTGCTCGTAACCAGCCAATCAGCATCTATGCAAATTTTATAAAAAAATTAAAGATTTATTTATTAAAAAAAAACACAAAGAATATAACAATGATAAATTGCACTATACTAATAAAAAAATACAAGTGACGAACAACTGAACCTAACCTGAAACCTAACCCGAACCCTAACCTGAACCTAATCTACTCAAATCAATACTAACTCTAAGTCTAACTTTTACTACAATGCAATAGCGAAAGCCAAACTCACCGAAGAAATGTGCAAAACACCACTGAAGAAATAGAAAACTACTACTGAAGAATGGCAAAGTCACTACCAAAGAAATGTGCAAAACCACTACAGAAAACAATACAAAACCACTACCAAAGAACAAAACTACCGGCAAAGAAACGTAAAAGACCAATGCCAAAAAAATGTGCTAAGACCACCACCGAAGAAACATGCTAAAACCATCACTAAAGAAACATCCAATACTATAGCCGAAGAAATGTCCAAGACTACCGCCAAAGAAACATGCAAGACCACCCACCAGAGAAATGTGCAAAAACACCTACTAAGAAGAAATCTAATATAGCACCAGTGACAATACCTGCGATGATACCAACGATGATATGCAATACTACTATCGAAGAAACGTACAAAACTACCCACCAAGAAGTAAATCTAACGGTGGCACCAATGACAACACTAGCGATGACACTTAAGGTGACACCTGCGATGACACCAATAATGACACCAACGATTATACCAACGATGACACCAAAACAATATTAACAACAACACTAGCAACAATAGCTAAAAAAGAAAAAAAAAAGAAGAAAAAAATTAGTAAATGAAAAAAAATCAAAACAAAAGAAAAAAATAAAAAATAATTATCTTAATGATCTTATTTATATCATGTATATAAGGGTGCATGATCATGCGGGTGCGTGAAAAACCTTTTCTCTAATTTTTTAATAAAATTATACAAATTTATATGATTCTCTAAATTTTACTAATTGATCATAACTTCTTGATCTAAGTAAACTTGTTTAGCACCAAAAAATACATTATTTTGGTATATTTTATTTTAGGTTTATATAATTTAGCGCATATGTGTTGTAACGCATTCATCTGATAAACCAATTAGATCGTAGGATTAGGTGTAACATGAAATTGAGAAAAAATAGCAATCTTTTAAAAAATCGCCTGTGGCTCATAATTTTGCTTATGAAACCACTCTTCGTGCTCTAACAAAAAAAATTTCTTGCAAAATTTTACTATAAAACCCTTCCTTTTCTTGCCTACATACTATTCTAACCTCACTCTAACCCTAACTAACAAAAAATGGATTATTTTGGTTGGTTTGATTTTATGTTATACCAAATCTTATGAGGTGTGCTATAGCGCACATGCGCAAAAATATTAAATTCTTATTTTCCTTAAAATTTGCATCAAAGATACTTAATTTTGAATTTTTGATAAAAATTTCCAAAATTAAGCATCTTTTCTTCAAATTTTAAGAAAAGTAAAATAAAAATATGCTAATTTGATATATTTTTTGGTGCTTAACAAGTTTACTTAGTGCAAGAAATTAAGATCAATTAGGGAGCTTCCAGAAATCAGCTAATTTCTGGGTGGGAGGATGGGTCAGCTGAAGTATCAGGTGTGATTCCGGCCAAAATTTCATAATTCTGGCCAAAGTTGCAAAATTATTTTTGACCAAATCTATAGATTTATTAATAATATTTGATAATTAATAACTTTTGAACTACTGGACCAAATTTGATGATTCAACTACCAAAATGATCCTCTCAATAAGAGGATTCAAGCAAGCCCAAAATCGTTAAAATCCAATCACAGAATCCTGTGATCGAAATAGATTTGTGTTACTATAATAGTTCTATAATTTATTAAATAATTATAACCCATTTTAGCAACACAAATTTATTTTGATCTTAGGATCCTGTAATTGGATTTTGACGATTTTGGGCTTGTTAAAGTCCTCTCATTGAGAGGATCATTTTGGTAGTAAATCATCGAAATTGGCCCAGTAATCAGAAACTATTAACAATTAAAAATTAATTTTTAATTGTTAATAACCGATGATCTACTGGGCCAATTTCGATGATTTTACTACCAAAATTATCCTCTCAATGAGAGGATTCTAACAAACCCAAAATCATTAAAATCCAATCACAGGATCCTAAGATCGAAATAAATTTGTGTTACTATAAATGAGTTATAATTATTTAATAAATTATAGAACTATTATAGTAACACAAATCTATTTCGATCACAGGATCCTGTGATTGGATTTTAAAGATTTTGGGCTCGCTAGAATCCTCTTATTGAGAGGATCATTTTGGTAGTTGAATCATCAAATTTGGTCCAGTAGTTCAAAAGTTAATTAATATTAAATGTTATATTTAACTTTTTAATAATCGTAAAATATGATTGGCTAATTGGGGTATCAGGTGTGGGTGGGTGGGGGTAGGCTCATAGTAAACAAAAATCAGCTGATTTCTGGAAGCTCCCTTAGTAAAATTTAGAGAATCATAGCATTTTGTATAATTTTATTAATAAAATTATACAAATTTCTATGATTCTCTAAATTTTACTAATTGATCATAACTTCTTGCACTAAGTAAACTTGTTAAGTACCGAAAAATAAATCAAATCGGCATATTTTATTTTACTTTTCTTAAAATTTGAAGAAAAGATATTTAATTTTGAAAATTTTCATCAAAAATTCAAAATTTAGCATCTTTGATGCAAATTTTAAGGAAAATAAAATAAAATATACTGATTTGATGTATTTTTGGTGCTTAACAAGTTTACTTAGATCAAGAAGTTATGATCAATTAGTAAATTTAGAGAATCATAGAAATTTGTATAATTTATTAATAAAATTATACAAAATGCATGATTCTCTAAATTTTAATAATTGATCATAACTTTTTGATCTAAGTAAACCTGTATAGCACCAAAAAATACATCATATTAGTATATTTTATTTTATTTTCCTTAAAATTTGTGTCAAAGATACTTAATTTTGAAGTTTTGATAAAATTTTTCAAAATTAAGCATCTTTTCTTCAAATTTTAAAAAAGTAAAATAAAATATACTGATTTGATAGATTTTTTGGTGCTTAACAAGTTTACTTAGTGCAAGAAGTTATGAACAATTAGTAAAATTTAGAGAATAATAGAAATTTGTATAATTTTATTAGTAAAATTATACAAAATGCTATGATTCTCTAAATTTTACTAACTGATTTATACTTCTCACTCTAAGTAAACTTGTTCAGTATCAAAAAATATACATATTTTTATTCAAAAATCAAACTGATTTGCAAAACCTGGACTAGCCTGACCAAACTTATGATTGAGTTTGAGTTTAGTATAAAGTTTTAATAATAAAATTTAGACTTTGAGTTTGTTCTGGACTAGACCAAACCTGGACCCAAACCTAGAATCACTAGTTTATATGAACACTAGACTAAACATGAACATGTTCATGAACTTATGAACTGAACCTGAACCGAACCTGAATCAGCTCTAAAAGTTCAATACTGAACCTGAACCTGAACATGTTTTAAAAAATGTTTAGGTTTAGGTTTAATACTGAAACTAAACCTGAACCTGAACTTGACCTAAGTTCAGTTCAGGTTCATAGGAACACTACCTATATTTTAGTAGCTAAATAAGAAAATACAATTATACTGTATATAAACATTTACCAATTATTATGTTTTTATAAGTTTAGAGTTTTTTCTTTGCTATATACCTCTAATCTGTAAAAAAATTTTTTAGAAAAATTAAGATTAACTTGCTAAACCTTAATACTATGAGTAAACAATATAGTCAAGCAATTTCATTATAAACCTTGCTTCTGTGAGTACAAGACTACCAAACTACTTGACACTTTGGCACTCTAGAACTATTACAATATTCATTATACTATATAGATACTTTGCTCTAGTATCTTTGAGTATACTGTTTATTTTTGGCTTTTTTTTTACTCAAAAGGGTGATTTAGTTTATTCTTATCAAAACCAAGAATTATATTATATATTACCAAATCAGAAAGATTTATAAATAGCCAATATCAAAACAATCAAAAAATTATATTATTAACTACAAATGTAAATGATCTTTAAACAACTATATTAAAACAATTAACAAACTTGTTACACCTTAAGCAATTTGTGTTTATTATTATTCTATATTTTAAATAATATTAACTTTTTGTAATTTTATAGCAACAAATATACCTTGGCTAGTTTGGTTAGATCAGACCTATCCAAGATTTTAATTATATCTAGTTTATAGTTTATACAGGATTTTGGTTCTAATATAGACAAGTTCTAGTCACAAATAAAGTAGTCTGAGATTGATATTTACAAATAGTAGTTATAATTCAATATACTATATCAGGACCCTGAGCTATATATAGATAGGTGACAATTTGCTTTTGCTTATTTTTAACTATTTTTTGTAGGTGATTTCTATATTTAGTAATATTAATGCTTATTTTTAACTGTTTTTTCTGTAGATCTTTTCTATTTTTAAAAATATATACCAATTTTTTAAAATTGTTAGCTGTTCATAAATTGCTCGGGGTTCTACTGTATTATATATTACTTTTTTTATCTCAATTAATAAAGAATTCTTAACAAGGTTGCATTTGTAAAAAAAAAATGTCTTTTATAAATTAGCTATAAATATATTTAATAAATGTTATACTAAATATAATATCAAATTATATCTACTTGCTTATTTACTTCATTCAGATTATAGAGGTCCATCTTTTAAATTTAAAAATAAGTTTATAAGACATTCATATTTGCTTTAAATAGTTAATTTCTTTAGATTTTATATTAAAATATATACAGCTAATTGCAAAATTGGTTAAAACTATATATCTTAGTTATAGTAGCCTTGAATAATTAAGCTGATTAGTAATTAATTTTTTATATTATAATAGTTGCTTTTTAATTAAAAAAACCTGAGTGAAATTTGCAATATTTTATATTATTAATAGTAATATTTTATTTGCTACAGTACTGGATAGCAAAAACCTTCCACTTTTTGTATATAAAATATAAAATGCTTATAACTTACTAACAAATAACTTTAAAAAATCTGTCTTACAGATTTGTTCTTTTAGTCTAAGCTACAATTCTGTTAGAATAGATTTTTATTTTTATTATAAATTTAAAAACTTATTAGAGTCTAAAGTTTATATGTAATCAAAAATTTTGCTTTAATATACAAAAAAATTGCTTCTATAGATTTTTAACCAAGCAGAATCTTGTACCAATCAGATTTGAGTATAAATCTCAAAATTTGGCGCTTTTAAAAAAAATGGATGGTTTTTGCTGTCCGGTACTGTATATCTATATCTATATTATATATATATATATATTTATTTAATTGGCAATTCATTTGTTATCTAAAGGGGGTTTACAAAATTTTATAAGTAAATTTTACTATTGACAGAAATATAAGTTGCTTATCTAAAACATTCTACTAAAAAACCAATTTTGTTAATTAAGTTGTAAAGCTTATTAAGCTATATCTAATAATAGTAAGAGCATAAAATTAGCCTAGTGGTTCTTAAGATATCCTCAAAAAACATTTTGCTAATATATAAATTTCCTTTAATCAGTTCGCCGCAGTGAAAATTTGAATATTCACTTCTAGTTTTAATTTTGCACACTTATACATTTAAAGAAATAATAAAATTACTCCTGAATTAATTTCTCTGTACAATATAAAGTGGTATTAATTTCTGTCGGGTATGCTTTAATCCTAAGAAATAATAAATAGGGTATGTGTTGAATCAACGACGAATGTTCTGTATTAAAACCGGCTTATGATTTTAAGATCTGCCAATCATATTCACAACATGTGATATCCTATTTAGGATTTGGTCGAAAATAGGTTGTGCTACGACATTAGAATCTAGTAAAAACCTTTAGGGTTCTACTAAGTCTCAAACTACCGGGTTTAGTTTACATCGTTACCTTTCACAGCAAGTATATCTCTGAGCAAACGCTACTTTCAGAGCAACTTCGATGGCAAATAATTGAAAAGAATTTCGAAGACATTTCAGTCCGAAAAATTGTGAATATTTATGTGCTAGCATAAATCAAGCACTTTCAACGATGATAATGTATTGAAAAACTTTTTCACATTTAGCAAAACCATATTTTTTCGGCAAATCTTAATAAAATTTTATCTTTTTGGAATCTCAAATTGTTATATTTTTTAAACCAGTCGACAAATACTTGATCATATTTGACTTTTTTATTGCCCTTATTCATTCAATATATTTATTATAAAAGTCTAAATTATATTTATATACCAGAGTTTGCCAAATCACAAACTTAATTGAATCGGCCAAAAAATCATTATGCCAATTTTTATTAGCGTCCCAAAAATTATGATAATAGCTGTAATTCTTTACTGCGCCTAAAAATTAAAATTTTCTGGTTTGGGTCGGTTGAGTGGCAATCAATTAATCGACAATCACTTCACCGACATAACATTTCACCGACAATTATTTACCGAAACGTTCATTTTACCGACAGTTTATTTCACCGAAGCTCATTTTACCGACAAAGTAATTCTGGTCATTGTCGTTAGGGTCAGGGTAGAATTAGGTAGAATTAGGGCTAAAGTTAGGGTGCTTTTTGAAAAAAAACTTGTCGGTGAAATGAACTTCGGTAAAACATACTGTCGGTAAAATGAACTTGTCGGTGAGTATTTGTCGGTAAAATGTTATGTCGGTGAAGTGATTGTCGGCGAAATAATACGAACACGGGTCGGTTGACCCGACCGGGTTATGATAACCAAAATTATCAGTTTGTATTGTCTTACGATCATAGTATTTCGGTATGTCTGCACCTCTTATCAAAAAATCAACAAAAAAAATTATTGCTTTACCAGTAATAATTAATTCTAGAATAACAACCTTGTATTGATTCCGAAATTATGACCATAAATTTTTTATATTATGTAACAAATTAAAATATAATTGTAATTAATGAAAATTGATTTTAAATTTTATTAAGACCATGAGAAATACAATATCTGATATCTTAAAATCAATTGTTAAATTTGAAACATGTAAATGAATTATTAATATTGAATATATATAAAGTATATGCATATATATATTTATGTTATATTATAAGGAGAGCTATATATTATTTCAAAAAATTATATAATTCAAAGAAAATCAATATTAAACTAAAATTAAAATTCATTAAACAAATCTTTACGTAAAAAGTACAAGAACTTATTTCCTATTCATTTTACATTCTATGTTATATATTTTAATAGCAATCATCATAATAAGGATTGCAATGACGATGGTGGTGATGATGATGTTCAGGATATTCATGATGGATACGATAACGATCACCACGAGAACTGTAATAAACAACGAAAAAAATATGAGTATATGTGCTAATTTAATAACCTGATATATTTAAATGTTTAGAAATGACTTACAAATCATTATCGTTTGGACCTAAATTGATATCATTACTATCAAGGATATTGTCGATAAGCGGTGCGCTCAAAACCATGGTGCTAAGCAACACAAGTACAAAAAATAATGCAACAGATAATTGAAAACTCTTCATAGTGATTATCGTGATGACTAAGGGAAATGATAAGAATATCGAGTGGATAATATTTCAAAATTATTGAGAATATCGAGTGAATATTATTTCAAAATTATTGAGAATATCGAATGAATATTATTTCAAAATAATAGTTGAGGAATTTAATAGTTGAGAAATTTGATGCGATCTTGGAGCAATCTTGGTGATGAAGATGGGTAATTTATAGGTTTTTCATTTCTTTTACAAGAATACTTGTAATATATATTTATATATAATTTAAAAGGGATAAAGTCAGGAAATACCATTTACGATTCATTACGCGTACTTCATGATAACATTATTGTTTATTTGAAAATATTTCATTTTTTCGTGACTAACATTATCATCTATAAGTGTAAAATCATTCACTTTTTAGAAAATTAGAATCAGGTTATTATACTAAAGGCAAATCAGGAGAATGGATTCTTTAATTGAGATACTAGAATGTCTTGTCTACACTAGAGTGTCTCGAATTATGCGATGTCAGGGATTCTTCGCTGTTTGACAATGAAAAATCCCTGAAATCGAGACTTATGCAATTTCATGGGGGTTCATTGTTCAAAATAATGAAACCCCTGAAATCGCAAAAACTTATGCAATTTCAAGGGGCTCATTGTTCAAAACATTGAAAACCCCTGAAATTGCACAAGTTTATGCAATTTCAGGGATTTTTCATTTTTTGAAAATAACAAATTCCTGAATGCGCATAAGTCTGAACACTCTAAGAGACAACAAATCTGATTTGAATTTTATATTATTTCTTAATATTGCGATTGTAATGGTTTATAATTTATATGAATGCTATATAAAGGATGTAGATGTTATGTTGCCATTTGAAAAATTTGTTTGAAATCAATCATTAGTATTATCGTTATTTGCATAATTGTAATACAATTGCTTTAATACTGTAAATGCTACCTGCTCCACCAGAGAAATGCTACTTCAGTGATATTTAAGTGCTGGATGCGAGACTTTTTTGATGATGATTTATTAAGTAATGAATATGTCAATTAAAAAGTGAATCGAGTCAGAAATTATCAGAATTAGGATAAAAAACTACCTCAGCATATTTTACGTACTATATGTTATACAATACGAAAAAAAATCCACTTACCCTGAATGGCATGTCTCACTAAAACTTTACGCTGCAAAATTTTCGTTTTGCAGGTTAACCTGCATTTTTATTAAAATTTCCGAATAACAAACACTAGCAAATTTCTTTGGAATAAATAACATATCTTTCCTTTGTTTTCTTAAAATGTGTATATATTAATTTTATGCTTATTTAATCCACAAATTGTTTACCTGATCTGGTTCGTTGATACTCCTTTTTAATTCATGTAACAAAATCTAAAAATATAATCTCCTAATGCCAAGATAGCCAAGATATGCATGATGATGAACCTAGCTTAAATGAAATATTTTCAACACAGTAACACTAGGTAATCATTTATGCATCCGGAGCTTTCATGCGACTGATCAGCGAACTGACTTTAGCACGTGATATTGTTGATCAAATAATGTCATAAAACAAATGTCCTCTGCTTCGCTCTAAAAATTAGCAAACTTATCAAGATTTTTGTATTGAAATTTATTGAAATTTATCAAGTTTTATAATTGCGTCGTTTAGAAAAACTTATTTACGTTACATATCCTTGTAATTATTTGTTTTATAATCAGAACATTATTCTTATTATTAAATTCCTTAAAAAGTTTAATCGTTTGATGATGTTGCACTATTTAGTCATGAGTATCAGTTTTGTGATTCCTGTCAATTTAGAACCAAAATTTTGTGAATCAATGAATAATGAACGAATAGCGTATGATGTTTCAGAATCTGTAGGAATTTTATCGATTAATGAAAAATATTCATTTTTATATATCATTAATACTGAAATGTTATGTATTATTTAACGATAAAATAAAAATTTAATGCTAAGAAAAAATAACAATTATTACATGAAACAAACTTTGCGTCTGTCCATGCGTCTGTTCATGCGTTATGAGCTTTTTTTAGCCGATTCGGAATTATGGGACTATTTTCCGAAAGGATTTACCCGACATCACACAGGATGACAATGCTAAAAATGTATATAGCCGCAATTAATCCTAACACCACGTGATATCGGGTAAGTACCCTATCGAGGAAATAACTTTCGGGAAATTGGGCAACAACCGATTCGAGATTGCTGATAATAAGATAAGCAGCCAATTAAGTTATAAAGTAGTGCCACAAAGAAAACCTTTTGTTGTTCTAGTAGTTTTTTTTTTTTAAAAAAAAAAAATTAAAGTTTTTATGTTACAACAGTGATTACAGCGGTTCTTTTTATTAAAATTCTATTGAGTTTGTAATGTTGAATTTTCGGTAAGGTTTAATCTGGTTAGATTGCGTTAAAGTTAATAGGTTTTAGTTTTAGTAGAATTTCGGAAGTGTTGAGTGATGTTGAGGGAGTACATAGTAAATGCAATTAATAATTTATTAGGTTTAGTTTTATTTCGGTTTTTGTTTCTGTTTTGAAGTTAATTTAATAAAATTAGAGTTGCAGATATATTTTAAGAATTTTACTTTAGATAGTTAGATTTAAGCATGAGCTCTTTTTTTTTTGTTAAATTACCTTGTTTCGAATACAATTATAAACTTTTGATAATTGAAAATTTTAGCTAACATTATGAAATGAATTGCGTTGTGACTTTTATTCAATGTTAAAGGAGTTAATATAATTGTTAGATTATTTAATACAGTATAATTAAAGTTATTTTTAATCAAATTGGTACAGAAAGTAACTGTACATTGCTTATGTTCGTTTTACGCTAAAGAATAAATCAATAATATGGTGTTATTGTTATAGTTGGTTTTTGTTACAAAACTTTATAAAATTCTCATTTTGATCGTTTGTGTCTTTAACCTTTATCACTATTCAATTTCTCTAAGATGAATTCTGTGTTTCTTAACATTTTATGCGCTATTATCAGTATTCTTCGATTGTTCGGTTTTCCTATCATCTCTGATTATGAACCTCCACTAGTTATACTCTTTAGCCATATTAAGTCCTTTTTTACTTATTTTTTTACAACCTATCATTCTTTTATTATATGCCTGCTGTTCTTTTTATATGACCCAGCATGTTGGTATATGTTGGTCTCTATTTTCCCCCAAGTTTTTGCATTCTTTGTTATCGCCTTTTTTAAGGTGATCATTTCTTTTTCAAAGTTCATCATCAGACCACCATTAATTTCACGTTTTTTTAAGATTATATTTCTCCTTTTTTGTGCATTTGTAATTCATTGCGCTTTTGATTGGCATAAACGATATACATATCGAAATGTGATAATCGATGTTTTCTAATGGAATTTATTTTTTAACGTAAAGTATGTCAAGATTTGTTGGATTTTTGACGTTTAAATAAACCTTTTATTTATTATTAATTTTTTTTTTATTAAAAAAGAAAAAGGTAGGAGAATAGTTGCTAAGATCTCGATTACGTCACTTTTCCAATTTTCGCCAAGAAGTTAATTTTTGGGAGCATATATTCATCGCATATGATAGATTGAATTCAAGGACAGTTTTTCAGTCTCTTATTATGAGTTTTATTTAGTTTAATTTAATTTATCATTCACTTACAGTATTATGTTTCTCTTAATGTTTGTTCTGATTTCGTTAATAACAATAGAGACAGTGATAGTAATAACAATAATGATCTATATTATAAAATCGATTTTTCTTCTGCATTGTATTTTTATTTTCTTTCATTTATTAAAAAAAAGAAATTCTTAGAAGAAAATGAATATAGTCTATTTACTGATTATACTTCAACAAATTCTTTCACAAACGCTATCGAACTTGACCTAATAATTACGCAATAAACATGAATCTATATTATAAAACTACACCTTTAATTTGTCAATCCAATCTACAGAATTTTCTAAGAAATCTACCAATGTGTTCAGATTAACGCATTTGGTTTTTTAACAGAGTATCCAACGATTTCTATCATCTAAAATAGTATGTGTGCTTTTTTTATTTTGGTTCTATATGTCAATAGATAAAAATAAAAAAATTTTTATCGTGTATAGTTTAGCCATTTTCGTGATATCGCTAGTGATATTTTAGATGCTAGAAATAGCTGGATACTCTGCTTCTTAATTAACGAACTCCATGATACGTCATTCACAGATTTTATCGATTATTAAGTCATTCTATAATTTTCAATCAAGTTCATTTTCGATTTTTAACAGCTGTCCTTATAGTTGTTAGGCGAAACTGTTTTGTGCAAATGACGAAAGGCGAAACCTAAACCCGGCGAAAGACGAAAGTGGCGAAATTCTGGCGAAAGGCGAAACCCCTGGCGAAAGACGAAACCCCTGGCGAAAGGTGAAACACCGGCGAAACCTCTGGCGAAGGTCAAAGCTCTCAGCAAAGTTTAAATTCTCTAAGGGAAAGAGCTGAACCATGTTGGCGAATGAAAATTTTTGCGTATGCACAGTATGTGTTCATATAAAGAAATGTACCTAAACATATTGGAGAATGAAATCTTTGCATGTGGCTATTAAACAAAGCATGTTGCAAAGAAGCCATGTGAATAAAATATGCCTATTAAAAAACAGCATATGACTTATTTAAAGAAATATGCATACGTACCTAAGCCATGTTGGTGAATGAAAATATTTGCATGTAGTTATTAAGCACAATGTTGCTTTTATAAAGAAGCAACATAAGCCAAAATTGAAGTGAATTTATTTGCGTATGGCTATTGAGCACTGCATGTGACTCTATATAAAAAGTTTAAGATTTTTTTATTCAATTAATTAAACAATATTTATTGTTAAGTTGTTAAGATTTTTTCAATTTTGTTTTTAAAACTTTAAATAACATGCATAGTAAGTAGCTTATTATTAATAATATTATTAATTTAATCTTAGAGTTAACTTTAAATGTTGGGGAAATAATTGTAACTTTTAATTGGTCAAATATAGTAAAATTCAGATTGTTAAAAATAAAAAGTAGAATTACGTATATGCTGTGAAAAAACTTTTGCATAACAAACAAATTATTAGCATTGGATTTAAATTATATAGAAGCTTTAGTAGTGTTACATATGAATAGTTTATTAGATACTATAGTCGCGAAATAACGCGCAGGAGCGTTATTTCAAATTTTGGCCTAAATTAAGCTTAATTCGGGCGAAATTCGAAATAACGCTCCTGCGCGTTATTTTGCAGTAATTCATGAATATTTATTATTTAATTTGTATATATCGTAGTTGAAGTTAATATTTGATTTTCACTTGATGTTGTCATTTGCTTGAAGTTACCAATTTAGGCACACTAATCAAAATTAACCCCTGAAATTGGATCTTTTTGAACGCGTTAGTTAGCATGTTTAGGCAGTTTTGTAAAAACAAACAGTGTAAAAGATGACCGTACCGGGTATTATCCAAGGTATAGGGATACTATTCATTGAACTTTGATATGATTTTACACGCATTCATTTATTTGCGCGGGTAAAATAAACTCCTGGATTGGAAATAGCCAATCGGAGAGTGTAACTTTGACTATTCCGGATCAGCCTGACAAACCCGTAAAAGAAGAAAAAAGAGAAAATATACAAAAACTAATGTTTAAATTGATCTTGATGCACAAATTAAAAATGATGGGAATGAAGTTTTATATATAGTAAGCACCAATATAACCAATTAGCCTCTAACCTTAAGGCAACCTTTTATCTCACGCACTTAATTTATTTACTAAATTAGATTTCCTTTTTTGGATTTCCCGCGCAAATAAATTATCCCCGGATTAGAGATGAGCAAGGTAATTTACTTATTACCTTATTACGTAAAAGTTATGCCAATTTACTAATAACATACAAAGGAATTATTTGACTTTTACGTAATAGGTAAATAACTTTGCCCATCTCTAATCCGAATATAAATGCTTACAGTGTAGATCTCATAGAGGAATCTACCACATAGCACTTTACGGTAGTTTCACTGCCTTTTGTCACTTTATTACCTTTCTTTAGTTCGTTACCTTTTTATAGTTTGCCACCTTCCGCCAGTTTCGCAACCTTTCGCCGGTTTCGCCAACTTACGCCAGTTACGCCATTTCGTCTTTTAAAATTTTTTTTGGCGAAAGTCGAAACTAGGTTTCGCCTTTCGCCTATGGCGAAACCTCTAGGTTTCGCCTAACAACTGTAGCTGTCCTTCTTGTTTAGTGCGTCAGATAAGCAGAAAACCTTCCTGCGTTGAGAATACAAAAGCAAATTTTCAATTATATAATTTAATTGGAAATTTTGCTTTGTATTTTCAACTCAACGCAAGAAGATGCTCTCATGATGTCACATTCGACGCACTTCCAACGCACTAAATAAGGAAGGGCAGCTGTTAAAAATCGAAAATGACCCCTGTTTAATTTTCATTTTTCATCGATGACGAATAAAATATTTTAGGTTGATTTTTGATATAATTTTCAACCTAATACTGTTATAGTTCAAGTTCACTAAATGACCTTATTTTTATTATGGATACATAAAGAAAATAATAAAGTTTACTGGAATTTTCATTTTCTAAGTTCACAAAATAAAAGGGTTTAATTTATCTATTAAAAGTTCTTTATTTTAAATAATTTGTCGATATTATTTGCATTTTTGTAAGGAAAATTTTCTTATTTTTTTTATATAATATTTAATGCTGTTTTTTCAATATCATAAAAAAAAAATTATAATCAATCTTTCTATAACGAACTGACAGATCTAGAAGAAAAAAAAAAGTTCATTATAGAAAGTACTATGTTTATTAAAAGCCCATAGCATAATTAGCAAATTTATTTCAAAAAAAAATACACATAATGAATAACAAGCTATATACTATTTATAAAAGTAATAATAAAAATAAGTAGCTGCGCAACGTAGTTGCGCGAAACCAGGAGCGGGGAAGTCAGTATGTTATTATGCCGGATATTATGTAGAGATAGAATTATCTAACGTAATTTTTCTTAAATGCCCATTAGATTTTATTTATATATACGTTGTTACGGGTGAAATGGACAATATTTTATTTATGCGATGCAAATGATGATAAGAAGGCAGTTCGCCAGAGGCGTGACATGTTGATTTAACACGATTTAGTATAAAAGTGGCTTATGTATTGATTTAGTCTGAGTTTATTATATATTTATTGAATTTAACTAGGCGCATGAGTTGTTTAAAGGGAGTTAGAATAGTGTATGCTATATCGTATCATAGTGAAATTATCAAAATTTTTATCAATTTCATATTATGATTTATAGCAAAACAGATAAAGATTTGTATTAAGGCCATACAAATTTTTATAATTGGTTTAAATAATGGCTTGGTCAGTAAAGTGAGGTTTGTAAATTTTTTTTAATACAGTTAACTAATTGAAGTTCTCTATTTGACAATCATATAATATAGAGTGATATATATAACAATTTCACATGTTAATGCATTAGTACCGTAAATTACTGTAGAAAATACCTCCTTGATCAGTACCCCCGTTGATTTATACCGGGTCTATTTCAAGTTTATAGCAATTCTATTGGCTGTTTTGTGAAAAAAAACCTGCATAAACCTGTTTTTCTATTTTTGGTTTATAACTACCAGGTATTTTACACAGTAATTTACAGTAGTAGCTTGATTTTTTTTTTATTAAATTTGACATAACTGTAATTTTTCATGTCCTGGTTTGCATTTCACTTTAATATTTCACAATATATGTGAAATTTTATTGTACTATTGAAGCTATAAGAACACTTAATTCTCTAGAGGCTAGGTTTTTACTTTGCAAACTTATCATTTGGGTGCTTCAAAAAAAAAACTGTCTGTGATTTGGTAACAGAAAATTCATATTAATTATTAATCAATTTGGTTTATATACTGTAATTAGTGTGATTGTGAAGTGAATATCGAATTTACTATTTACAATCACTTAAATAAAGTAGTTAGACATTCTTATTACATGTTGATGATCAGAATGTTAACAATTTATTTATTTTAATCGAGTTACTTTAGCTTTTATCATTAAATTTAGTAAAATATAGCTGTAGCGATATGTGCACATTAAATAAGATCTGGTGAATGTGAAATCAAAACAATAAATCAGTTCATTAGTTTAGGGTTAGGGTGAGGGTTAGGTTAGAGTTGGGGTAGCTTGTTTTAGCAAAGAAGTTCTAACCCAAAATATTGTAAAAAAATTTTTTTGTTAGAGTACAAGAGATGGTTTCATAGGAATACCCCTTGCCCTCTCACAAAAAATTGTTCAGCTCTGTAATATTTGCCAATTGAATTTCAGGATCAGGTGTAATATAAAATTCAAAACAAAGTTATTTTTTTACAAAAAAACACAAATAGCTTTAATTTTTTAATTAGGAAACCACCTTCTGCGGCCTAATTAAAAATGGTTTCATAAAATTTTACTAATAGAGCATTCTACCTTACGCTGTTCTCACTCTAACCCCAACTATAACGCATTTTTAGTTTTATATACCACTTTTTAATTAGAAAAATAAAATGTTTGTTTTGACTATTACGTTACACCTAATCTTAAATTTTGATTGGCCCAAAATTTTAGGGTGAACAATTTTTTGTGGAATAGCTACCTAAGTTGTTTTATGGGTGGTATGGTCAATTTTTTAAAAAAAAACAGAATCACTCTGATTTTATATTACACCTGATCCTGTAGTTTAATTGGTTGATTAGGGTAGTACATTGCCATGGCAGTATTTTAAATAATCCTTTATCATTTACTATTATATCTTTCAAACTGATTCTGTTAAATTTGATAAAAATTGATTTACAATCTCCATTTCTGCTATATAAATCTAATAGTTTATAATGATTTCAAACTTGATAATTTTTCAGTATTGAAACAAAATTGAGTTATAAATGTAGTAATAATTTGTTAATATATTTGCTACTTGACAATTTTAATTGTCCAAACATTCTATTATAACATACATGTCTAGCTATTATAAGTATTGTTGAACCACCCCAAACCTATATACATAGTGAACAGATTTTGAGAGGTTATCAAGTTTAAAACATTATAAACTATCAAATTTATATAGCAAAAATGGAATTGACATATTAATTTTTTATCAAATTTGACAAATTATCAATTTGATAAGACAATATATAACTAGCACTAGCCTTGTAATTGTTTTACTATTGAACTTCCTAAAACTGATATTTTCAAAACTAATAATTTATTAATTCTAATAAAAAATTTAATCTACTACTATTTTATGATATAAATTTAATACTGTTAACCCTCTCAAAACTTATATATATGATAAACAGGTTTTTTTAGTATTAAAAGTTAACAGGTTTGAAAATACTATAAACTATTAGATTTATATAGCAAAAATAGAGATGGTAAATTAAATTTTTATCATATTTGACAAGATCAGTTTTGAGAAATTTAACAATAAGTTTATAATGTTTTAAAACCTGATAGCCTCTCAATGCTAAAACAAAATCTGACACTATACACATTGCTTTTGAGAGATTCAAAAGCAGAAGTCAAGTTTTCTTTTGGCAGTGCTTATAGATCTTGAGTGGGTATTGTTATAGTTTGTCTACCCTATTCTTAATATGCTCAAGCTTGTGAGCCCTCTAAAAATAAATTATTATCAAAAAGTTAATAGTTTATTGATTGAGAATTATTGCATTCTTGTATTATATAATTTATTTTATAATTAATAAATGATATAACAATAGAATATAATGATTACTAATGAACAAATCATTTGCCAATATTTATAATGTATCTATAATAAAAATATACTATTGTAAACTGCTAGACTGGATCTTTTTATTACACTGTTTTTAAAATCTATAATTAGACCTATGAGGCTTTTGTATGAGTATAGGTCTAATAATTGTGAGGTTTATTCTATTTTATTTATTTGTATACCCAGGTCTTTACATTTTACTAAAACTTTATTCCATGTTGTAGGCCAAGTACATACTGTAATAGTTGATTTGGAAAAGTGAGTAAAACAATATAAACAATAGTGCCTATTTACACTCCATCCATGTACAGGAAAAGATATAAATAAGTATTAAAGATTTGGTTAAAGTCAAATATTCAATTATTGGAAACTGAAGGGATGATCTATTACTGAGTTACTATAATAAATAGAGATACAAATGCTAGTTAATCTAATATCAATATAATAATAATAATAGGGTACTGCTATTTACACCATGATAAACGCTATTTGCACCATGGATTTTGTGTAATGCTAGATTATCAATCACGATTTTCTATTTACACTATTAGGTAGGTAACGTGATTGATATGATCACATGTATGTTCATGTTGCATCTAGATATACCGGGACCGTGCAAGGTATTCTTATAAGGAGCGTATTAGCCCATAAGTAAAAAAAAATCATTATTAGTAAATCGGCCTTTGTATTGTACCTGGGTCTCTTACAAACCACCACAAAGGGTACCGATCAAGGGGGAACCTTGCACCGAAATTTACAGTAGTACAAGACTAACTTTTCATACTTTTACCCCTTAGTATATTAAATTTTTTTAAAAAAATGTGCAAAAGACTCGGGATTCACCCTTCCTACATATGAGTTGGTTCTTAAGCTTGAAAAATAACAATGTATAATAAGTAATGCATGAAAGCTTCTAAATAACACAAAAACGTAACTAGCTGAGAGTTTAACATTTGGTAAGCAGTTTTATATTTCAATCTTTAACTAGTAAGTTCAGATTTGGTTTTTTTGTTTTAGTATAATTTAAGAATGCTGTTTATTTTTTTTAATAAATAGGTTCATTCATAACCTATATTTAAGTAGCTTTATTGTGTATTACGGGAAATTATACCATATTTGTCATTGGTAAGTGGTTTTATATTTCGATCTAGAACTTAATAAGTTCGAACGCAATAAAAAGCTGTTTTTTTTTTAATCAATAGGTTCATTCGTGATCTATATTTAAGTAGCAATTATGTTGTATTTGATATTTGAATTTGTCATTCAGTAAGTAATTTTATATTTCGATTTTGAACTTAATAAGTTCAAATTTGGGGGTTTTTAGTATAATTTAAGAATGCAATAAAAACTGTTTATTTTTTTTAATAAATAGGTTTATTCGTGGCCTATATTTAAGTGGCTTTATTGTATATTACGAGAAATTATATGTTTGACATTTATGAAAAATTAAATAGTTTTAGTCTATTTTTAATATTGAATTGTATTGTATAATAATAAATTCGAGGTTTTTAGTTAGTACGAGAAAGTGATATTATATAATAAAAAGCTCTTTTTTTGTTTTATTTTTTTGTATAATAGAATTTAACAAAGAAAAATCACCAATTTTTTTTCAATACACAACAGGCTATTTTCATAGTGAATACCCATAAATTAGATGAAAGAGAACCTAAAAAGAACGTTAAGTCTTTAAATGTTATTTACTATATTATAATTACAAGTTCTGCTATTGTATCTGATCTTTTAACATAGACTATATTTCCTAACATGTTTGCTCGGTTCAACCAATTCAAATCTGGACGGATCTCTGTGGGTGGACGATTTGACAACATTCTTCGCACCAACTGGACAACCTCTTGTATATTGTACCTGTGGATTTTGCAGAACTATAGTTGGCTCTAGAAATAAATTTGATACTTGGTTTAAAGCTGTTGCTTGCCTAAAAGATGACCAAGAATTAAATTGCTGGTTATATTCCTGCCACTGCTGTTGTATAAAATTTTCGGGCTCAGATGATTCATATGTAGATGATTCATCCTGAAGTCTCCAGTGGGTGTGAAAGTCGGTAAGTTGCAAACATTGGTTATTTGTATGATGCTCTAGAATTACATGAGAGCAGGGTAGGCCCATTGATAAGGTGAAGGTACCGCTACAGGGTGGTAGTGGGTTTTCCCAAGTTGAATCAGTTGCCTTTAAAAACTGTTTGTGTGTCTTTTTTAGTACGAATATGGACACCTTGGTTACAACTTGTTCATAAAATTAATTATTTAGTACATGAGGAATTCGAATTTTCACTTGAGAAACTATGGTTTGAACTTTTCGATGTTAATTCTCTAATGCAAGAAAGAGTTTCTGAAGAATAGCATAAAGATCGCCTGTTGAAACTTGAAGGTATTTTTTAATCATTTCATGAGCACCTTCTACTCTAGATATAGTTATATTTCCTAGATGTAAATAACAATCAACCCAGAGGCTCACAAAATTTTTCTTAAATGACAGCCATGTGTCCTGCAAATATGTTAATATCGAAGATTTTTCTCTATATTTTCTACTCAATTCTTCCCATTTTTCGTTATAATCTGTTTCTGTTTTAGATCCTATGATATCTGTCCAATCTTTTAAAAATTCAATCCATTCTTCTTCTGTTAAAAAAGAGCGCTTACAGTTTGTTATAATATTTTTTCTATATGCCAGGTGAACAGAAGATTCTGCGATTCAGAAAACATTGTTTTTATTGCATGCATCAATGCCAGCTCACGATTAGTTATAATTACCCTGTGCTTTGAAATGTTCTCAAAAATACGTGCCACACAAGTAAGAGCCCATTCATAATCACTTTCTTGTTCAGCTTTTAAAAATGCGAAACATGAAGAAAATGTTGTATTGAAACTCATCATTCCAATGATATGGAGTAATGGCATTTTAAATCTATTGGTTTTGTATGTACAGTCCATCAGTAAAATTGAGTTTTATGTTTTGGTGAGTGTGATTAATGTAGAATAAGCAAAAAAAAGGTGAGTCAAATGACCATTTTGGTCATATTGAAAATCGTGATAGAAATTTCCTTCCTTAAGTTCATCAAAGAGAGCTTGAATAGGTGTACGTCCTTAAAGATTTTTACAGCGAATTTTATCTTGAGCATTATAAATGGTCTTCGAGATTGCAACAAGATTTGGATTACCCTGGTGAAGGGTTGAGAGCATTTCACGGGGACGAACACCTGTAGCATACATTTGTTGAACTTTATGTTGTTCTTCAATATTCAATTGACGGTATGATGGGTGGCCTAACATATCTTCGGAAGTCTCATGTTTGTGGTTGGCATTGTTTATAGTTAAACGCCATTTCCCATTTTCATTCTTACTGTATAGTTCAAAGGGGCAATCTATTAACCATGAACTTGTTGTTCTTTGTCGGGTCTTATCTGTAAGATTCAAAGCATTCCTATAAGTCCCTCCTCTGTCACAGTGCAAATACACAAATTTCTCTTATTCAGACCTCTTGATAGATACAGCATACCCATTATTAAATGCATATGTTTTAGCATAGTTTATTAGAAGCTCACGACTATCGAAGTATCCAGTCGGAGGTGAAAATAAAGACATTTTATAGCTTAAGTTTATATGCTACTTATACTTAAAGTTTTTTTTTAAAGTATGTACGGGTTAGTGTAAAGAATTCTGTCTAATTTTTGTTTTTATTTAAAGTGTATAATTTGAATGAGCGAAGAAAGTAAAGAAGCGAAGAAATGCTTTTTTACTAATGAACAATTACTATCATACTAATTTAATTTTTTTAACTTTTATATTCTTTTTATATTTTAGATGCATTTATTAAAGGAAATCTATAGCATTCTATTCGGACCCGAAGAATATATATAATACTGAGATCCGGCTTTGTATAGACTTATATAATTTTTCCATATGTTGTATGTTTAAATTTGTATAACCAACTAGTAATTTTTTGAAAAGTTAGATGTTTATTTGTATAACAAAGACAATCTTATAACAAGTACGATCTTTTTTTGTATAACGATACTATATATACATCAGGAAAATTTTTAAGTAGATATAAATCGATATATACCGTATATTGCAGCTACCTTTTTTTGCCGATTTTTAACAAAAAAAACCGTGGGTAGCTTATTTACTATTTTAAGTAATTTAAAGCACAATAAAAGGGTAGCTTATTTTTGAATACAAAACTTTATTAAGTAAAATAAATAAATAAATATGCTGTAGACAATAAATAAATATGCTGTAGACGATAAATAAATATGTTATAAACAATAAATAAATATGCAGAAAAAAATCGAGAGTAACTTATAAAGCGATTTTTGGTCAATCGATTATAGTTGCTACATAATAAAGTCTAAATTTTACTAAGCAAATCAATTAAAGTCGCATAAGTAGCATTGTTTAGCAGATCAAAATACGTGTACCCTGAAATTTTATACTAATCGGAGAACTTATTATTATTTGACTTTTAATTTTTACGTTCAATGGGTTTTTTTTATAAAAAAAAACTGTTGAACGTAAAAATTAAAAGTCAAATAATAAAAAGTTCGCTGATTTGTATGAAATTTTCAGAGTACGTGTATTTTGATCTACTGAACAATGTTACTTATGCGATTTTAATCGATTTGTTAGTAAAATTTAGACTTTACTATGTAGCAACTTTCATCGATCGTATGGGTAACTTATTTTCAGAACTAAAACTTTCTGATTTTCTCTTTGTCACTTTTTTTTATATAATTATGTTTTTGGCTTTGGTGGTTAACATGATCATACTGGTACGCAGATCTAAAATTGTATAATTTATTAAATTTGAACTTATATGATAATTTTGTATAAAGCTTTTAATAAAATTAAAAGTTTTTAATAAAATTAAGTGTATAAAGTTATATTAAAATTTTGAGTCTGGATCTGAGTTATATATGTATTCTTCGGGGTCCTGTTCTATCATTTTGATAGATTAATGACTAATTTTGTATCTTCAAGGGATTTGGATTATACTAAACAAGCATTTTCATACTATTTTTTTTAAAGCATTTGATTTTTTTACAAATTTGAAGAATTTGAGGTTACTTCTAAGATTTTTTATGCATGAGCACCACAGCCCATTTGAGAATTACATCTTGAATTACTTTCCCTTTTTTATTACTAATTTACTTATTTTTTCTTTGATTAGAGAAGCTCCAATTACCTTTGAAATCTATTAATGTAAATTCTCGAAATAGCGGGCAGGGCATTATTTCAAAAATCGTGCCCCAAGAAAATCTATAGTGATCCATTATTTTGATAGACTAATGACTAATTTCACATCTTAAAGGGATCTTAATTATACTTAGCAAGTATTTTCATGCTATTTTTTTAAAGCATTTGATTTTTTTATAAATTCAAAGAATTTGAGGCCACTTCTAAGATTTTCATACATGAGCACCAAAGCCCATTTGAGAATTATATTTACTTTTTTTTTCTTTGATTCGAGAAGCTCCAATTACCTTGAAATCTATTAATGTAAATTCTCGAAATAGTGGGCAGGGCATTATTTTGAAAATTATGCCCTAAAAATAGCATAGGTGGTTTCGAAATAATGGCCATGCACGTTCCGAAATAGTGCGCACCTCGAAGGGCAAGTATTAGGTATTTATCTGATACTTATTCTGACCTTTCCAAAAAAGATGAACCTTTTGAAACCCCTGTTTATAACATTAGTAACAATCGGATTCCATAATTAATACTTTATCTCGAAATAACACCCATGGGCGTATTCAAAATAACACGACATAGTCAAAATAGCGCACAGATGCCCGCTATTTCTAGAATTTACGGTATTCATTTTCACACAGACACTACAGCTCATTCAGAAATACAATCTTTTTGGTTTTATTGTTTTCTTTATTGTTTACAAATGCATTATTTCTTTGTGAATTTGAATTTGCTTCTAAATTTATCATTTTTTCGCACATGATGCAACTAACATTTCATCAATGCAATATTTTTGGATTTATACTCTTTCCTTATATTGACTAGTGCAATTGAACCAGTTTGGTGTGTATCACATTATTGAATTGTATCTTCGTATGAAAAGCTGCAAGTTGATTAGCACTGGATAAATACAGATAC
The DNA here is from genome assembly GCA_003550325.1 of Gigaspora rosea. Taxonomy (NCBI): domain Eukaryota; kingdom Fungi; phylum Glomeromycota; class Glomeromycetes; order Diversisporales; family Gigasporaceae; genus Gigaspora; species Gigaspora rosea. The sequence goes on along the minus strand of QKWP01000005.1, from coordinate 25,554 downwards.
TGTTTGATGGCTATAAGTATTCTGACAACTCAAAGGTTCAGTTCAGTTAACCAACTGAAATTTTTTTTTCAGGTCAAATCATAATTCTGGATGCTTATTCATTGTTGTAAGGATCATAATGATCTCAAAAGTTTGAAGTTTATAGAAAAATAAATTTTATAGTTATACTGGTCAATTATTTCTACCAAATGAGATATTTTATTTTTTTGTTTAATTTTATTAAACTATAAATACATTCTTATGTATTATACTTTACGAGACACAAATAGCTTTAATTCTAGATTTTTTTTTGTTTCGTATTATAAATCAGTAAGGCACATACCGTATAAGCATGAAATAGTACTTGTGTACTAATTAATTGGTCGGCACATTATTTGAATAATCCCATGCACATTATTTCGAAATAAAAGTAGATTTTCATAAATACACATTAGTGTTCCTATGAACCTGAACTGAACTGAACTTAGGTCAAGTTCAGGTTCAGGTTCAGGTTCAGTATTGAACCTGAACCTGAACATTTTTTAAAACATGTTCAGGTTCAGGTTCAGTATTGAACTTTTAGAGCAGGTTCAGGTTCAGGTTCAGTATTGAACTTCTAGAGCAGGTTCAGGTTCAGTTCAGATTCAGTTCATAAGTTCATGAACATGTTCAGGTTCAGTCTGGAGTTCATAAGAACTAGTAATTCTAGGTTTGGGTCCAGGTTTGGTCTGGTTCAAACCAGACTCAAATTTTAAATTTTATTATTAAAACTTTATACTAAACTCAAACTCAATTATAAGTTTGGTCGAGCTAGTCCAAATTTGCAAACAAGTTTAAATCTAAATAAAAATATATGTATTTTTTGATACTGAACAAGATCACTTAGAGTGAGAAGTATAAATCACTTAGTAAAATTTAGAGAATCATAGCATTTTGTATAATTTTATTAATAAAATTATACAAATTTCTATGATTCT
>QKWP01000005.1:0-24198 GCA_003550325.1 Gigaspora rosea | reverse complement strand
TTTTCTTCAAATTTTAAGAAAAGTAAAATAAATTATGCCGATTTGATGTATTGTTTGGTGCTTAACAAGTTTACTTAGTGCAAGAAGTTATGATCAATTAGTATATTTTAGAGAATCATAGAAATTTGTATAATTTTATTAATAAAATTATACAAATTTCTATGATTCTCTAAATTTTACTAATTGATTATAACTTCTTGATATAAGTAAACTTGTTTAGCACCAAAAAATACATCATATCGGTATATTTATTTTATTTTCCTTAAAATTTGCGTTAAAGATGCTTAATTTTGAATTTTTGATGAAAATTTTCAAAATTATGCATCTTTTCTTCAAATTTTAAGAAAAGTAAAATACAATAATCCGATTTGATGTATTTTTTGGTGCTCAACAAGTTTACTTTGTGCAAGAAGTTATAATCAATTAGTAAAATTTATAGAATTATAGAAATTTGCATAATTTTATTAATAAAATTATACAAATTTCTATGATTTTCTAAATTTTACTAATTGATCCTAACTTTGTGATTTAGGTAAACATGTGCATATATTATGAACCTGTACATGTTCATGAACCTTGAACTGAACCTGAACTTAACTTTTTTTAAGTTCAGGTTCAGGTTCATGTTCAATAATTTTAAGTTCAGGTTCAGTTCAGTATTGAACTTTTAGAGCAGGTTCAGGTTCAGGTTCAGGTTCATTGAACCTGAACCTCTATTGAACTGAACTGAACTTCGGAACCCTAATACACGTTATTTGCTAGAAATGCATTTAAGTGTTCATTTACAAAGAATAATATACGTATAATATTAAGTAATTACATTAGATCGATTTTATTGCAATAATAAATTATGTATAATGCTACATTAGGATGCACATTAATTAGGGACACCCATGAGTGCTTATTCGAAACTATATAGCTATTTTTGAAAGGCCTGATTTTCAAAATAACATCCATGAACGTTATATGGTACATGATTAATCCTGAATTTATAAACTATTATACTTGCGATAATGTACAATTAATAGCTATATGGGGGTGTTAGTAGAAACCAGGCAAATTGTTTCTAAGTAAATTTTTTTTAAACTTTAGATTAAACTATCTTAGCAACTACTAAACCAATCTTGATAAATTTTTTTTTATTTTAATTCTATGTAGTTATAGAATTAAAATAAAAAAATTTTTATCAAGATTGGTTTAATAGTTGTTAAGATATTTTAATCTAAAGTTTAAAAAAAAAATACTAAAAATGATTTGCCTGGTTTCTATTGACACCTCCCATATGTTGTCATATTGATGTAGAAAATTTTGGCAAGCCATATCTGCTGTGGGTTGGCTACTAACCAATACAGAGTTAGTAACTACTGTAACCAACCAACTATTTAAGAAAATAGAGAACAGAAAGTTAGTAATAGCCAGAAAAAAGTATTAACCCAAAAAGAGAAATTATACAAATAATACTTCCCTGATGCTTTTGGAAGATAAGTCGAATAACAAGTATATAAAGAATAATAACTTGATGTCCTTAGTAGTTATGTTTATAAAACATTATATTAGTATAGTTTTAGTAGTAGTATAATTTTTTTAATTTTACATGTAACCCTACTTATTTTTAATAAATATTCATTTTTAACAGATTTTAAAAAAACCAAAATTTAATAAGAATTTATTGTTAACTGTAACATTATTTGTTAAAAAATTCATGCATATACTTATCTTAATTCTCTTTTTTGTTAACTATTGCTATTGAATTTGTTGTAAAAGCTGACTATTTAGTTCTCTACACAATAGTAACAGTGTTTACAAGATGTAATATATATGATATAAATGTTTATAAAAAATAATGAGAGGATATATTGATTTTTAATAAATATATGCGTTACAAATCACTTTTAAATAATGCTAATATATGCATATGATTTAAAGGGCACAACATTTCACGTGCTTAGGGGTGCAACACTGGGTTTAAGTATTTTACGTTGTGCCCATAAGCACAGGAAATATTGTGCCCGTAGCAATCTCCTTTTGATAATGAAATATTTTTCTAAACTATTTATTGTCTCTGTGAAGTCAGAATGCCAAAATTAGAGCTGTATAAAAGTTAGTACACATGTATAATTATATGGTATAAATAGAAAATCATGATTGATAATTTAGCATTACACGAAATCCATGGCGCAAATAGCATTTATCATGGTGTAAATAGCAGTACCCTAATAATATATTATATGAATGAATAATGGGTTTACCAAGGTATTGGAGTTGATACCAGTCAGGTGATATCAATGTGGGTTTAATTCAGAAAAGATTTGGAGTTTCCCTACATGTGCAAGAATAAATTATAGACCGATTGGTAGGACAATATAAGTCATGTATATAATTTCAAAGGATTATGTTAACTAAATTCAAGTCTTAATAAAAGCTGATTCAAGATTAAAAGTCAATTCAGTCTGTTGAATTGAGTTATGATGGGTATTATTAAAGTTGCAGTTGAATTCAAGGATAAGTATAATTTCTTTATTTATATTAAAAGTCAAATGATTTATTTAATACTAAATAAAAGAATTCTTTATTAAATAACAATAGAACTGAATTTTTCTTCTAGTCTAGAACTTGAGGCCTTTATATACATGTTAAATTCTGACTACGTTACTTAGCTACTACTACATTACTTAGCAATTACTAAGTTTATTCTATGAGGGTTATCCTTACTTTACAATTTCTACTATGCTATATAGTTACCACTATATTAGTTAGTGGGCTTTTCATGCTTTAATTGGTACAACAGGATTAAATGACTACATTAATATAGCCACTATAATGTTTTATTGTGCCTAAATAACATTTATATAGTTAAGCTACTAAGCCACCCATCATTACCCTTTTAATATAGATTATTTACATTGGACTACACAAATATAGAAATTATTTACAATTTCAAAAATTAAATTTTTAATTCATTACAATACAAAGCCGTTTAATATCTGAAAGGGTCTTGTATATGGTATGTTGAGTTTGTGCTGTACTAAGTATTGTTTTACTAAAAAAATCATGCAGTCATTGTAATAGATCATTAATTTGTGATATGAAAACCAATTACTGTATTTTTGTATAATAACATGCAGGGGTGTAATACTGGTGTAATTTTAAAATTTAACCAAAATTAAGCTTAATTCAGGCTATTATTCAAGATAATGCCATGTGTAAAAATACTGTATATCAGATATAATAAATCATGAGATAAAAGCATTAATGAATTTTTCTTTTGACCATTATTTAAAACAATTTATTTACTATTAAAAAAACGCTATGCCTTCAAGTTATTGATCACTATCCCATAATATAGAAACCAGGTATATAATTTTGTGTAGCCTAAATTAAAATTATTCATGAGCTAATGAAATTTCAGTTATAGAATTTATTCACTATTATAAATAAGATGAGTTAACTAGCATTAAAATTATTAATTATAAGAATGCTAGCGCAAACAAAATTTTGTTACAGAACTTATTCACTCACTATTCAGGTGAATATAATATGCAATTAAATTTTAGTTTGCATTAGAATGTCATAACTTTTATTGTAAATTATTGAAAAATTTTATTACAAACTTACTATTATAATTCCACAATTTGTGGTTAAGATAAGTTAGTTTATATAAATTTGGCATGATTTCTATTGAGTTACTGTATAATTTAATTACAAAATTACTTGCTATTCTATTGGCCATAATATGTGATTAAGATAAGTGAGTTAGTTTGTATTGGAATTGAGCTACTTTACATTTCTTTGATATTATTAATTGAGGTATAGATAATACTAATAACATGCATTAGTGAACCATATGTTGTTTGTCAAAAGAATAATATAGTAAGACCTCTATAAGTGCATGCTCTTGGGGCTAAGCTTTAACAACATGCATTTAGAGATCAATAAGAGAAAGTGTATTTATAGGGGCAAGTATATATTTTGGCCAGAACTTGAGCATGCATTTAGAGGGTGTGCACTTGTAGAGAGTGCAGTTATGGAGGTTTTACTATAATAGGTTTTGCAAAAGAATATTTATAGTACTAATAATAGAAATCACTGAAATAGTGAGTAAGTTCTGAAACAATGCTTACAATAGAAATTATGATAATTCCAATGTAAACTGACTCACCTTAACAACTTATTATAGTTATCAAAACTATAAGTTCTTAACAGAATTTTTCAGTCTTTTGTAATTGACATCACATTCATTTTAATGCAAACCAACTCATATTAATCATATATTGTAGTCACTAGAGTAGTAAGTTCTGTAACAGAATAATTTACAGTAAATCATGATAGAAACACAACAATTCCAATGCAAGCTATCCCAGACTTAACTGTTACCAAATATTGTGTAAATCTTGCAATAGTTTTTTTATAGTAACTTGCAATAGAAATACAATAATTTCTATGCAAATCATTTTGTTTACCATATATTGTGGTTGTGGTCATTGGAATAGAGAATAAATACTGTAATAAATTCTTTTTTTAAAAAGTTGATTTTTAAAACCATAAAAGATTACTGAGTTCGATATTATTATGTAGAAGACTGTGAATATTCTAGTCAAGACATAACTTTGGACATCTTGATTTTCACAAAATACTGTATATTTTTTTACTATAAAGTTTGGCATATATTTAGTAAACCTTTTAAGAATGCATCATCTAACTATGGAAGCATAGCTATAATTGGAAATAATCTGAACAAAACTAACAAATGTATTTTTAGTATGTACGTACATAATTTCAAATAAGGTTTACATGGCAATGCATACATCTTATTATGGAATCAAAAGTCGTCAAACTTAAAAATCTTATAAATACAACCCGATTACAATAAAAAATTTTTGGGGCTATATCAATCGATATCGATAATGTTATCATTATTATTATCTAAACTATTTTGATATATCTGATATATATGATATCGATATCGATAAGATAATATAAAATTATTTGATAAAAATCCTTTCCGTTTTAGCCTAAAAGGAAATGTGGCAGGTCACAAGTAAAAATATAGCCAATAATCAAGATGATCAACATCTAATCTTAACATTTTTAGAAATGATATACAGCATGCTGATAAAAAAAGATAGGAGTGGATTAACTATGGATAATCTGAAGATTATTTTTAAGAAGAGTGAAGCAACTTCCTTGTTATTCTTTCTGAATATTAGAGAAACTGTGAAGCTTTAATAACTAAAATTATACGTTATTTTATCTCATTCAACTTTAACATATCATGTATATCAGGCGATATATGGCATGATATAACTAAATTACCCACCTTAAGGCTAAATCTAGTACATCAGGAGCGGATGTTACATGAAATGTGGCATAGTATAATCTTATGATCGAAATTACTTTTTTGCCCGTGACAACATGGTTTAACTATTGTAATTATCCGGATATACTAGTTGGCTGTTTATGATAGTTAACTTTGATTTGTGATCGGGTTAAGGCAGATATGTTCAGTGTCAATTTCATATTTTTATTTTTATAAAATTACAAGTGTTTGTGGCGCCACCAGCGTCCCTCTAGAGATCATATTTCTTAGAATAATAGAAGGCTCCCAAAAATTTGCAAATTAGTAATCTTGTAAAATAAATTTTACAAAACATACTATTTATGTCGCAGTCTTTTTTAAAGTTGCTAGCTTGTATCAAAATTAGTCCGCACAAACTTGAAAGCATGGGTCAGTTAGTCAGTCAGTCAAATTTTTTTTTAATTTACTGTAAATAGAATAATAAGTTTATAAAAATTAATTTTTCATTTTGCACAGTAAGGATCAAAAATTAGGTTGGCAGTCATTTTTTTTTGTTATTCCTTTCTGACAATTACAGGAAATTAAGGTTTCCATCGAGTGAGAATAGTGGAAAAAAATAGTTGGCATAATTGGGATCAAAAAAAAAAAAATTCAGTGGTAAAAATCACCTTTGCTTGGCCTTATTGTAAGTGTGAAAATTGCTACACAGTATATGAATAAGGTTGTGTTTGTTTTATTGGATTAAATTTGTAATTTCTATCATGAGTTACAAAGGTGAGTTATTGTATCAAAGTTATTATAATTTCTATCATTAATTACTAAAAAAAAATCATTATATGAACTTACTTGATATTAGGGAGCTGACAGAAATTAGGTGATTTTTTGGTGGGTGGGTGGGTTAGCCAAAGTATCAGGTGTAATTCTGGCCGGAATTATCAAATTCCGGCCAAAATTATAAAAATTTTTTAATTAAAATTATAAATTTATATATAAATTTAATATTAAATAACTTTTGCTCTACTGAACCAATTTAGATGATTTAACTACCAAAATGATCCTCTCAAAGAGAGGATACTAATAAATCTAAAATTATTAAATTTTAATTACTAGATCATAATATTGATATAGATTTGTTTACTATAAATATTATAATATTTTAATATACAGTACTATATAATATTATATAAATCTAGATTGATATTACGATCTAGTAATTGGATTTTAATAGTTTTGGGCTTGCTAGAATCCTCTCTTTGAGGGATCATTTTGGTAGTTAAATTATCTAAAATGGCTTAGTAGATCAAAAGTAATATAATATCAAAGTTTTTTATTAATTAATATATAAATTTTTTTGCGTAATTTGATTGGCTAATAAGGTGTCAGATGTGGGTGAGTAGGGGTAGTCCCTTAAGAGATGGAAATCACCTGATTTATGACAGGTCCATTAGTTTATATGGGGCTCGTCAGTAGAAAGGGGGTAGAAAGTTTCTAAGTAAAAGTTTTTTAGACTTTGAACTAAAATATCTCAATAACTACTAAACTAAATTTAATAATTTTTTTTATTTTAATTATATATAGTTATAAAATTAAAATAAAAAAAATTATTTAATTTAATATTGTAGTTATTGAGCTATTTTAATTTAAAATTTAAAAAAAAAGTGGTAAAAACTTTTTACCCCTTTCTACTGCCAAGCCCCCATATTGAAATTATTGAATTTTATCATGAGCTATTAAAAACATTCTACTACAAAACTTACTCATTATATTGGTAATGACAAAATGTTACCGGTAGCAGAATTATCATAGTTTCTACTATGAATTATTATAAAGACTATTTCAAACTCTTTACACTTAATGCATAGTTAAGATTGAGTTTCATGATTTTTATCATAAATACTATAAAAATTCTCAGAATTTGCCACTATCCTAATAATCATAGTAAATGGTGTTATCCTATATCCACTTCTTCAAAGATATTAGGTAACTAGAGCGATATTAGACAGTGAACACTTTGTGTAACCTCACTTTGTTACTGTGATATATCTAAGTCGGAAGGCGTTTTTTAATAAAACTTAACAAAGAAGATTTAAGGCAATTTGCAATTACGAAAGAGGCTACAATTAGAAGTATATGAGGATACTAATAATTGTTTAATTTGTGTAGTTAATAGTTGTTTTTATTATTGAAAGAGTATGAAGACTCGATGTTGAACTTGGGGTCCACATCAGCCGCTTTTATACATTTTTGTTTTTCACAAATGTAACGGACTATATCTATTACATGTGCAATAAATGCTATATCTATTACTAATAAAATATATAGTATAAATGATATAAATGTAATATATGAAATAAATGATATATGTGTTATAAATAAAATATAGAGTATATATGCTATAAATATGACATGTTTTATAAATGCCATATATGCGTTTTGGCGCGCAGTAGATCGCCTAGCCAATCAAATTGTAGATCTGATACTTGATCATCTATTGGTTCCGATCTTGGTAACCAATGGTCGTACAGGGATGATCTATAGCTCATTCGAACCGTCTCATCGAGCTGAGTCGAATGGTGGTTGTTTCATCGAATTCTAATCACTGGATCGAGAGTTATGCCCGTTTTTGTGTAATTTTTATAGGTCAACAATGGTTAAGGTTAAATTGTTTGCATTAGAATTATTAAGTTTTCTATCGTGTGATCTTATAAAAAAATTCTACAAAAACTTACTCACTATTTAGTGCCTGCAGTATGTTATTAAAATTATTAGCTTGCATTAAAATTAGGCTACGTAAAGTTGATTTTTCATTTTCTTACATGGATTCTGAAACTATAGGTTGGTTGGTTGGATTTTTTTAATTTACTACCATAGTTAATTTTTTTATTCGCATAGCAAGAAATTAATGATTAGGTCAGCAGTCATATTTTTCTGTTATTCCTATCTAACAATTACTCTTTATCAGATGACACTGGAAAAAAGTAATGGACAAAATAATTGGTACAATTGGATCTAAAAAAAAAATTTGACAAATTGAAAAATGGTCTGCAGTTAATGCAAAATGAAAAAAATCAACTTTGTGTAACCTTATTGTAAGTGCGGAAATTGCTATTTAAGTGATATACAGTATGTGAATAAGGTTGAGTTTGTTTGTATTGGATTAAATTTATGATTCCTATTGTGAGTTGCAAAGGTGAATTAGCTGTATCAAAGTTAACATAATTTCTATCATGAATTATTAAAAAAATCATCATATGAACTTACTTGATATTAGTTTGCACTAAAATTATTGGATTCTATTATGAGTTATCAAAAAAATTCTTCTACAAATTTACTTATTATACTGGTAACATCAAATGGTACCTGTAGTGAAATTATCGTAATTTACTATGAATTGCTATAAAACAACTATTACAACCTCTTTGACACTTACTGTATTACTGTGAAATAGTACACATCTGCATGGTATTTTGATCACTTGCACAGTATTTCGAGTATGTGCATGTGTGCTATTTCAAAACCAACCTAGTTTTTATAATATTTATTTGAAAATCGCTTTGTGACAAATAATTTTCTAAATTATAGATCTTCAATTTGTTATTCATATATGTAAGTATATAAACAAGTAGTAATCCTGTACGGTATTTATATTTATTTATTTATTTGTATATTTATTTATATGCTTCATAAACTCATTACATATTAATTGACTCTACTTAGTGCATATATTAAGTATTGCTGTATTTATATTATCCGGCTTATCTGACAAATATTCACTATAAAATTTGATGATAAACGGTCAGTATTGTAACAAACGGAGAGATGAGATAGTGCTAAGAATTTTTCCATAGTACAAAGTTATAGAAATATATTCATTGTGTATGCTATTTCGGGATGCATATGAGCGTTATTTCGAAACACTATATGCTATTTTTAGCGAATGCAATTTTCAAAATAGTGCCCATGTGCACTATTCCACAGTAATATAGTAATGTATAGTAAGATTGAGTTTCATTGACATTGTTGTGATTTCATATGATTACTATAAAAATTCTTTTATTGAATTTGCCGTTATCATAATAATCATAGTAAATGGTTAAGAATAAATTGTTTGTATTCAAATCATTACAAAATATACTTACTATTTAGTCCTATAGTATGTTACTAAAGTTGTTAGCTTGCATTAAAATTAGACCATGCAAAGTTGATTTTCATTTTGCTTACATAAAATCTAAAAACATAGGTCAGTTACATTGGGATTATTATAGTTTCTATAAGAGCAGTGTCATTAGTCACCTGATTATTTTTTATCAGAGGCCTACCCCTTCCCTCTTCCTCAATATATAAATAGTCAGGTTCTTATATATAATTTCAACTTTTTTTACTCTCCTCCCCTCTAAAAAATCACCTGATTTTTGTTACTTCCCTAATGAGTTTACTATTATAAACCTTACTATTCGGGCAATATACAGGAGATAACTTGCTACCACATATTACCAATGTTATCTATACCTCAGCTTGTCTAAGATCCAAAGTCCACATAACGAGTAAAAGTCAATTTTTTAAAAAACAAATTAATGAAAACTGGGTAAATAAGGATTGATTTTCTATATTTCAATTTTCATATTTCGATTATTAATTATGTAATTCTTAGTGTAGATCGATTGCTAAAGATGTGTATTAGTATATTCAATATTAAATTTCTCATAACATGTAATTTGAACCATTTATTTTTTACATTGTTATAGAATAGGTTTTAATTTTGGTAGAAATTAGTTAAGAAATTAGAACTAAATAAGGAAAATTTTGTAATAACTGTATTTAGTAATAGTGATATGTGAAATTGATGTGCAATGACACTCAATGATGCTTAGCGACGCTTAATGACACTTAGCGACGCTTAACGATGCTTAGCGACGCTTAACGATGCTTAGTGATGCTTAATGACGCTTAGCGACGCTTAGCTCAATAGATATATAAACCCACCTTATTTCCCTTAGTTTTAGGCAGATCCAGACATTGTATTTTATCTTTACCTTTATATTTATTATCCTCCTCCCTTATTATTAATAAACTCTTGGGAATTCTAAGGAACAGACACCTTGGAATAGCCCTCTTGTTAAATTAATAAACTGTCTATTATCTCTTGTTGTTTTATATCGAACTACCTTAGAGAAGTGTGTAGTTTCTTACAGACATAAAAGAAACTATACTTCCCTCTTGCATACTGCTTCACGCCCAATGTAAGGGATCTCAGAAGCTGTGTGATTGTTACTTTATCGGAATTAAAGAAGGCTTCCGGTACTGTAACAACATGTACAAAATAATTGTCATAAATATAAGAGATATTCATAAAAGGCACATATTTTTATAATATTAAAAAAAAATTAAATAAATTAAAATAAATAAACAATATTAAATAACTTTTAACAACTCTTCCCATCGATCATTTGTACAAATTTCTGAACAAATGAAAACAAAAAATTTTGATAGTAAAAGACAAAGCAGCTGTTAATATAGTTTTTATAAAGATCAACTTTCTTTCTACATCTGGGGACTCCTTTATATATTTGGCATACAAGCCAGAAGCATTAGTTGTGCAAGATATTTGGCAGTGTGTGTTCTTGATACAAGAAATTCTGTTGGAAGTTTTCTTTTATTGACAAAGGTGTTATAGCTTGGCTAGGCGGTGAACTAAGAAAAATAAGTTTTTCATCGCTCTTTTTAAGGTTTTTAGTTACAAGAACATATTTGACCATATACCCGCTATCATATTCTTGCTTGAAGTTATATTGTTTAGAATTTTTGACAAAAAGTGAAAAATTCAGTGTACTTCCTCCAAAAGTTCAGCATTGTTGTTCCTATTCTAATTGGAAAGAAGGCATGCAGATGGATAATTAGTAGGGTTCTGCAATTTGATTTGATCTTCAAATATACGAATCAAATATTTGATCAAATTCAAATTCAAATTTGACTATATTTGATTTGATCAAATTCAAATATGGCCAAATTTGATTTGATTTGACAAATATTTGATTTATTTGATAATTACTATTAAAAATTCAAATTCAAATCAAACTCAAATTCAAATATTTGAATCAAATCAAATTCAAATTAGGGTCAATTTGATTTGATCAAATTCAAATTGATCCAATATTCGATTTGATTTGAATTTGAGAAACCCTAATAATTAGGAATGGAGTGTAATGGGATATAATGCAGTGGAATAGGCAGATCTGCAGAATTTAAATTCCAGATTGGTCTTTTAGTTTTCTTTTTTTGTATATATAATACTCTAGTGAAGTGTTACCTTGCACAGTATTATATAATTTTTATTGTTAATTATAAATTGTGTTTTTTCTTTTTGTTTGATTTTTTTTTCTTTTCTCTGTTTTTGTATCACTTTGAACACCATGCTATCATGTACTATCACTTTTTGCCTTTTTCTTTTCTTTCTATTTGTTTTAATTAATTTTTTTGGTCTTTCGTTTAGGTAGTGTAGGTTATTCCCTCTTTATATTTTTCACCTTTTTACTTTGTTATATGTCTTTTTTCTAGTAGAATACCTCTACTCAGAAAGCTAAGAGAAGAAGGGTTAAAAAGTATGCAGTCATAATAAGGCATTCTGATTTAAACTAAGTTTGGAATAGTGCGACAAATCACATTTAAGAATTCATCGAAATAAGCGAATTATTAAATGATATTGGACTTAGAATTTAAATAATATATGTATTTGGTTACAAATACAATTTTTTTTAAATAAAAGTGTTGGCGAGATTGCCTAAATTAAAAAAAAAATAAAAAAAAATAAATAAATAAATAAATAAAATAAATAAAATTTATAATATTAAAAAAAATTGCATCTGTGGTCTCCCTGACCAGCTACATGATGAAGATACAAATACATGTCCACCTACTAGTCGTGCACTTCGAAAAATTGATACATGGTCCTATCAATGGATCAAATATAGCTCAAATACTAATTCTATACCCAATATCCAAATCTAGGTGAGTTTTAACCACTCTAGTAGGTTTAGGTTGCAGATAAATTAGATAATATTAATTTTGTCTATAGTCTGAGTTTCAACTCTTGTTATATAAACTGTATTAAAAATATTCTTGTAATATTGAGAAACCCCTCGAGGAATCTCACACAGTTTATCAATAAAGATAGAGGCAAAACCTCACCTTAACAACAAAAAAAAAATATTATTATTAAAAAAATAAGAAAAGGAATAAATAAATATATACAAGTTACAAATTACTTGGATTCAAGTCGGATATCACTTTATTTGGTCTGATTAATTATGCAATTAATTTAAAAGTTAGTTTACTAAGCAATATAGAGAGGCTCGATAAAGTATTAATTTTAGAGTTATGTAATGCAAGAACAATAATAATAGTTTTTAAGAGGACAATGAGATATTAAAGAGTAACAATTAACAAAAACAATATCAATAAATTATTTTGTAGTATAATATTAAAAATAATAAGGTTTTATAATATAACTTTGTTATAAAGGCTTTGAAAATTGTTTACAATAAAATAGTTAAGAAAATAGAACTATTTGTTCTAGATATCTGAAAATCCAAAAGACATTCTTACTATTAAATTAAATATAAATAACCCTGTTACTATCTAATTACTATCCTGATTATATAAGATCCAAAAAATAGATAAGAATTAATTCTTATAGTACCGCATTTTATAGTTGACCAAACACCAATTTTTCGCACACGGTAATCATTACAGAATACCTTGAATATCAATTTCTACTATGATAAACAGTAATATAAAAGCACGAAACGTCAGTATGCATAGCATACAAAATCACAAGAAACAAGCATCTAATCAGATGCCCAGAATTGCTGATACCACTTAACTTGTCTGTAAGCCATACACTTCGCATTTCATACTCTGCTCCTGGTATAAAAGTATACAAAGTAACAAAGTAACAAACTATTGAACCATGTTACTATTACCAAAATAAACAATAACAAATAGTGCAACAAATTAGTAAGTATAAAAAAAGAAAGAAGTTAGTAAATATAAAGAAAATATATTATGCAAAAATGAGTAGACTTACTAAATATAAGGATACTGACATTTATTACCTAATATCTATTTACTATAGAGGCATACCCACCCATCTCCAAGTAATATTTTCATCAAATTTAATTAGCTAAAATTTTTATATTAGGCAAGATTTTGCTTGACCCCTTACCCCTAAAATATTATCTAATAAATGTTAGTACTCTAATTTAATAATAATGATTTCAACAGCAAGATTATACCTAAAAAAAGTTAAAAATGAAAAAATAAAGGATATTAGTAAATATAGAAAAAAAAACACAATGCAAAAATAAATTAACTTATATTAATTCTAATAATCCAAATAATAATAATTTCAATAAAAACTCTAATAACAACTCTAATAATTATTCTAATAATATAATTATATCTAAAAAAAAAATTTTGATTACAAGTAAATAATAAAAATTTCAAGCATTTAAAAATAAGCAAAAAGTAGTGCAGAAAAACAAAAAGCAATAGAAATATTATGAAACTAACTAATAATTAATATTAATAATAATAAAATACTAATTACAAAAGAATCCAAAGCTCTATTACTAAAAAATAATACAATATTTCAAAATTTATACAGATACCTAAATAAGAAATATAGTAATAGATGTTAATATAAAATAATAAAAATTTAGAAAGATGCAACAGAAAAAATATAAAATAAAAGAAAAATTGGTAGTCTTGTAAAAAAAACTATAAAATAATTTCAAAATTTTATTATTAGAGAATTAAAAAGATCCCTTAAGTAGTATTGGTCACTAAAATATTCTAGTAGGAATTATTGAAACTAGAAAATTACTAGACTTAACTGGATAGAATAGAAAGAATAATAGTTTTCAATAATTGAATATTATTAGACAATTTTAGTAAAGTTTTTATTGCTAGAATAGAAATTCTAAATAATTTTAGCAGTTAAAGAATATGTTACATCTGTTGATATATAAATATAAGTTTATAATAAAAATTATAATAAACAGGAACTGGAATAATCTATGTAAGCTTATATTTGGGCATTATAGTAAATTTTTTTGGTTAGCACTTTTATATTAAAAAACCAAATTTACATTCTCTAAAAAAAACAAAAAGGTAATGGTAGCAGTTAGGATATTCCTTGACCGCGAGTTGCTTGCCTCGGTGAGTACATAAGTTACTGAAGTATAGATAATACCTGTGTGGGACAGGGACTGCACTACCAAGTTTCCTGCGAGAATAAACTAGTTCTAAGGGAGGGTTTGTTGGCATCTGGGGCTGTCCTTGACTGGCTAATATACCAGAGGGCTAAACTAGTGATACAAGTAGAGCTAATAGACAAAGCTTGGACCAGAAGGTTTAAATAGGCAATCTCCTAGTTGGGTTGCAGGAATGGCAGCTAGTGTAGAACCTTCGGGTGAATTACTTAAATTAGACAACCAAAAGTTGTATGTGTGGCTAGTTGTATTCATTCATATAACAATATCAGGAGTCTGTAGAGGTTGCCGAGTCTATATAATTAGACCTCTCTAAATGCATAGCGTCAGAACTATAGTAAAAATTTTCAAAAATATGCATTTAGAGAAGTTATGTAAAAATCTATAAGTGTTATATTAAGTTGGGCTGAAAAAAAGCTATGCATTTAGGGAGATTTTACTTAGATATGCATTTAGAGAGGTTGTATTTAGGGAGGTCCGACTGTACTTGATTAAAAAGACTCCTACCCAAAGGGATGGACTTTATTTAAAAAAAAATAAAATAAAATAAAACAAAAAAAACTAAATTTCATTTTTTAAAATAAAATATAATTTCTTACTTTACATTTTTATTAGTACATTTCAAATATAAGATTTATAAAAATTACCTATTAGCAAAATATACTCCTTTTGCCTATTAGCTATTTTAAAATATAACTTTTTTATTCAACTTTTCAAATATAACCTTTTTTAAAAAAGGGTCTATATTAGCAATTTTCAAATATGACATCATACAGATTACTCAGGGTCCTAATTAGAGATTGTACTCGTTGGGAAAACCTCTACCCGGTTATTATTAAATTAACCTGGATATCTGGATAAATTACTATTTTACACAATTGCAAATTCTACCCGGGTACAATTACTAGTCCTAATAAAGCTACCGTATTTACGTGAAATAACGCATATAAGCATTATTTCAAAAATTGCATTTTTTTAAAATAGTATGTTGGTTTCGAAATAACGCCCATGTGCATTCCAATATAACTCACACTCCAAATGCTGAATTAATAATCTGCTGAAATAACGAATTCAAATAACAAGAAGAAATAAGAATTTTTTAGTCAAAAATCTAATTTAGATCAAAAAGGCTATATATAAAATTAAGAAATACAGGTTTTTTATATATCACACATATATAACGCACAATTTTTTAGAAATTAGACCTTTAACCTAAATAACACCTATGCATAAATTCAAAATAACATGCATCCCTCAAAATAACATGCAGGTGCACGTTATTTTGTATAAATACAGTATATAAATTTACTATTTCTTAAAATAGATCATTTTTAAATAAATTTGCTGGAACTAAAAAAAAATTTAAGGTAAACATGGGTATTATAGTGCAGTTAAGTATTTTAGCTAATAATAATTGAATTTTTTGGTACAATTTGATTTGTCTCATTAAGATAAATCAAATAATACCAAAAACATTCAATTCTAACTACTAAATCATAAGATATCATTAATATTACAATATACAAATTAAAAAAGATAAATTATAACAAAGATATCAATTTTGGCACATATTCTATTTTTCATAATTATAGAAATCTATTGATTGAAATCAAATAATTTTATTACCATTCAATTTATCTCATTGAGATGAATCGAATGTACCAAAATTATATAATTTTGATCAATACTTCTTGATATATCATAATTTAACCAAAATAAGCTGTGCAAAGCAAATTTTAAAATTAATATGAAATTATAAATAACTTCTGATAAACCCATCCAATTTTTATAATTTTACCACCAAAATGACTGCTTGAAGAGGTGATTTCAACAAGCCCAAAATTGCTAAAATCTAATCGAGGGATCAATATATTGCTAAATTTTTTGTATTGTTTTTGATAAAAATAGATTAGTTTAACTAACTAAATTTATTAAAATAATAATAAACCTTTAACGATCCCATAATCCTATAATCAGATTTTAGTGATTTTGGGCTTGTTGAAATTGCTTCTTCAAGGTAGTTATTTTGGTAGTAAAATATAAAAAACAGACTGGTCTATCAGAAGTTATTCATGATTTCATATTAATTTTAAAATTTGCTTTGTACAGCTTATTTTGGTTAAATTATAATATATTGAGAAGTATCAGTTAAAATCATATAATTTTGGTACCATTTGATTCATCTCAATAAGAAAATTGAAAGTTGCCAAAATTATATAATTTTGATTGATAGTTCACAAGATGATGCTATATACTGCAATATTTCTATTGCCATAATACCTATATCTACTTTAAATATTACTTTAATCGTAATATCTTGTGGTACACTAAATAGAATTCGATAATTTTGGTATTCAATTGATTCATCCTACTGTAAATTGATTGGTACTAAAATCACATGATTCTAATCAGTAGATCATAAGATATTGGCAGTGCATCATAATTGGTAGTGCACTATAATATCCATATCTACCTTATAAATAAAATATTAATTTTCTTTAATAAATTAATATTTTAAATCAAATATATTTTAAATTAAATATATTTTAAATTTACTATAAGGTTAAAATATCTAAATAAAAGATAGTTTGTTCTAATAAATCTAATATTTATCTTTAAAAATATTTAGATTCAAAGATATTGTTATGAACTTTAAAATTTCTCAGATTAAAGTAATATCAAAAATAGAAGCTGCCAAGTACTATTGTTCATATCACTTATAGTCATCAAAGAAAATATATATAAATTCCAATAGTATCTTGTCTTTTAATTTAAGTGAATTAAAAATATAAACTATAAAAATAGTAAATTTGATACTGCTTTTTCAGATTTATAGCTTATTTTTTTTTGTAATTTGTTATTTTGTAAAGTATTAAAGGTTAAAGTAAATTAATTTTTCAAATTTCAGAATAAATATGAAACTTTCTAGGTAGTGTAAATTTTTGGCCAATAATAAGCAAGACATGTAACCAAAATTTGATAAAAATTTTGGAATGATTTACATTTTTTTGATAAGTATAGGTGATGTAAACTATATAGAGCCAAATAACAAAAAAGAAAGTAGAGTTATTTGGGACTTTGTCTAGAGGAGTATAATCAAAAAAATAGAAAATTGTGTAATCAAGTAGGTTACTAAAAGTTGGAATCAAGTATATAGTAGTCATGACAGGCAGCAAATCCTAGCTGATAAAGTATAAACCAAGGTCTTTTATTAAAGACTAAGAACTATAGTAGATTGCATATGGATATTTCTAGAGATAACTTAGTGAGTTTTATAGTATAATTGCCAAATGTTGTAAAAAAAGAATAAAAAAGTAATATCAAAAATTGTATCGTACAACTGGTTTAGAGTAGAGACATTTATCAAGTGATTTCTACCTCTTAAGAGGGTACCCCCTCCCCCCACCTGATACTAAACTAGCCAATCAAATTCAAGCAAATAATATATACAAACCGTACCCAAACCAAACTTTAGTCAAGTCTGAGTTTGGTCCAGATTTGTTCCAAAGTCTGCTTAGTTTAAATATGTTTATATGTATATTTTGGCGCTGTATAAGTTTACTTAATGCATGAAGTTAAAATTAATTAGTAAAATTTTGTTAATCATAAGATTTTATAAAATTTTATTAATAAAATTCTATAAAATCTTATAATTCACAAATTTTTATTAAATAATTCTAACTTTATGCACTAAGTAACCTTGTTTAGCATCCAAAAATACATCAATTCGGCATAATTATTTTTATTTTACTTGAATTTTAGATATTAGATGCATAATTTTTGATTTTTGATCAAAAAAGTCAAATTTAAGCATCTTTTCTCCAAATTTCAAGTAAAATAAAAAAATTTGCTGATTTGATATATTTTTGGATGCTGAACAAGATTACTTAGTGCATAAATTTAGAATTAATTAGTAAAATTTGTGAATCATAAGATTTTAAAGAATTTTATTAATAAAATTATATAAAATCTTATAATTTGCAAATTTTTATTAATAAATTCTAACTTTATGCACTAAGTAAACTTGATCAGCATCCAAAAATGCATCAAATTGGCATAATTATTTTTTATTTTACTTGAAATTTGGAGAAAAGATGCTTAAATTTGACTTTTTTGATCAAAAATCAAAAATTATGCATCTAATGTCTAAAATTCAAGTAAATAAAAATAATTATACCGATTTGATGTATTTTGGATGCTAAACAAGTTTACTTAGTGCATAAATTAGAATTTATTAATAAAAATTTGCAAATTATAAAATTTTATAGAATTTTATTAATAAAATTCTATAAAATCTTATGATTCACAAAATTTTACCAATTAATTCTAACTTTATGCACTAAGCAAACTTTTCAGCATCTATTAATACATTAAATCGGCATAATCTTTTTTATTTTACTTGAAATTTGAAGAAAAGATGCTTAAATTTGACTTTTTTTTAATCAAAAATCAAAAATTATGCATCTAATATCTAAAATTCAAGTAAAATAAAAATAAATATGTCGTTTTGATGTATTTTTAGATGCTAAACAAGTTTACTTTGTGCATAAAGTTAGAATTTATTAACAGGCATAGGACATGTCCTATTTATTGCTTTTTATAATTAAAATTTTTAAAAAAACATATGAATTTACTATAACTTTGAGCTAAGATCTTCATCAATCTAACTTATTAACTTAAAATTAAATTTTACAAATATATAGAACAAGAAAAAAAGAAACAATTGAGCTTAAAAATTGAATTAAAATTTTGCCAATTTTGCACAAAACGAAAATGTAACTTTGCCAAAAACAAATATTTCCTAATTTTAAAATAATGAGTATATGTAAAATCATGCCCTGAACAACTTTACTTAGTCGACTAAAGTAGGTTACCTTGTAAGAAAAATGGGAATCTATGTACTAAAGTTAAAAATTTTGAGTTTTAAATATAAAATGTTTTTTTTTGATTAGGTAACCTACTTTGGGCGCTTAAGCAAAGTTGTTCGGCACGTGATTCTACTCAATTTGAGGCTGTGACGCGTTTTCTCAGACCTTTTACTAAGTGAAAAATGGGTTTAAAGTTGTGAAAAAAATTTTTTTCTAAAAAAAAATTTTTTTTTTAGAAAAAAATTTTTTTCCCAACTTTAAACCCATTTTTCACTTAGTAAAAGGTCTGAGAAAACGTGTCACAGCCTCAAATTGAGTAGAATCACGTGCCGAACAACTTTGCTTAAGCGCCCAAAGTAGGTTACCTAATCAAAAAAAAATATTTTATATTTAAAACTCAAAATTTTTAACTTTAGTACATAGACAACCCATTTTTCTTACAAGGTAACCTACTTTAGTCGACTAAGTAAAGTTGTTCAGAGCATGATTTTACATATACTCATCATCTTAAAATTAGAAATATTTGTTTTTGGCAAAGTTACATTTTTGTTTTGTGCAAAATTGGCAAATTTTTAATTCAATTTTTAAGCTCAATTGTTTCTTTTTTTCTTGTTCTATATATTTGTAAAATTTAATTTTAAGTTAATAAGTTAGATTGATGAAGATCTTAGCTCAAAGTTATATAGTAAATTCATATGTTTTTTTAAAAATTTAATTATAGAAAGCATTTTGACCTATTTCAAGGGGACATGTCCTATACCTGTTAATAAAAATTTGTGGATTATAAGATTTTATAAAATTTTATTAATAAAATTCTATAAAATCTTATGATTCACAAAATTTACTAATTAATTCTAACTTTATGCACTAAATAAACTTGTTCAGCATCTAAAAATACATTAAATTAGCAGAATCGTTTTTATTTTACTTAAAATTTGGAGAAAAAGTGCTTAAATTTGACTTTTTTGATCAAAAATCAAAATTATACATCTAATATCTAAAGTTCAAGTAAAATAAAAATAATTATGCTGTTTTGATGTATTTTTGGACGCTAAACAAGTTTACTTAGTGCAAATCATTTTTAGAGATTAAAAATTTTAATATTTTTAATTATTATTATTAAAAATTTTATATAGTTATTTTGGACAATTTTGATTGGCTAATAAAACTATATTATATAGCATCTGATAATCCCTCTGACCCCCTTCTCCCCTAAAAAATCAGGTGATAAATGTCTCTACCCTTATTATGTTTAAACTATTTGCATAGTATTACATATATATATGGGCTAGGTGCTGGAAAAAGGACCAAAATAACAATTTTTTCAAAAGAGGTTTTTTTTATATAAATCAATTTAGAATAAAATTAGGATCATTGTTCACTTAAGATACAAAAGTAGTTGTATTAATAAAATTTTGCAGTATAGCTCTTTAATGTTTGCATTTTCTTATAATATAAAAATTGAGTTTCTAGAAATCTTTTTTTTTGTTATTTTTAGCCCTTTTCTAGCACCTAGCCCATATGTGCAAAAATCCAGTCTACCAAATTTGTAAGCAATGAATATATATGTATATAAAAATGTACATAATAGTTAACTTAGTTGTAGAAATCTTGAACATTTTTGATATAATCACAACTATTTTTTATTAATATACAAATACATATATGTGCATATACAATAATAAAATATTAGAATTTATAATTTAATTTCTATTTAGTATTTAGTCAAATACAATATATATTAGTTTAGTGCTATTAGTATATCAGCGGATTGGTATAATTGGTCCTTTTTGATAAACTATTACACAAAAATTTGCTCCTAAGTGACGTTGAAAAACTAACAAATAAAGCACTTGCTACAACTAACAAAAGGGCTTTTTTAATATTTAGACAAGTTAACAAACCAAAAAAACTCAATAAAAGAGCTATACTAAGCTGTAAAAAGAAGTACTTTTACTATTTATTAAAATACTCAAAGTTTAGGATAGGTTGGGCATTATTAGATAGGTTGGTAACTATCAAGAGTAAATTCAAAAACTAATTTTCAAAAAAATAGCATTTTAATCTACTTTTTGCTTATAATTAAATATATGAATTTCATTATGTTCTATATACTTAATTATAAATGCAAAGCTGATTAAAAAGGCCATTTTTGTAAAATTTTCTCTATAATAAATTTTTGTGCAAAGTTTTTTTGATAATCCTTGATTATAATTGGTTTATTTACCCAATTATACCAATCTGCTGATATGGAATAGAAATATGTAATAAGTATTGTATTAAAATAAAGTAATCTAATTTTTTAAATTTTACTTTGAAGCAATAATTTTTTTTAGATATATACTAGCTATAAACCTGTGCAATAATGCATGGAAATAAACTTATAAAATTTTTAAATATAATTTTAAAATAAATATAAATATATAATCAAAAAATTTATAAATATTAGATTTATAACATACTTTTTTTTTTTACAGATCTTCTGTAACTCTACCTGCTAATCACCTGTACCAACAAATACACTAACACTTTAAAAGTAAAGTCTTAAAGAAACAGTAGAAAAACCAAAGAAACATGCAACCTAGCAGCTATTATTTAGGGATACAGTTAACTGAGTATCTGCTAATAGCTTTAGAGTTTGTCACTCATCACAAAAATAGCACTTGTTGTTTAAAGGAAGTTCATAGACTACCTGCTGACAAGCTTAGAGTTTATCACTTACCACATCTTGGAAAGTCTTTGGTAGCTCTCTGATGTATATTGGACTATATGGCAAGAACTACTATTTTTACTATAGTTACAAGTAAACTTTTTTTTGGTGCTGTTGGTTTATAAAGAATTTTCAAAAAGTGGGTGTTCTGGCATACCTTCTTCAAATAATCTGTAGTGTTTACTGCTTTCAAAAAAGAAAGGCACCTACTATATTGAATACAACCATCATGAGTGGCTTGGAAACAAATAACATGGAAGAATGTGCGAGACTAATGGAGAAACCACTAGACAAAGATTCTAAAAGCTTTATTTTTAAGTAGTCTGGTATATATGACTGCTTTTTGTTTAACATACTGCAATCTGGGCTAGTTAGACAGAACAAAGTTATTGATGTTAACAATTTTTATTCTGAAGGTCTGCCAAGTTACTATAAAATAACTTGGTTTGGCTAACAATTAGACCTTGGGTAAAAATTGATGAAGCAGAAGATTATCATTAAGCCTGGGTTTTCTTTTTCTCAAATAGTTATATATTATTCTTTCTTCTCTTTTGCATATTAAACTTAATAGAAAAAATAGCAAGGTTTCAGTTATAAAATGAAAAAATATCATGCTTTTTTTTCTGAATAATATTAAATAAACACAGGATTGGGTTTAAATAAACCCAGGATTGGTTAATAAACCCAGGCTTGGTTCAAATAAATCTGGGCTTGGTTCAATTAAACCTGGGCTTGGTTCAAATAAGGTTCAAATAAACTCTTTTCTGGTTTAAATAAACCTAGGCTTGGTTCAAATAAACCTGGTCTTGGTTCAAATAAACCCAGGCTTGGTTTAAATAAGCCTACACTTGGTTCTTTTTAGTTCAAATAAACTTATTTTTGGTTTAAATCTTATATTTAAATTAAATAACTACATTTTTGGTTCAAATAAACCTGATTTTTGTTCAAATAAACTGATCTGGTTCAAATAATACTTATTTTGGTTCAATTAAGTTCAAATAAACCTAATTTTGGTTCAAATAAATTTGATCTGGTTTAAATGAACCCAATTTTGTTCAAATTTAAAAAGTAACCAAAACAGGATTTGTATAATTTTATACAATATTAGCAGTGTGTAACCAAAATTATTTTTGTGAAAACAGTACAATGAACTTTTGTATAACCTACTGTAGATTTTCAAAAATAAGCCATCTCCAAAAGAAGCTACTCCAGATTTTCAGAAAAAATTTAAAGAAATTGTTAAAAGTTGCTACATATAAAACTTTTTTTTACTATGTAAACTTCAAAAGTTTGATTAAGTAAAGTTGTTCAATACACTTATAGTAAAAATTTTATAGTATTTGGACAACTTTTTATTAGTACGTTTTTCAATTTTTGAAAAATTTAACAATCCAAAAATAAGCTACCCCCATGTTAAAGAGAGTAGCTTATTTTCTGACAAATACAGTATATGCATATTTGTATTATACAAATCATATAACCTTGCATGATGTAACATAAAAAGTATAAAACTTATAAATTTATATTGTTCAATCATATTGTATCATAAAATAGGTAACACTATTTAAAAATTAAGGTAATACAATTTAATAATTAGTCTAAACATTATCATTACACAATATAAATGGGTAATTTAAATATTATCATTATGTAGTGGTTACACTCAAAAATTTTTAGCATATAGTTATAGATTATAATTCAAACTAGTATAAATCTTTATAGTACTGTAAAATACAGAAATAAAAATATGATATATAGTAATTTGGTTTTAAATTTTATTACTAATTGGTTTTACTAAATCACACTACTGGTGCTCGACACCACAATGATTTTCACCAATCAAATTTTTTAAATGCAGTGTAATGTAAAGATCAGGTGTAACATAAAATTTTTGTTGTTTTGTTATTTTTTTTTAAAAAATACCTTCTAACTCAAAATTTTATCTATGAAACCACCTTTTTTTTAAAAAAAAAAACCCCTTGCAAAATTTTACTATATACTATGCCTCACCCTAACCCTAACTATTAACTCTAACTCAACATTTATCAACTTTAA
>QKWP01000004.1:998223-1026604 GCA_003550325.1 Gigaspora rosea | reverse complement strand
TGAGCGAGACTGAATCAAATGCCTTTTTCATATCCTGCAGCACCAGCCACAGTTCTACATCCTTTTCTTTTGCATCTTCTGCTATCATATTAACTATATGTACTGGATGTTCGGTTGAGCCTCCAGGCAAACCGGCAAAATTCCAGTCCTTTAAAATTTGGTGCTTAACCAGAACTGCTAATAGCCTATTTGTCAAAATCTTTGTTATGCATTTTCTGAAAGTTTCTAAAAGAGCAATTGGTCTAGTATTTCCCAAATCATAATTCCAGCTTGTACCCTTTGGGATTGGGTATATCTGTGCACATTTTCACTCTTTAGGAAATGTCGTTTCTATAATGCAATAATTTGCAAACTGGCGAAAGATGCATTGAGTAGAAGGACTAGCATTCTTAATCAGGCTATAAGTAATACCCGAGATACCAGGAGCCGTTTTGGTTTTGAGACTTTGTAGGACCAGGTACCACACTTCTTCTGTAATTTCTGATAGTATATCTTGAAACCAAATACTCTGAATACAATTCATTAGTTCGTAAATTTGGTACCATACACTCCTTCTACTGAAATTTTGTGGCTTCCGTGCTCTCATTTGGTTTTCATAATGCACTTTTGTTTCCTCACGGACTTTACTTGGACTTGTTACTAACACCTTGGTTGTTCCTTCTTCTTTAAAGAGTCTATCTACCACAACTTTACTGTGAGGTCGGTTTAGTAAACTATTCAGCATCTTTCCTTGATTATTAGCTATCATCTCGCATCTACGCTCTATACAATCCTCTATTTCTTTTCTTCTCCACCTTTCTATTTCATCTGATCTTTTCTTATTAATAATTCACCACCATCCTTTCATATTATCATACCAGTCTTCCTAATCTCCCATCGGCAGCTATGGCATATCAAGATCGAACTTCTTGTTTTGCTTTGCGATATCTAGATTAATGTCTAGTTTTTCCTCATCCGACATAATCTTGAAATTGTTCTTTTTTACTAAACGCATCTATTTGCTTATTTTGAAAATTAACTTAGAAAGCTTAGATCTTCTATTGGAACCTTCTTTGCGCCCAGGGTTATTATACACCTTTTTCTTTGGTATGCTTCTATTTGCTGCCTCAATAATACTCATTTTGATAATGTTTCAAGCCTGGTCTATTAGCTGTGCTCGGCAACTTGCTTTCCCAATTTTACCAACATCAATACAAGATAACTTATCAAAAACAGCCTTCTCCTTTTGTAGCTTTCTATCCAATACCGATCTATACTTTTCCCAATTTTCTACGGTGGTCTGATCATACAAGTAAATTATTCTGTGATGTTTTCTGTTCTTTTCTATTGCCACAGTTGTGCCAAAAATTTGTGAGTTGAGCCATAATGTCATAGAAGTTGCTTTGTTGTCACTACATGTAACAAACTGCATATCTAAAATCTCTGCCATGGTCAAACTTTCCATTAGATTTTCTGACACCCATATTTGATCGATTCTTGTGCCACTTTGACTATTAGACCACGTGACCTCCTTTTCTGTCGGGTGTAGAAACCTAAAAGTGTCTATAAAATCATTTTTGCTTAACCATTTGTGTATTTTTGAAACTCTATGATTACCAGCTCTGCTCTCTGATATTTTATCTAACTCTAAATCTACTATACAGTTGAAGTCACCTAAAATTACTATATGCGTTCGAATGTTCCGTTTGTCATATATGTTTGTGATCTCATTTAATACCTTGTCCATTTTGCTTCCATTATTTGGGGGAATATAGATTGCAATTATAACTAGCTCCATATTTCTGAAATAAAGCCTTGCTACCATCATAAATTCACTGATTCTGTCTATGCCACCAAGGTACTTCCCCCAATTATGCTTAATACCTATTGCTACCCCTAGACCCTTTTTCTTGTCTATCGATATATCTGACCAAAAAAATTTGAAGTTTTTGACTTTCTTCCCTACAAAAAACCCTTCTTTCTTATCCATATTTGTTTCAGTTACTGCAATAATATTGAATGCTTCTTCATTCAACCACTGACCCAGTGTTTCAAATTTTTGCTGATTCATTTTTAATCCATTAATATTGTGACAACCTATTTTCAGAGTTATTTTCTTTTGCAGTAACTTTCCCCTATCTACAGTAGCACCAGGAACCCTGCTCGATGAACCAACTGGTTCATCTACTGCCATATATACAACTAGTGCACCTGTTAGGAGCGCGATGGCAAACTAGACTGACTCCTTTCAATGTTATCAAGTCTGCTAGTAATGTTCAACAAAAGCTTTTTAATTTCATCTATTTCGGGTTCATGAGTCTTTCCTTCTAACGCGGTACTTGTTAATTTTTTTTTCGTATAAGGATTCTCTTTAGATGCTTCGATTGTTTCAGTTCTTGCTTTCGTCGTTACAACCTCTATCTCTTTCAAAAATTCTTGTTTGCTTCTATTTGGCGCATCTTTTTGGAAATTTTGTATGTAATTTCCACCTTCCTTTGGGTAGTTTCATACATGGGCTCCAGCTCCCATTGAAGCTTAGTATTAAAGTAAGAAGCTTTAGATGAAACTGCCTTCTCCATTTCTTGTCTATTCATAAATTCTACAACTGCAACTCCTTTTCTATTACTATTTCTATTATTGAAGATATGAACTGTTTTTGCACCTAAGCGGCGAACTTGTCTTAGCAGCAAAACCTCCTTTGTATTCTTTGGAACATCTTTTAGCCTAGCATGGTGTGTTCTTTTTTCTTCCAATATTTAATTATCTTTTGTACCTGTTGTGAATCTTGCTAAACTTCCATTAATTAATGGGAGGGACCACAAATTTTTAACTATCTCCTCGTACTTTCTTTTATCCATCTCAATAGTAAGCTCAGCTTTGGTTTTATTGTTTCTTTCATGTTTGATCTGAACTTCCTGAACTTTACCAATATTCTTAACTATTGTAGTTACATGTCTATTGCTTATCCTATTTGGCAAGTCCCACAAAGTAAATTTCCTTACACCTCTGTGTTCACTTCTTTTCATATAAACCTCATCTACTATGCTGGTTTGCTTACAATTAGTTTCTATTTTATTACTAGGAATTTCTTGCAATGTCTCTTTTCCCTTAATTACTTTAGATTCCTTCTTCACAAGTAATTCCTTTTGAGGTATACTTAAATCTGCATCTTGTTCAAAGCTGACCAACTGTTCATTCTTTACTTCATTATTCATAGGTTCCTTATCTATCTCCTTCCCTTTTTCCTTTATTTTACCTAAAGATCCTTCTTCTGAAATGCTTGTTTTTCTCTCTTTTGACTTGACCGGAGTGACAAAAGTATTTTCTTGCTCGAAAGTTTCGATAAACAATTTAATTATATTCTCTAGCTCACAATTCCCATAATCCAGTGTGCCTGTTTCTGAGATTGTGAGTGCTAATTTTTTACTAAAGCTTTCTCCTAACTTTGGCTTTATAAACTCTGAGAGTAAAGCTAGCTGTTTAGGTTCCTCTTCCACTACTGAAATCCGGCGCTGTTCCCACTCGTATATTTCTGTTGCTGTTCTTACGATAAAAACAGTTTCTGGATAAGCTATTCCCAGAAAGTTTGCTATCTCTTTATCATTTTGTGAAACAAAAGGCTGCACATTCTTTAGTTCATCCGAGATTTCTAAATCTGCCTTCTTGAAAAAGTTCTTAAAATGCTCCAGATGTTGTTCCATGATTATCTACTTTATATCTAATCTAGTGTTTGAATAGTCACGTGTGTGTTTGGCTGTATCTAATAGGTATTCTATTTTAAGCTAAATTCTTGCTTCTTTTTATTAATTCTATTGCTTCTAGAAGGGTGTTACGTATTTGTACATATTTGTTTATATCTACACGTTCTAATCCTTTTTTAGCTGATCTTAACTTGTTGTTTATTTGTTTATTCTGTATTTGGCCACGCGTCTTTGTTTACCCTTGTTTGTTTTGACAGTGATCTGCAGTACAAGGTCAACAGCAATTCCCCAAAAATTTTTCTTCTACAAGTTTCACAAGTAATTTTCCGTTTCTTTGATTATTAGCCCTATTTATTCTTATCAGATCTTCTTTTCGCCGTAATAGAGTCTGGATAAAATTCTTTTCCTTTTTTTTCTTCTCAAGCTGCTTGATGTACTTTGCTATACAGACTTAGCCGTTTTAGTACCAATTTCTTTAGCTCCGGAATTGGTCGTGAGGATCAGCGGGAAGAGTTGGTTTTTTGTGTGTTTGAAGTTTTTAAATTTAATATTCTCATCTAAACAAAATCATATAAACTTTTTAACTTAAAGATTTTCCAACTTACAAAAACTCATAGTAAACTCATATTGAATTTAAATTCAAGTTTAATATAAATTTTTTGATTGGGCATAACAAATAAAAAACAAATTTAATTGTACAAAATTGGCTTATATAAATTGCATATATGAAAAATTTAAAGATTTTAGTGAATAAAATTTTATATAACACAATCTGCAGATTATACTAAAATCTGCACATTTACAAGCTAGGTTTTTTACTAAGTAAATTGCGTTATATTTACTTAGTAATTGCAGATCATTTTCTCTAGTTAACTTACAGATTATCAATTAATAAAATTATACAAAATGCTATAATAGGACCCTGAAATATATATAGATAGGTTAGGTTTATTATAAAATTACTAAAATAGAAAAATCTGCAAAAAACTTTAAATTAAGCAAAAAATTACTATAAATAGAAAAGATCTGTATAAAAACTACAAAAATAAGCAAACTAATACTGTATCTACTCTATCTATATATATTTCAGGGTTCTGCTATAATTTTCTAAATTTTATTAATTGATTCTAACTTTATGCTCTAAGTAAACATACATAGTACCAAAAAATATATATATTATATTTAGACTTAGACTTGTTTGCAAACTTTAAACTCAGATCCAGACAAAATTCAAACTAAATTAAAAGTTTAAAATATATCTCTTAATCTATAAATATTTGTAGCCAAATTTGTCTGTATAATTACTATAAATATATTTCTGATATATTTTTTAATTATTTAAAATATTTAAATAAAATTTTATATAATAATATTTGAAATAAAAATTATATTTCTGTATTATTTGTATATATTATATTTTATTAGAATTTAACTACAAATAACCAGCAGTGATCATCACCGGTGTATAATTAACCAATAACAATAAACAAAAAAAAGTTCATTTCATTTACTTTAGGGTTAGGGTGAGGCCTAAGATTTTAGCAAGGTATTTGATATATGCAAAATTTACAAAGAATTTTTTTTGCTATAATATCGAAGGTAGTTTTATAGACAAATTCTTGAGATATTAGCATTTTTTTAAAAAAAATCTTTATTTTTGTTACACAAACTGATTTGCGCATTACACCTGATCCTGCAAATTTATTGGCTAATTACACACCGGTGATGATCACCGCCGTTTATAGTTAGTAAACTTCTTTATATTATATTATTTATAAACTAAAAATATTAAATTTTAGAATGAATCTATTTGTTACCAGTGGTAACAATTACCAGAATATAATTAACCCAATTAGATCAAAGAATTATATAAAAAATGCAAAAACTTTAATTTTTTAAAAATCACTTCTAACTTAAAATTTTGTCTATAAAACTACTTTTTTTTATACAAAACACAAATTTCTTGCAAAATTTTACTATATAATATGCTCTACTTGAACCTTAACTATAGCTCTAACCCCAACCTTAATAATAGTAAGCTTTGTTTTGGTTTTAATCATAATATTATACAATCTAATTGGTTGATCATGCTCTAGTGACTAATTACTACCAGTAGCAAACACATTTTTTCTAAATTTTAAAAAATTTTTTAACTAAAAAAAATAATTTACAATATCTTGATAGATTCTTTAAATATTGGTTTTAAAAATATAATTTCTAAAGAATTACAACTTTTATTATTGTACTTTAAGTAATTTATTTGTAAAATTAAGACTTGTATTAGAAGTAAATATTTTTTTATAAAAAATTTAAAAAAAATTTTTGTTTGGAGCATAGTAGAGAACCATCTAGAGGACCTACATTACATGTATGTGATCTACATTTTGTAATATACTAGAGCTCAATTCTGATTATGTCTGTCTGTCTGTCCACAAATTACCAAATATGATTAGTTATTGAGATACATATAAAAAAAACATCACTTATCTAATAGCTCCAAACATTAACAGTTCCTGTTTTCCAAGTATAGTAAAATTTTCAATATATACTTTAAACTTTTATTACACTAAAGCTTTTTAATATATTTAAAAAATTTTTTATTAAAATCAATATGACAAATCTAAAATTAAATATTTTACTTATAAAAAAGTTGCAGGCAAATTTGGCTGCAAAACAATTTAAGGAATAAGTTTGAGTCCAGTTTGGGAAATCAGACCAGACTCAAACTTAACAAAAGTCTGGTCTGGTCTGAGTCTACAGGAACACTATTTTTAATTTATCTTTACAAATTGATTAATTCAATTTAATACTAAAAAAATCAGAAACTAATGGATGTTCAAAGTAAACTGGTTTGTATATTACTTCAAACAATTATATATTTTTTAAATTTTATTATATTTTTTTTATGGGCAAAATGCAACATTTTAAGCATTCATGCAAATGCATGCAGTCATGCAATCATGCAAAAGTGCCCATCTCTAGTTACAGCTCTAGGACTTAATGGCATGCAAGGAGAACTAAAAGATATATACAATTCGAAACGTTATATATTTTGAACAATTAATTTAAAAATGGTAGTTAAAGCATGTAAACAATTTTAGGGTCAATGAGAGTATTGGCATGGAAAGATTTTTCGGTGTTTTAGAAGAAAATAAAATGATAAACAGACCACAATAACTGAATTCGTTAATTTTTCGCGACACAACATCCTAAATATTTATTTAAAAATCACATCCATTATAAACAAATGCGTAAAAAGGTATATACATAAAATTAGTAGAATCATCAATTTAAAAAATTGCTAAAGGAGTAAACGCTAAATACTCGGCACATCATTATAATTTGTCAATGTCTATATAATCTGAATCACTTTCCACAGTATCGTCTGAATCATATTCAATCATGGCTTTTTTTACATTACCATCATTTTTATAGTCATCATCATTTTTATAACTATCATTATAACCATCATCATTTTTATAAATCTTTTTTTCGACCTTAAAAACTTCAAAATTAGTTAGTGAAAACAGAGCTGATTCATAAATTGGTGTTTTATATGACCTAGGAGTACAAACTCCAACAAACCATTGTAAATCAGATCCGAACCCTGGGTTTCCAGCAGAATTCCAAATTGCATGTTTAGGATCTTTTATACGTGAAATTACGTTTTTTAAAGTCCCGCCGTTTTTTTCCATGGAAAATATAAAACTATTAAGTCTCGTAGTCCAACTGCTGTCGCAAATCCAATCATCTGGATTGTAACCCCCAAGAATTTTATTTGATTCTACAATTTTAATAATTATAAGAGTAGCGCCTTGGTATCCACAAATTTCATGGAACTTTCGGGCATTAGTCATGCCATCTCTACTTCCACGGAACAATAGGCTAAAATCATAAGGTATGTCTGTTGGTAAATATGGTTCTGAATTGTCATCAATCCATGCTGCAATCTGACAGAACCCACTTATATCCATAAGAACTGATTCAATAGAGGTAATGGTCAGATGATCTAAAATATTAGCAACTGATTCATTGAGTTCGCTTTTAGTAGCACGTGGTGGAAGTTTACAGAATTTTTTTGGAGGAACTTGGGCAAAGAAATAATCTTTAATTTCTTCTTTTAATTCTTTTGGAAGGATTTTTTTATATGGACGAATTTTTGTTCTATGATCCATTCCAGAAATGTTGAAAAATCTAATATGCGGGATTAGGTTTTTAACGGCTTTTTTTAGTCTGATAAAATCTCGATTGGTCCATTGTGATACGTCTGTATTCAATTTAATTTGTGCTATTCCCCAACGAATAACAGATTCCCAAATTAAAATTTCATCGAGAACTATGTCATCTCTTTTGAATAAAGAGATTAAGAAATCTGCTTCCAATTCAAGAAAACCGTCAGAGTCCAAAATCGTAGCTGGATTCGTATTGAAAATCTCTTGACAGAAGTTTTCAAGTCTTGTAAAAGGTTTTGATTTTTCGGTGATTTGAAATATTTTAAAGAAATTGTTGCGTATCCAATCAGCTTCATGAGAAATAAGATACTCTTGCATATTTTCGGTTAATTCAGAGAGTTCTAATTCATTTGCGGCAGTTAAAAGATCAAGGTAGATGGATTTGACCGTTGTGTCACTTATATTAATGGAACCGTTATAGATATAGCTGATTTATAAAGAATTTAAGCCTTTAAAGTAAATATTTACAACAATATATATGAAAACATCTATGATAGGGAGGAAAAAATGCAAACCCTAAAAGAACTTTGAACACGCAAGGTGAGATACTTGGTAACAACAATACACATTCATTATTTTTCTCACCCCATTTTTTGGATGACAAGATCGATCGAAAATAAGATGATCTAGCATGCAGTATTAACAAATGCGCTCTAAAGCTATCAATTTCGGGATGTTGGCCAACCTGTAGTACCACGTCATAACCTTCAGATTCGTTAGATAAATTTTTGATATCACGTAAAAGAGCATTTTCTAACGATATCATCTTTGGTTCTCAAATTATTGATAGATTGAAAAAATGAAAAATAAATTTATGCCCACGTTCAGATAAAATTAATCAAACTAAAGGCTGGCTTTTTTCCTGATTTTGTGGCTATGTGCTATTATTATTTTAAGGCAATAATGGCCAGTTACAGATGGATTCGATCATTAATATACAAAATAGTCAAATACAGTATAGACTTAAAAATAATCGATCAAACAGCCTCATCAAACAATGCCCTCAGATATCCTTGACATCATTAAAATTACTATTTAGGCCTGATTAATCTGCAATGGCTGCAAATTTCATTCCGAATGATTATATTTTTACCCCGTTCATCTGCTTAAAATTACATAAATATGTGTCTTTTTAGAGTTTTTTTTTTATATAAATGGCTTTTTTGGGTTGGATTTTGTGCTTTTCAGTTCCTTCCATTCTCACCGATATTGTTTTGCATACTTTCTTTACATTTAATAGACGAATATGACATCAATAACAAAAGCTTCTGTTCACTTTTATCGTCCTGTAAAGACACGAATATTAAATTGTAATGTGTGATTACATAGCTGTACCACCAGTCCGGGACTAATCTATTCTAAAATGACAGACCGTATTGGTCATTTTTCGAAAGCCACATCACAAATATTCCCGTAGATCTATCAATGGAATGTTTTGAACTAAGCATAAAGATAACAATTAACATTACTGTCATAATTTTAAAATATTTATTTATGAATAATTAACTGATACATGTGATTTAATATAATTAACTGATAAGTTGCATGTGAATATCCTTAGATTCGGAATCTATTCAAGCGGTTTTGGATCTTAAAGCAGCTTAAGTAGGAATTGAATATTTAAAAAGTGAAACAAGTAAAGTCAATTTGATTATATAATTTTAACAATAAAAGCTATACTAACGATAACGATATATAATATAACTCAATATTATTAGGGTACCTATTTAGTATTGCCACCAAAATTAGGTACATACGGAGCTTAATATTATATGAAATTTTTGAATTAGATATTACTAGATATTATGTCTTATATTTAAAAAACCGAACTTGAATGTAAATACATCTTAAAATAAACACATTTTAAAATATTTATTACAATTTAGACATAATCAGATTCAAGATTGACTTTCTCTTCTGAAAAATTGTAAATTTCATGTTAATCGAAACAACATTCAAGCTTAAATCAAATTTTAAGCAGCGACTACATATGTACTTGATTTTGGTGGCGATATTGGATATTTCAAAGTCCGGATCCAGACCAACAAAATTATGTAAAATCATTTAGATCCAAATCCAGCTCACATTTGATTGAATAGAACCTATGACAATGATAAGGACAACGACGATAATTTTGGCCAATCAGCTTAAAATCTGGACTATCCATGGGCTTTTGGATTAGGTCACGAATATTTTGAGCGCAATCCAATTTCACAAGGATTCGAATTTTTTGAGACCAGGCCCAACACAAAAATCCATATTAGTATCCAAGCCCGGCTCATGCAGGACCAATCCATGAATGTTCCATGGATAATCTGGTTAGTGAGGGCTCGAAAAACTCGAATTTTATCATGATTTGGATCATGAAATTTAACTCGCGAGGTTCTCGCGAATTATATTTAATTTAATTTACAATATTTTTCATTAAATTAATTGCGTGAATCTAATAACTCGAATAAATAATTCATTCATATGATTCAAGTATTGTTCTGAGTTAATTCGCGCGTTACGACTAAGACAAGCCCAATCACTAAGTCCGGCCCATGCGGGATCCTAATCATTGTGCATTATTTTTATTTCTAAAAATGAAGCACACCTAGACAGTACCAGAATGACTATAAAAAAACAATTTATGTAATACAAACATTTGTATTATCTCATGGTATATATTAAATTTACCTAGTTTAAGATCTCATACAATTACAACATATAATAGTAAACAATCTGTTGAATCCTTTTCTTATTATTATTTTTAAATATAAATACCTCTAAAAATCTAAAAGTAAAAAAAAACTGATAAATTTTGTTGTAAAATAAGCTAAAACAATGTATTAAAAATTACCTTGATATCTAATTAATATAGGGTTTAACTTAGTAAATGCTGCGTGCTTACTGAATAAAGTTTTTTTAAAAAAAAATTTATATCTAATAGTCTTATAATTCAAAGCTTACGAAGTTATTTTACTATTTGTACTACAGTTAAACCTCTATAAATGCAACTTGTAGGGACAAGCCTACAACGTGCATTTAGAGAGGTTTGCATTTAGAGAGAGCCAATTAAATCATAGCTTTAAAAAATTAGATTATTAAGTTTGTATAAATTCTACTAAAAACTGTATAACCTATCTTAAATACTAAAATTTGATTAGCTACGTGCATTTAGCGAGGTTAGTGTTTATTTAAGAGAACATGCATTTACAGAATATAGAATGTGCATTTGGCACTAATAACATTTTACAAACAAGAAAAAAACATGCATTTAGGAAGGTATTGCATTTATAGAGATTGCATTTATGGAGGTCTGACTGTACTTTAATATTATATTGTTATAAAAAATTTTATAACTTACTTATAGCCTGAAAATTTCAATTCATCTTTGACTTATAAGTGATCTGCATTACATTCTAATATAGAAAATTCTCTGATTAACTAGTGGATCATCAATTAATAAAATTATAAAAAATATTATATTATTTGAAATTGTACTAATTAATCTTACTTCTTGCACTAAGTAAACTTGTTTAGCATTAAAAAATACATCAAATTAGCCTATTTTATTTTAATTTTATTAAAATTTAAAGAAGTAATACTTAATTTTGAAAATTTTTGATCAAAATACAAAATTATATATTGTAATATAGTAACTTTTGTACAAGAAACTATATCACTTGACTTAACACGTGAGAGAGTAAGGACTATGAAGATAAAGAGAAATATAAACAAGAAAATAAAAAGAACTGAATATAAAAATAAAGATTTATAGTCAAAGAATAATATCAGTTTATTAAGTATAATATTTTTAAGTACAAATATCATTAGAAGAGAAGAAAAGTAGAGAACAGAATCTTGCTCTGCCTTGGGAAAAAAGACAGAGTTTTTATATCTTTTTAGTACATAGAAAAAGGGAAATTATAGGCATCTCTCGCAGGATATATATAAGCTATATATCTCCTACAACCAAATTTGTTTAAAATAGGGTTAGGGTTTGTGTAAGGGTTAGTGTTAGTGATATATATAGTAAAATTGGTCAAGGAAAATTTTTTTGTTAGGCTCGAAAGGTAGTTTTTTATGTAAATGTTCAAGAAATAAACGATCTTTGAAAAGGCGAACGTTTGTTTTGAAATTTGCCTGATCGTGTTACATTACACCAAGGGCGATTAACTATTTGCTAATTTGGCATCGATCATCACGTGAAATGATTTTTATTGGCCAATTTCACAGGAGATACATCTTCCACAGGAGATGCCTAGAAATACCCATAGAAAAAGGAATCATTTATGAATCTAATAATAGTAAAGAAACTACTAAAGGAACCATCAAAGGAATCATCAAAGGAAACATCAAAGGAACTATCAAAGGAACCATCAAAAAAACCATTAAAGGAACCATCAAAGGAACCATCAAAGAAACTATTAAAGAAACCATTAAAGGAACTACTAAAGGAACCTTTAAAGGAACCAACAAAGGTGCTTTTGTTATTCATTAACTATTTTCCAAAATAAAAATGGTGAAAAGTTTACTAATAAAACTAATACTACAGATTTGATTGGCCCAATAAAATTTGTACTATTTCTAATATTGCATGATATTTTCCTAATACTAATATTTAAAAATTATGCTAAATATAACAATATCTTTGCCTCAATTTTACAAACAATAAAATAAAGGATAAGTTTAATGCTCACCAGTAGTGAATTTCACCAATCCAATTAGAATTAAGGATCAGAAATAACATGCAAAACAATTTTGTGTAACAAAAATAAGAATTTTTTAAAAAATCGCTTCTAACTAAAAATTTTGTCTATAAAACTAATTTTTTTTATGCAAAAAAAACAATTTCTCGTAAAATTTTGGTATAAACTATACCTCTGCCCAGTGTTGTACACGGACATTGTCCTGCCGATTTTTCAGGGACGCGGACAGTCTGGGACGGGACGTCCGGGACATGTCCGCAATAATGTCCCAACATAATACATGTCCGCCGGGTAAAACCAATCAAATTGCGGAATTATACGAATTTTATTGGTAGATGATCACGTGTTGAGTCGCAAAATGTCCGGGACAAAAAAAATTCTGGGCAGACATGTCCCGGATGTCCCGTCCCGGACTGTCCGCCGTCCATGTCTGTGTCCCATGACAACACTGCCCCTGCCCCATCCCAGTTCTTACCCTTACCCTAATATTAAGAGATTTAATTTTTATTTGTTTTGCTACATAATTATGTATAGATGGATAGTCACCAGTGAATTTCACCACTGGTGAATGCTAAATTAATTCTAAAATAAAATATTTTAAAATGATATATTTTTTGGTACTGAACAAGCAAAAAGTAAGGATCAATTAATAAATTTAGTAAATTATAAAAATTTGTATAATCTTAATAATAAAATTATTAACATATTATATTACTTGAAAGTTTACTAATTGATCATAATTTCCTGTACTAAACAAACTTGTTTAGCACCAAATAATACATTAAAAGTAGAAGGTGCAAATTGCAAATTATATATAAAATTCATGGTATTGATTTTTCTTTTTAAAATTTTGTAAAAATTTTTTTAAACAAATCATTTTTAAACTATTAAATAAAATTATCAAGCAGATTTTTCTGATTCTAAAAATAGAAAATTATTAAAATTAGTTGAATTTTTGTCAAGATATAAAGATTTAAATTTTAGAGATCAAAAGTTGTTTACAAAATTATATGATAATAATATAATATTGACCAATCAAAATTAACTATTTTGTATAGCTCAGAGAAATTTGAGCCAACTCAGGGAAACTTTATAATATATAGAAGTATAATTTTTTAAATATATACTTTATTAAAATTTTACTATTATAAAATGTGCCTTTTGTTCTATATATTATAAAATTTTAATTAAATTTAATTACAACTGTAAAAAGTTTTATTAGTAGTACATTTTTAATTTCTATATAAATCTTGTTGTATCACTAAAATTATACAATAAATATTCTATATACACCCTATTTTTAAATTAGTATATTTTATTTTATTTTCTTAAAATTTGATAAAAAGATGCTTGGTTCAACTCTTTCTGATGATCCCTCAAAACAACAATCACCAAATGGACCTGCAACAAAGTGTTTAGTTAGTATAGAAAATAATATAAAACTTTTCTAGTAGTAGCTAGGAATAGTAGTCGCAAGCTTGATGAGTTTTCAGATTATTTGGAGAACTAAAATAGAGTTAAAAAAGAACTCCCTTTGGGTTTGTGGCTCTCTGGCAGAAGTCTATAGAGCTATCAAACAAGTAGTTGGTAAATACTAGAAGTACATATTAAGGACTTGTAGAAGCATTAGTAGAAGCAAGCACTTGGTTTTTTATACTATACAAACTCCTACACTCTCTCTACATTGGTTTTTCAGCCTTCCATACAGCTTTTCACAAAATTTTTACCAAAAAGTATGGATTTTGGCTTACCAGGATCCCGAATAATACATAGAGATTATATTGGCTTTAATATAAACTTTTATAAACTTTATCAACTTTTTATTAAAGCTAATTAACCTTATTTCATAAATAAGCTTTAATATTTAAATAATTTTACCCATTTAATAATATAACAAATATATTTTTTTTCAAAAAAAATATTTTTTTAAAAAAATTTTTTTCCAAAATAATTTTTTTTATAAAAAAATTTTTTTCTAAAAAAAATTTTTTTTTAAAAAAAATTTTTCTTCAAAATAATTTTTTTTTACTTAAAAAAAATTTTTCCTCCAAAAAAAATTTTCTTCAAAAAAAATTTTTCTTTAAAAAAATTATTTCTTTAAAAAATTTTTTTCAAAAAAAATTTTTTTCAAAAAAATTTTTTTTTATTTGGTTATCCAAATTTTAAATATAACCTATCTAAAATTTATTATTTTTATCCATTTTAAATAATATAACATTAAAGGCTTTTATCCACTTTTAAATATAACCTTTTGGCCAATAACCTTTTTCAAATATAACATGTTAGTAAAAAAGTACATAAGCAAAATTGCCTTCCTGACATTTTTAATTAATACACCAAAGTAGGTTTAGACTACTGTTTTTTGTATTTTTCAAGGTTTTCATTTCTCTTTCATGTTTGTTTTACCAAAGGTCATCAAAATTCGATAATTTGATTGGTCAAATATTACGTGATTCTGCTCCGCTTTAGATGCTCCTCTAATTAGTCTAGCCTGGCTGGCTATTTTTACAAATCACTACTACTTGAATTTGAACTAGCAACCTTGCAATTTGAGACCTCAGAGTATAACCGCTATGCTATCGACTTTAAAGTTCTTCTCAAGATATGGGCGGTCAAAAGTAAAAACCAAGGAAATTGTTTCTAAGTAAATTTTTTCCAGACTTTAAATTAAAATATCTCAACAACTATTAAACCAAACTTGATAAATTTTTTTTATTTTAATTTTATATAGTTATAGAATTAAAATAAAAAAAAATTTATTAGATTTGGTTTAATAGTTGTCAAGATATTTTAATTTAAAGTTTTAAAAAAACTTACTAAAAACAATTTCCTTGGTTTCTACTTTTGACCGCCCATATTATTACTTAACCAAATAAACTATACAAAGCATTTTTAAAATTAATAATATAAAATAATACATACCTTTTGATAAACTAGTTCGTTTTTAATAATTTAATACCAAATTAACTGTCTTAAAAAAGCAATTTCAACAAGCTCAAAATTACTAAAATCTAATTACAGAATCATAAAATCATTAAGATTTTATTATTATTATAATAAAAATAGATTAGTTTAACTAATCTAATTTTTATTAAAAACAATATAAAAACCTTAGCAATCCCATGAACCTATGATTAAATTCTAGTAAGTTTGGGTTTAGTTTGCTTATTTTTGGTTTTTTTTATGCAGATTTTTCTATTTATAGTAAATTTTTTGCTTATTTTTAAAGTTTTTTTGCAGATTTTTTATTTTTAGTAATTTTATAATAAATCTGACCTATCTATATATATTTTGGTATTCTAAATCAGCTTTTCAAAATGGGCATTTTGGCAGCAAAATTATCAAAAATGGACTAGTCTATCAAAAGTAATGTGTTATTTTATATTAATTTTAAAAATTGCTTGTACAGCTTATTTTGAATAAATTATAATATATCAAGAAGCATTAGTCAAAATCATATAATTTTGGTACTATTTGATTTGTTTCAATGAGACAAATCAAATAGTATCAAAATAATTAATTCTGATCAATAAATCTCAATAGATTAAGAAAATAGTATATGCATTATAATTGGTACCTGCACTATAATTTATCTTTTTAATTTATATTTTTTAATTAATAATATATTATAATCTAGTAATTAGAATTAAATAAAATAAATCGAATGATACCAAAATCACTTAATTCTAATTAATATATTATATATTAGAGGCTTTTAAAAATCAGCTAATTTATTTTTAATAATAGATTGCTCAAGATCAAACCCACTTACTTATACCCAACACCTCTATTAGCCAATTAAATTTTATGTTTTTAAAATTTTTATATGGCAAAAATACAATAGCGACTCATCGCTATACGACCCTTATATGATCAAACAATCATTTTTGAGATTAGCGATCATATATAAACAATAATCATTGCTTTGATAATCATTGTTTTTTTTGTTTTTTTTTCTAGCCCAGAGTCATTTTAGAGTCATGCCATTAAAACTTCTCGTCGGTTCTTTTT
The DNA here is from genome assembly GCA_003550325.1 of Gigaspora rosea. Classification (NCBI taxonomy): domain Eukaryota; kingdom Fungi; phylum Glomeromycota; class Glomeromycetes; order Diversisporales; family Gigasporaceae; genus Gigaspora; species Gigaspora rosea. The sequence goes on along the minus strand of QKWP01000004.1, from coordinate 1,009,987 downwards.
TGAAAAAAGGTTTTCAGTAGTGCTAATCGAATATTGAATATTTGGAGAGCGAAGACAGAAGAAAGTATAACTTGTTCAGTTTTTTTTTAGTAATTTTTTGGTCTTTTTTTGTTTTTTTCGTAATTTTTTTTTATGGGAAAATGTTTTTTGTGCATTTGCATAGTTGTGCACCCCGGCAACCTACCACTCCAAAGTGTACCGGAAGTGTAAATCAAATTAGGTATGCCAATGCATGTTTACAAATATATATATATTTTTTTATTTGTCTATTCTAATCTTTTTCTTTCGTCTTAGCTAGTATATTAAAAGTAACGCCGGTAATTGAGATCTACAGTAGAAGCTGAAACTGATATAAAAGGTAAGTACCAGTTCTAGTTGTTTTTCTTTAGTTTACTTTTAGTTTTACGAACATTTTTTTTGTAAGTTCATGTACTGAAAATGGCACCGGGATAGAAATTCGGAAACCAGAAGATAAGTACTAGTTTGCTCTTTTTTTCTTTGGTGATTTTTTTCTTATTGCTAGTCTTTTTTTGTAGATTTGTACTTTGCTGGTATACTAAAAATAACGAAATTCAGGAGGTACAAAACGATAAGTACCGTTTGCTCTTTTGTTTCTTTAGTGTTTTTTTTTCTTTTGTTAACCTTTTTTTCTTGTAGATTCGCGTTTTGCTGGTGTGCTGAAAATGGTGCCAGAATGGAGATTTGGGAACTGGAACTGGTACAAAAAGATAAGTACCAGTTCTTGTTTTTTGTTTTTTTGTTTTTTTAGTTATTTTTTTCGTTCTACTAACCTTTTCTTTTTGTAGATTCGCATTTTGCTGGTATACTGAAAATGGGGCTGGAATGGAGATTTGGGAACCGGAACTGGTACAAAAAGATAAGTATTAGTTCTTGTTTTTTGTTTTTTGTTTTTTCATTTATTTTACGTTCTACTAAACTTTTCTTTCTTGTAGGTCTGTTTCACCTGGGTACCGGAATAGTATCGTGAATAGAAATTCAGGAACAGAATTAGTACAGAAAGATAAGTGCTAGTTCTTGTTTTCATTCTTTCATTTTTTTGGTTATTTTTTCATTCTACTATGCTTTTCTTTCTTGTAGTTCATGTTTAGCTGGGGCTCTGGAATAGTGTCAGAAATGGAGATTTGGAAACTGGAACTAGTACAGAGGATAAGTACCAGTTCTTTCTTTCGTTTCTTCAGTGATTTTTTTTTGTTCAGGTTCATGTTTTGTGGAACTAGTACAAAAAGATAAGTACCGGTTTTTTTGTTTGTTTTTTTTATTTTTCGGTTTATTTTTTCGCTTCACTACCAATTTTTTTTTGTATGTTCATGTTTCTAGAATAATAAAGTGGAGCCTGAAATAGATATTCGGGAACCAGAACTGGTATGAGGAGGTAAGTACCAGTTTTTTTTGTTTGTTCTTTCGTTTTTTCTGCTATTTTTCGTTCTACTACCTTACTTTCTTGTAGGTTCGTGTTCTGTTGGGTACTGGAATAGCATCAGGAATGGAGATTCGGGAACCGGAACTAGTACAGAAGATAAGTATTAGTCCTTTCTTTCGTTTCTTCAGTGATTTTTTTCATTCAGGTTCGTGCTTCGTGAAATAGCGCCGGGAATAGAGATTTGGGAACCAGAATTGGTACAAAAAGATAAGTACCAGAGTGTTTTTTGTTCTTTTTATTTTACGGCTTATTTTTTCGGTTTACTAATAATTATTTTCTTATAGGTTTGTGTTTCGTTGGGCCGATATGCCGTTGTGCCTTCCTTCATTATTTTGCTCTGAAGATATACCATTTTCGTGGGAGTTCGCTCTGGGGATATACTGTCTTTGTGGGGTACGGGAATGGCACTAGGAATGGACTGGATTTTATTTTTTTTTTTTACTATGATGATTATGTAATTGTTGCACATAATATGTGTTTTAAATAAATTTTTTTTTGGTTTCCTCTAGCCTTCTTAAACTAAAAATTTAACCTTTTAGTTTAAAATAGAAAAGTATAAGGTGAAATGTCACATCTTCTTTCTGTAGCAGTTTAATGGTTAGTCCTGATTGCAAATAATAGGCTTGCCCTATTGCATAGATCATTAGATGATTAGTTAGAAATTTTAAATATAGTATTTCTTTATATATCATCCTGATATGATTGTAACTTACTATCCTATTTCTGTACTTGACATTAATAAATAAAAAAAAATAAAATAAAAAAAAAAAAATAAAATTTTTGTATAAAAATCAGTCAAAAAAAAAGTTAAAAAATTTTATATTATTAAAATTTCATGATTTGATTGGTTGGCAGATTGATAGCCCAGCAGATCAATTGGTTGACAGGTCAGAGGTCAAACACTTTTTTATCTTTTCACATAATCGATTATGGTTGGTCAATCACAAGGGTGCACGACCGTGCAGATGCACAGAATTTTTAAACCCTTTTTTTATTTTGTTTTGGCATTTTTTCATCAGTTCTTTTTTCATTTTTGGCCTTTTTGTTGTTTTTTTTTTTTGAGTTTTTTTCATTTTTTTTATTGATTTTTTTTTCATTTTTGTTATTTTTTTTTTTGTTTTTTTTAGTTTGTTTTAATTTTTTTGTTTTTTTTTACTATCGTCTTTTTTTTTGTCAGTTTTTTTTTGTCTTTTTTTTTAATTTTTTTTTGTATCTTTTTTTGGGAAGGGTTTTTTTGTAATTTTTTTAGTTAGGGGGCATCCATAAATAACGTTATGTACCCCCTCATAGTAGCGCTGGACCCCCCCTACTATATAAAACATTTTTCAAAATCTGTATGTTTATATATATAATTTTACAAAAACTTGAATATATTATGATCCAGTAGTCCAATCTGGATAATTTTGGTATCATTCGATTCGTCTCTATGAAATGAATCCAATGATACCAAAATCATTTTATTTGGATACTGGATCACGTTTTATTAACGAAATACTATTGATTTTATAGTAATTTTATAAGAAAACATAATAACCAATAGTATTTCGTTAATAAAACGTGACCCAGTGATCTAAATCAAATGAAATTGGTACCATTCGAATCCTCTCCTTGAAACGATTCAAATGGTACCAAAATCATCCAATTTGGAACACTGAGTCAAGTTTTAGACAAATTTTAATAAAAAAATTGCGGTATGTTGAGGGGACCCCCTACATAATAAAAAATCGTTATATTTTGGGGGACCCCTCAAACATAACGTTATTTATGGATGCCCCTTATTGGGATATTTTTTTAGATATAGGACGTCAAAGGTAAATTTTTTTTTATAATTTTTTTTAGTTTTTTTGTTTTTTTTTCAAACTAATTTTTATTTTTTTCTATGAATATATTTTGTCAATAGTATTGATATAATTGGTGTTTCTTTGTTTAAAAACAACATTCAGATGTGAAATACAATGGCCTACAATATTATTGTAAACACTTTTTAAAAATTTATTACTCGGTTCAGGTAAGTAAAACAACTGAAATTTATATCACGTGTTCAGTAGATCCCAAAATATAATATACTAAAATTTTGTGTAATTTAATTAGATTACACTGAAGTTATACAAATAAAACTGTAAATGTAGTTTTTCATTTGACTGAAAATCCAAAGTCAAAAAATTTTTTTACTTATATAAGGTAAAAAGGGGTAATTTGATGAAGTTAAAGTAGCTAATATAAAAATTTTTTTATTTTAATATATAAAATTTTTTATTTATTTGTTTAAAACTTATACGTAATATTGAACAAGTTTTATATAAAAATAGTAGTATAGTAAATTGCTTTAGATGATAGCAACCAGGTTTGTACATCATACAAAAAAGGCAAATTTTAGGGGGGTAGGGGTAATTTGACGAATTTAGAATATCTTGTGATACAATAATCAGAATTGGACCATTCGATTTAGCTCATTGAGATGAATCGAATGGTGCAAAAATTATCTAATTCCGATCACTGGATCACAAGATATCATAAATTAAGTGCTGCATAAAAAATATAAAAACATTTTGAGAGATATTCTGCCGAAAAACAACTTTGGCTATAAGGTAAGTGCCTTACGATACTAAGTAAATCGACCTTCTCACTTAAGTAAAAGTTGTTCGCGATATAAAATTACACCTACCCTGAAATTTTGATGAAATTTAGATGACTTTTTATTAATTGACTTTTACAAAATATGTTTCTATGAAAAATTTTTAAATTTTTACGTAGAAACGTATTTTGTAAAAGTCAATTAATAAAAAGTCATCTAAATTTCATCAAAATTTCAGGGTAGGTGTAATTTTATATTGCGAACAACTTTTACTTAAGTGAGAAGGTCGATTTACTTAGTATCGTAAGGCACTTACCTTATAGCCAAAGTTGTTTTTCGTCAGAATACCTCTTAAAATTGGTTTTATGCAGCACTTAATTTAAAATATCTTGTGATCCAGTGATCAGAATTAGATGATTTTTGCACCATTTGATTCATCTCAATGAGCTTAATCGAATGGTATAAAAATTGTCTAATTCTGATCATTGTATCACAAAATATTCTAAATTCGTCAAATTAACCATATTCGTCAAATTACTACTTTTTACCTTATATATATATTTTTTTTACAAAATATAAAAATTATTTCTGTTTTAATGCTTTATAGGTCCTCCTTTTGCTTTAATACAAGCAGCTACTCAATTGGGCATATCTGCAATTAGCTTATAATAATACTCAGGTAGTACATCAATCTATACCTTTTTAGGATGTTTGGGTCTTTTTTTTTGTCTCTGCCCCACCTGACGAAACTCTTGAATAATATTTTTCACTACAGATTTGTTGCACCCAATAGCTGCTGCATTTTATAGTTTGGGATATTGTCTTTACTAAATTTTTATTATAAGTATATTTGATATTTTAAACAATATTATTTAATAGTGCTTTAAAGTTTACTTAGTAAAATTTAAACTTTTATATATAACAACTGCTAGTAGTTTTTTTAAGATTTTTTAAAAAATTAAAAGAATAGCCTATTTTTTAAAATAAGTTATTTTTGAAATTATATAATAATATATAATAATTAGTGTAACATTGTGCATATATTTATATATATTCTAGTATTGGCAATTCTAATTTTAGAACTAATATTGAATACTAGAAGTGTAATTTAGTTTATTAAAAAAAATTAAAAATTATTAAGGTTTATATAATTTAGCATATGTGTATTGTAATGCATCTATTTAATAAACAATCAGATTATAGAATCAAAAATATTATAAAATTATAAAATAGTGATATTTTAAAAAATTGTTTTGTAGCTTATAATTTTGTATATAAAGTGACTCTTAATATTTTAGTAAAAAAAAATTCTTGCAAAATTTATTATAAAACTTTTTTTTGTTTATATATTACTTTTACTTTATTTTAGCTCTAATAAGAAGTTGTATTAATTTATATTATTTTTCTTTTTCATAGTGAATGTGGGTCGTATAACAGTTGTTATACGCCAAATAGACTCACACAAACTCACAGTATAACAGAAAAAGAAAAATAAATCTGTTATTGAATGTTCTGCATCCAATAACAGCGTATCTGACTTTGAATTTAATGTGCTTGACAACCTGAGCCCCTTCAGGGCCCAGGTTAGCACATTAAATTCAAAGCCAGATACTTCTTTTATTTGTCATCCAAAATGATCATCCCGTGATCCTTTGGATCACGGTATTTTCATTTCTCCTGCCAAATAAAACTGTTATTGGATGCTACACATCCAATAACTATTTATTATACAGATCTTATAGGATATATTGCAATGTATCTATACTAAATAATTAAATTTAATTATCTAATTTCTTTAAATTTTACTAAATAATTAAATTTAATTATTAATTTTTTTTAAATTTTATTAAAAAAAAAAGTTTTACTAAAACGCACATATGGTGTTTTACACTATGTTATACAAAACTATTAGAATAGCCAATCAAAATTTAAGATCTGGTATAACAAAAAATTTTGTTTTTTTGTTTATTTTTTTAAAAAAATATCCACATCTTAAAATTTTGCTTATAAAACCATCTTTGGATCTCTAATAAAAAAAATTTTTTGCTAAATTTTGTATATACTAATGCTTTGATAAAATCCCAGGCCTTACCCTAACCTTAAAGTAATTAAAATTTATTTTTTATTTTGTAAAAATTTATTTTTTTGTTTTTGTTATACAGATTTGCAAATTTAATTTACCTATCCCTTAGATTGTAGTAGAACACAGGCAAATTTGCCTGCGTTTTTGCACTTTTTTAGCTCTGATTTACTTTTTTAAAATACTAAAATAATTAAATAAAACTTTGTACAATTATATTTGAAAATAAGGATTACTTTTTTGCAAAATTAGTTTTTATATTATAAGAAAATAAATTATAGTTACATATAAGCTGAAAATAGATAATTTTAAGAAAAAATTTTTTTAAAAAATTTTATTACAATTTTTTTGCGATCTTATTTAGTTTTAGTTTTAGAACTATAGTTCTTAAGACAATATTGTAGTTTATATAAAGGATGACAACTTTCATTATTGCAACTTTAATGATTTACTTGTAAAAATTAAGACTTGTATTAGAAGTAAAGATTTTTTTTATAGACGAGAACATATAAAATTTGAAAAAATCTAAAGAAAAATTTTAATAGTAAAAATGCCAATACAAGAACTTTAAACATTTATTATATTAAAGTTTTCTAATGATTTTAAAAAAATTTTATAACAAAGTTACTAAAACAAAACTTAAAGAATATTTTTTACTTAGAAAAGATATAGCTAAAATCAATATTTAAAATTTTATTAAAAATTTTAAAATACGCAGGCAAATTTGCCTGTGTTACAATCTAAGGGATAGTAGTAAATACCATAAGTACGTTTTATAATAATTAAAGAAAATTAATAAAAGAATTATATTATTTTGAGCAAGTGCATTGTAATGCACCTTATAAAATCAGGTGTAATCAAAACAATATCATTAGTTTAGAGTTAGAGTTAAGTAGACCAGGAATGGCATGTTATAATATTGGACATTTGGACAATTTGGACATTTGGACATTTGAACAATGTTCAATTGTTCAAATAATTTTGATTGGACATAGTAACTTTTTTATTGGACATTAAAAAAATTAGTTTAATCTTGGCCTAAATTAAACTTAATTCTGGCCAATATTTACTAATACAAAATATCTTTAATTTACAGTATATTTAAAAAGTATACTGATAATAATAATTATTATTATTATAAAAATATGCATATGTACATATATGGAGTGTTACGTATTAAAACAGCCCTTTTTTGCAATTTTTTGAAAATTGAGTTTTCATTAGATTTATATAAATTTTGGCACGATCAATATTTTTCAATTATAAATGAAAGTCGATTTGCATAATAAAAAATCATGATAATTGTAAAAGAAAAATTACACGAGGCCGTGTAAGGCCAACACATTACGAGATTACCCGATAGTCATCTGTTACATTTAACCAATCAAAATCATGAAATTTAATTAATCCCGGATCAGTCCGAAAATCAAAACAAATGATTAAACTCAATTATCTCAAAATAAAATATATGTAAAAAAGGGCTGTTTTATACGTAACACCCCATATATTCATGCTACTAAATTAACTTATATTCCATTTTTCTTACAATATATATATTTGATATTGACTAATGAATATGATTAATTAGAAACTGTAAAATAATTGTATTTTCAAAAAAAATAATAACAATAATTGATTTTATTTTTAATTTTTAAAATAAAGTATATTATAAAGAAAACGGGATAGCTTATTTTAGATATAATTGATTTTTGGTTAATCACAAATACTATAGTTGCTATATAATAAAGTCAAATAATAAAAAGTTCTCCAATATTAATAAAAATTTTAGAGTAAGTATATTTTGATTATCTGAAGAAGTTTACTTAAGTGACTTTAATCGATTTGTATAGTAAAGTATAGGCCTTACTATGTAGTAACTATTGTTAATCGTGAGGTAGCTTATTTTTAGGTCAAAGACGTTTTTGAGTTTTTGACCAAAAGAGAGAGAGTAACCTATTTTCAGCTTTTGTCGTTATATTATTAAAATTGTCAATAAAATTATTGGGCAATTTTTTTTTTTAATTTGGCAGTCATGCCGCAATTTTATTTTTCATCAATTATGTAACACCAGTACAACTTGATATCTTACTTTTAGAAGGTTAATACTTAAAGTGCGACCCACCCAGGTGTCCTAAAGATTCTTAAATGTGACCTGCTATAACAAACTTTTTCTCATCGTAACCCAAGTTCTCAATAGACTTAGAGTGTCCGAATCACAGATAGAGCTTGCCGCCTATTATAACCGCCTACTTTTTAAACCCTCTTCTCCTTACTTCTCGAGTAGCAGGGTACTATTAGAAAAAAGACAAATATAGAAAATAAAAGGAATAGAAAAATGGGGAAAACTAAAATATCTAAATGACCAAAAAGAAGGTAACAAAAACAAAAATAAAAAGAAAGGAGGAGAGAGCAAAAAGTAAATGGCTATGATAGCACATTTACGTTTATGCCCAACGATAAAAATTATATAATACTGCGCAAGAAAACGTCTCGCCAAAGTATTATATGTGTATAAAAAGAACGTTCTAGAATTTGGTTTCCACAGATCTGCCTACTCCACTGCGCCACGTCTCATTACGCATCCATTCCTGTTTATCCACTTGCATGCCTTCTTCCCGATTAGGATAGGAACAACAATGCCGATCTTTTGGAGGGGTACACCAGTTTTCCCACTTTTCATCCAAAATTTCAGAAAAAAGGACTCCAAGCGAGAATATAATATTGTGGATATGGTCTTTATGTTTTTGCCACTAAATAACCATAACGAAAGTATTGATAAACTTATTTTTTAGTTCACCGCCTAGCCAACTACAGCACTTTCGTCAACGAAAGAAGAACTTCTACCAGAATTTCTTGTACCAAGAGCACCCAACTGCCAGTTATCTTGCACAACTAACGCTTCTGGCTTGCGTGCCGAATATATAAAGGAGTCTCCAAAGAACAGAACAGAAAAGAAGAGAGAAGGTTGACCTTTATAAAAACCAGTACTATAGTTGCTTCGTCTTTTACTAAAAAAATTTTTGATTTTCTTTTGTTTGGAAATTTGGACAAGTGATCGACGGGAAGAGTTGATTCAAATTATTGGGCAATTGGACATATGTCCAATTGATATTTTGGATATATGTCCAATAATTTTACAATTTATTTGGATATTGTCCAATGCCTGAAGGTCCAAAAAATTATTTGGACATTTGGACTATGTCCAAATGTCCAATTAAATTTATTTGGACATTGTCCAATGCCAACCCTGAAGTAGACACTTTAGCGAACTTAAAATTTGCAAGAAATTTTTTTATTAAAACATAAAGAAAGATTTCATAAACAAAATTATGAGCTACAAGTAATTTTTAAAATATCACTATTTTTTTAATTTTACATTACACCTAATTTTATATTCTGGTTGGTCAATTAAATGGATGCATTATAGCATATATGCACTAAATTACATAATTCTTAATACACATTATTCTGGTTATATTAATATTTTTGGTTTATTAATAAAAAAATTCAAAATGTCGATACAGTAAGTTATACTGACATTTTATATTAAATTTTTGAAAAAAATGTTGGTATAGAAAGATTTTACTATATTGTTGTTATATCCAGATGTCAGTATAACTAGAGTTATATATAACAGTCATCCAATTTGTCACATATAAATGTTTTATACATATATAAAATTATAAAAAAAAAACATATAAAATTANATATAACAGTCATCCAATTTGTCACATATAAATGTTTTATACATATATAAAATTATAAAAAAAAAACATATAAAATTACTATAAATTTGAAAAAATGATGTTTTGAAATCTACATATTAACTTAAAATTTAATTTTTAAGAAATATAGAACAAGGAGAGAAGAAAAAGGTAGTACAAAAATCGTATTAAAATTTTGCTGATTTTGCAAAAACGAAAATATAACTTCATTAAAACAAATATTTTCGATTTTAAGATAATAAATATATATAAATCATGCTCTGAAAAACTTTACTTAGGCGACCGAAATAGGTTACCTTGTAAGAAAAATGGGTTATCTATGTACAGTCAGACCTTCCTATAGTCACACCCCATATAGTCACACCTCTATTTAAGCACCTGATTTTGTGCGACGAACTTAAACATAGTAAAAAAACCTCATTATAGTCACAAATCGCTTATAATCACTATCACTATGAAAATTTGATTTTTTAACAATTTTATCAATAAAAAACCCTCATTATAGTCACCAATTTTTAACTAAATATGGATTATATAATCTGATTGGCCAATTTTCATATTCACGTATAGAGTGATCCTATAGGCGAAATGTGGAGCGCTTCTATCTAAAACTTTTTTTCTTACTAAGTTAACGATACATGTCCACTAATTGAAAGTTGTAGAGCTCATTGAGACGCATCTAACAGTGGTTAGATCATCCAAATCGGACCAGTGGATGGCGAGTTATCGTCGAAAAACGATTGGTCAACTATATAAAAATCTGTGACAGAGATTACATATGAAAATCACTATAGGCGAAATGTGGAGTACTTCCATCTAAAACTTTTTTTCTTACTAAGTTAACGATATATGCCCACTAATTGAAAGCTGTAGAGCTCGTCGAAACGCATCTAACAGTAGTTAGATCACCCAAATCGACCTAGTGGATTGTGAGATGTTATCGAAAAACGATTGGCCGACTATATAAAATCTCTTATATTGTTTACATATATAGTCGGCCAATCATTTTTCGACGATATCTTGCCATCCACTGGGCCGATTTGAACGATCTAACCACCGTTAAATGCGTCTCGACGAGCTCTACAACTTTCAATTAGTGGGCATATATTGTTAACTCAGTAAGAAAAAAAGTTTAAGATGGAAGCACGCCACATTTCGCCTATAGATCATCAGGAAATTTTATGTATAGATATTAATCGATATATAACAGTTAATCGTTTTATATCGATTAAAAAATAACGATATATATCGATTAACCGGTTAAAAATCGATATATATCTAAATCGATATATATCATTTTCTATATTAAATCGTTATATATCTACAAATCGATTATAATCGGAATTATTTAAAACAATATATAACGATTAACAGATCTTTAACAATTACACAGGTAATTACTTGAAACGATATATAACGATTAACAGATCTTTAACGATTACACAGGTAATTACTTGAAACGATATATAATGATTAACAGATCTTTAACGATTACACGGTGTTTTGACAACGTTACAAAAATTTCATCACCAGATCATTGGGTAAAAAAAAAAAAAAAGTAAAATTTCAAAAAAAAGTATGTTAAAAAAAGAGAGAAAGACAAGCTAAAGAAAACTGGCATAAACGATCTTTATCACCTCTCACTTTTTTCTCTCCTCTCCCTTTTTCTCTCCCTCTCTTTTTTTTTCTCTTCCTTTTCTTCTTTTTCTCTTTTCTTCTTTCTTTTTTTCTCTTTTTTTTTCTTCTTTTTTTTTATATTTCGAATTGTTTCGAAATATTTTAGATCAGTAGATCTGTACCCTGGATCATACCAAGAACGCGTTTAACTATTATTTTTGAAATGTTTCAAAATGTTTCGAAATGTTTCGATGATCATAGTACAAGATCAGATTAGATCTTTGTTTATTTTTTTTGTTTATAATTTAGATCTTCTATCAATTTTA
>QKWP01000004.1:954260-997458 GCA_003550325.1 Gigaspora rosea | reverse complement strand
AGGGTGTGGCGACTTAGGGAAGTTGGTAAGTTGTCACCCCCAAGTGGCAGGTCTAGGGTTCAAATCCCACTGGCGACGCTTTGGAAAAATAGACCTGTGTTACGGTAACCGTTTCCTGTCGATCGGTTGGTTATATTACCTGTAGTCCTTGGTTACCATCTCGAATGGGAGCTTTCGGGCGAAGTTGTGTCCGGTGACACAGACAAATCCAAGGAACCAGGGAAATGGAACCCCATTTGGAAAGTCCCGAGTAAGGAGGTAGCAACAATCTTCGACAGTGCTACCAGAACCGGAATATCAGAAACCGGAGCTGGAGAACTGGATGATATGACCTTCGGAGGAGAGGGTCCACCAACCTGGCCGCCGGAGTCGTACCGGAGGAAAAGGACCTATGTTTTGGAATTAGGTACCAGGGGAAGAAAAACCATAGTAGCACCTAATGCTGGGTAGATCAACCCTTCCGGGCCAACTAGTTTGGAAGTTTGGGGCACCTGGTGATGGACCGGTAGGAAAGTAATGGTGGGTACCGGGGTCGGTGTGAACCTTACAAGGGCAGAAGTAGGTAATGGTAGCGGTTAGGTACCCCCTGACTGCAAGTTGCTTGCCTCGGTGAGTGCGTAAGTTACCAAAGTATAGGTAATACCTGTGTGGGACAGGCAGGGACTGCTCTACTAAGTTTATCTGCGAGGATAAATTAGTTCTAAGGGGATGTAGGTAGCATCCGGGACTGTCTTCGACTGACTAATGTATCAGAGGGCTGTACCGGTGATCACAAGTAGGATTGATATGCGAAGCGTTGGACCAGAGGGTTTAAATAGACAATCCCCTAGTTGGGTTGTAGGTATGGCAACTAGTGTAGAACCCTCGGATGGACTACTTAAATTAGACAACCAAAAGTTGTACGTGTGGCTAGTTGTACTCTCATTCAATATAACTCAATTGTGGGTGCGCCCAAAGAGGCGCCCTTGATCCACAGGCTTGATTAAATAAACTCTCACCCAAAGCGGGAACTTTAACACAAAAAAAAAAATATATAATATATAATAAAAAATAAAATTTTATATTAAATAGCGAAAACTTGCGAATATTGTATATTTAATAATTTAAAATATTATATAATAATAATAATAAATAAAAAAAATTTATAATTAAATTGCGAAAACATGCGAAAACTTGCGAAAACCTGTAAAATGTTCAAAAGTATGATTATGTGAATATAATAATTATTAATTGATATCATATTCGATATAACTGGATATATATCGATTACTATCACTATCAATAGTAATCAACAGGGTATTAACCGGATATTAATCGATTACTATCACTATCGATAGTAATCGACAGGGGTGATGAGTATCGATATATATCTTACCAGTTAGTAATCGATATATATCTATATATAAAATTTGCTGATGATGACCATAATGAGGTATTTTATTTATAGTCACACCTCTTTACAATCACCAAAATAGGGTGCGACGGACTTGGTGATTATAGAAAGGGATGACTGTACTAAAGTCAAATTTTTTGAGTTTTAAATATAAATCCTCTTTTTTTATCAAGATAACCTACTTTGGTCGCTTAAACAAAGTTGTTCAGCATGCAATTTTACTTGTATTTAAAGTCAAAATGCATTTTTTCGGCATTTACTAGGTGAAAAATAGGGGCAAAATTAGAAAAAATAAAAATTTTTTAAAAAAATTTTTTTCTAACTTTGACCTCATTTTTCACCTAGTAAATAGCTAAAAAACGTGTTTTGACTTAAAGTACAAATGTAAAATTGCATGCTGAACAACTTTGCTTAAGGGCGCCTACTTTTATCACCTGATTTTAGTTTATTAGTAGCCCTTACCCCCCCCCTAGATATGAAAATTATCATGTGTTATATATAATTTCCAAAATTTTTGACCCCCCAGAAAATCAGGTGATAAAAGTAGGCTCCCTAAGCGACCAAAGTAGGTTATCTTGATAAAAAAAAGTGTTTTATATTTAAAACTCAAAAAATTTGACTTTAGTACATAGGTAACCCATTTTTTTTTACAAGATAACCTCCTAAGTAAAGTTGTTCAGGTCATGATTTTACATATACTTATCATATTAAAATCAAAAAATATTTGTTTTTGATGAAGTTATATTTTCGTTTTGTACAAACTCAGCAAAATTTTAATCTGATTTTGTACTACAGTACATTTTTCTTCTCTCCTTGTTTTATATTTTCAAAAAATTAAATTTTAAGTTAATATGTAGACTTCAGAACATCATTTTTTCAAAATTTATAGTAATTTTATATTTTTTTTTATAATTTTATAACTTATAAACAACAATTTTAACAACTTTTTCTGATGATCACTTGGAACAAATTTTTTATAGAAGAAAACAAAAAGTTTTTTATTGGAGTGTAGTTAGAGTTCCTCAAATTCAAATCAAATCAAATATTGGATCAATTTGAATTTGATCAAATCAAATTGATCCTGATTTGAATTTGATTTGATCCAAATATTTGAATTTGAATTTGATTTGAATTTGAATTTTTAATAGTAATTTTCAAATCAAATCAAATATTTGTCAAATCAAATCATATTTGAATTTGATCAAATCAAATATAGTCAAATTTGAATTTGAATTTGATCGAATATTTGATTCAAATATTTGAAGATCAAATCAAATTGCGGAACCCTAAGTGTGGTAGAGTACACAGGACCTACAGTTTTTACAAAGGTCAACTATTCGCTATCATCTAGGAACTCTTTTGATATATTTGGCATGCAAGCCAAAAGTATTTTGGTACAAGATAACTGGCAGGAGGTGGCACTCTTGTACAGAAAATTTTAGTGAAATTATCATTTCCACTCCATCGACAAAGTAACCTGTGACAGAACCCTAAAATATACATAGATAGGTCAGGTATGAGTTTGCTTATTTTTAAGGTTTTTTATACAAATCTTTTCTATTTATAGTAATTTTTGCTTATTTTTAAAGTTTTTTGCAGATCTTTCTTTTTTTAGTAACCCTATAATTAATCTGATCTATCTATGTATATTTCAGGGTCCTCCTGTGACAATATAACAGGGAACAGCAAAAAAATGAGTTTTCCAACAACACTCGCCTTTAAATTTCTTACAAGTGATTCCTGTATATTATTTTTCTCATCTTCCTGCTGTTTTTCCAAAATTTTTGATAAAAAGTGGGATTTGGTTTACTCCCTCCAAAAGATCAGCTGTTTACTTTTCCAAATCTGGACGGACCTAGTAGAATGCAACCACATGACGTGTTTGTTTACGAATATGGTTTCGGTACTACTCTATACAATATAGCTTAGTCGATATGGTTTAGGGATATTCGAAGTTGGTTATATAGTCGAAAGAAGATATTAGTTATGGTATAGCTTTACAGTAGAGATATACAATAGTTGCATTTGTTATATAATTTTTATTCAACCTACCACAGATTATAATAGTGTTTTTTCTTTTTTTTTTTCTATTGGTTTTTGTTTCCTTTTCGTTAGACTAGCTCGTGCTTTATCATGTGGTTTTTTTTCTTGTTCTTTCTTTTTTCTTTTTTTTGATCATTTTTCTTTTTGTATTTCTTGTTTTTTTGGCTTTTGATATTTTTTTATGTTTACCCCTCTCCTTATTTTGCTTTTAGTAAATTCCTTGTTAGTTAAAGAAATATGAAGAAGAGAAGAAGCCATTATGGTGTGGCACTTAGACTAGTTTAACATAGCCTCTAGTTTTTAGACTTGTCTTCAAATTAGTGTGGCAGGTTGTACTTGGGCACCTTTAAGACAGTCGAGTAATATCGGATTTGCAAATTATGAGTAAACAAGTGTATTAATGTAGTGATATACTTAGTATCTTAATAAAATACTGGCAAAACTGGCTAAGTAAAAAAATATATATATAACTTATAAAAAATTTATATATGACTATAGTGTGACAAATCGGATAACTGATAAAATACTTTTAAATAAAATATTTAGTAACTAATCTATATTACTAAAAGTTTAATATCTGTCCATCTGTATGTTTTAAATAATTTATTGGTTAGATTTATTTAAAATCAGTTATGTGCAATAAACAATACATTTTGGTAGCATTTTGGTATAGTTTTAAAATAATCTAAAATAAATGCGTACCAATAAATATTTATATATGCTTAAGCCTATACTTGACATAATTCCTATATTTCTAAACTTTAAAGTGTTATAATTTTTATAAAAACAAAATTTTAAAAATCTTGCCAGTGATTTTGCTCTTTATAATAAGTTTTTAAAATAATTTCTATAAAAGATTGATGCATTTTAAAGTTATACTATTTTTATTGTCAAGTATAGGCTTTTGGTACCATATATTTAAAAATAATGCATATAAATATTTTCTAATATTTATATTAAATATATTGCTAGTACAGCCTGATTAGTTTTTATAATAATTTTAAAGGTGAATCTATTTGTAACCATGGTTACAGTTCTGAGCCAATCAAATTGCTAGATTAGGTATAACAAAAAAATTCAAAAAATTACAAATCACAATAACTTCAAATTATGCCTATGAAACCAATATTTTTTTTAGCTAAAAATGCTTTTTAAGGTGTTTTATTATATAATAAACCTTTTTCTAACTCTAAATCTAATCCTAACCCTAATCTGGTTACTGTCACCACTGGTAACAAGCACATTTTTTCTAATTTTAAATGATTGTAAATATTTTCTTTTAATAAACTTTGTTGTTTTTTTAAAAAACAAATTGGAACAAATGTTGCAAGATAGTTAGACAAATATAGCACAATAGTTAAAATGAATATTCAAAATAGTTAGAGCTAACATAGCACAATAGTTAAACCAAACTTAGCATAGTAGTAGAAAAATAGTTAGAACAAACATAGCAAGATAGTTGGAAAGAACATAGTATGATAATTAGAATGAATGTAGCATGATAGTTATGATAAATGTAGTATATTGGTGTTATTCAGCAATTTATAAACTTTAATTTGAATAAACATGTTTATATCATAATATATGAAAATAATAAAAAGAAGAAATAGTTTCATGTTCATATAAGTTTGCCAGGTAGTTAGTTAGTATTTATTAAGTATGAATGAAAGAATGTGCCAGTTTACTAGTTATATATATATATTTATTTTTGTTTTTAATTTTAATTCTAATTTATTAAGTTTAAAAAAAATTTTTTTATACTATATTTAATTTATAATAAAGTATTTTAACAGTTTTTTATAAATTAGTATATAATATTAGTATATCAAAAAGAATTTATTATTTAAGGTTTTAAATAATAAATATGTTTTTAAAATAATTTTTTGTTTTAAATTTTTTAATAAAAAATATTAAAAAATATTATAATTACAATTGGCTAATTGGTTATTGATTATAATATATTTCTTAAATTATATTGCAGACAAATTTTGCTTCAACTTTTTATAAATTTAAATTTTTTTTAATAAAATTTTAGATATTGATTTTAACTATATATTTTTTGTTTTATTAATATTGTTAAGAAAATTTTTTAAATATATTAAAACTTTAGTAAAATAAAAGTTTAAAATATATATATATATATTGAAGTTTTACTATTAAAATTTTTTTAGATTTTGTATGTTTTTATCTATAAAAGAAGATATTTATTTCTAATACAAGTTTTAATTTTTACTAGTAAATTACTAAAAGTATAATAATAAAAGTTGATATTCTTTTGTACTAATTTGATATTAAAAGAATTTTAAATAAAAATCTCTTATTAAATTTTAATTTAGTAGATTAAAATAAAATTAGATTTAAATAAAATAAGAGAATAATTTAAAATAAAAATACAATCAAAAAAGTATATTTTTGGGATGCATTATATATATACAGTTTATATATTTATATATATTTAGAGTTAGTGTTAAGGTTAAGGATAAATTTTATAATAACCGAGTATAAATGGTTTTAGAGTTAATTAGAACCCCTAATTTCATTTTAATCTAACAATAATTGCTAAAATATTTTAAAATTCAAAAAAATTATTTTTTTTCTATTCACCAATAGTAATTCGGCTCGACAAACCTTTTCTAATTATGATTTTATTAATTGATTGGTTAACCTATAATCACATGATTAATTCGCATCGCAACTAAATAATTCAATTTGTTAAAAAATTCTTTTATGACTAATTGTTTCGAAAGATTGTTAAATCATCAGCTTTATTGGCCAATCAAATTGAAGGGATTCATTACCGGTTCGACATTATGGGTATTTCTAATAAAACTTTTAGCTCCGAACATTTGCCTGTTTTCTAGTATAAAGCCTGCAATAATAATTCTACTATCAAACAATACCACTAAATAACTACCTTGTTCAACACAGATATGCAGCCAATGCTAAAATTGACCAATCAGATGCGGCAATTTTAGGTTCAGCCGCCATAATCACCAATGTTAAAAAAAAAAAAAAAATTTTTTTTTAAACCGTTTTGCTACGTACAATTTAATCTCATTATAAAAAACACTGATCTTTAAATATATTTACTATAAACCAGCCATAGATACGGTAAAAATACAATATATAGAGATTTGATTGATATATATATAAGATAAGAGTATTTTAGCCGATTCAAGCACTAGCGCCTAAAAGTTTGGAAAAAAAAAATCGCATGAACAATCTACCATCAATTACGTACATGCATACAAAGAGCCAGGTCATTTTGGAACAATAATATATATATATATTAAAATATATAATTAGGTTATACTCTCTAATAGCCCACAACTTTGTCTTACAATAAAATAATTTATATTATTGTGAAAAAAAAAAATTTAAAAAAAGTTACAATGTATATACAATATGTTGCCTTTCTATGGAAATTAAAAAAAGGTTGCTCTCCCCCATGAGGAGGTTACGCGTGAAACTTTAAAGTAAAATTTCTACCCCTGAATTAATTGTCATACAATTATATGCAGGGATTTCACATATAATTTAAACCTTTTCGCTACTGTATTGGTAAGTTATGTTCTAACAGATACATGAACCGTACGTACATACTACATACATATACACAGTACAGTACGTATACATCAATAAACATGAGCCCATTAAAAGACCTATAAATAAACCTAGAATGATTGACATTTCTTCTAAACCTATTTGAACATAAAATCCATAACGTTGGGACTTTCAGCGGCAACTTGAATTAAGGCTAGAACTTTTAGGTTTCTTAATAACTCTTTTTAAAACAGTGCGACTCATTGACGATGGGAAGCACATTGGTTTTTAATAGAACGGAATGTAATAGGAAAAATGACACGAAAATGGCCTTAACTTTTCTCCGTTAAAAATTATTTTATGAAAGGTGTTCGGAAGCCTTATCTTAAGCGATATAATTATTCTCATATGATCATGAGGATTTATTTTGCATTTTATTATAAAAAACCGCACATGGCAAATTTGGCTGAGTTATGAGTGCGTGAGAATGAAAACTTTGGAAGTGAATAATTTTCACTATGGCTTTAACCCCTGATGTAATACGAATTTCGATTGAATGTCCGAAATTGATATATCGATTATTACTAATCACACCGATCAATGCAGAAACGTAATATAATTCTTCAGGAGCTAAGTTCGCCACTGCGAAAATTAAATATTCACTTCCAGTTTTCACTCTCACGCGCTCAATATATTTTGTCGCGCAACTGGATCAAATCAAGAATTATCAACATTTATTGTTAATTCTTTCTCAATGCTGAGAAAATGAACGATGACGAAATCGTAATTATCATTAATAGATTAACCAGATACACATTGATTAAAACATTTAAGACAATTCTTTATACATGATTTCAAAAAAAAAAAAAAAAAAAAAGCATAGAATAGAAAGTAGTTCTCTTTCGTTCTCTTTCACACATACGTTAATGTGATCGAAAGCATGACCAACCAAATTTTGAAAGCAAAGAATGAAAAACAAAGTATTGAATCATATATGTTGAATGGATAAATTTAAAGGTATATACCTTTATATCGAACATTTATGAACAATCTCGAATTCGATGCTGCTGACGCATGTACGCCTCGAAAAAATGCAACATACTGTTATGTACGATGTACATACGTACATACTTGGACTTTGCGGATTTGCATGGTGAACTTGAAATGATGCTCCAAATCCACAAAATTACATAATTCGCAAGCAAATTCAGTCATGCATGTACGACCATCAGGCGAAGTAACAATGATCAATTGTGAAATGTTTATTTATCGAGTGGCTTTCGTCAAGAAAAATAAAAAAAAAAGGAAAAATAGAAAAAAAAAAAAGTATAATAAACTCGCAGCGCATAATAATCTATGCCAAACCTATTTGATGTGAAAAATCGGAATTCTACAAGGAAAGGTTTGCTATGAACTTTAATATGAAACGATATATCATCAGATAATGGCTTAATTTATTTTAGAAATTTGTAATTAAGGTAACGATCGAATATTATGATCATGGACCACCCTCAAATTATAGATATATCTCACGATAAAATTTGGGGTACTAGACATGCAGCTAGTTATCTTTTGACAAAGCAGCTGCCCCAAATTTTCTTTGAATCACAAACAGATAAGGTATTAAGGCGCGTACAACTTGTGCAAACATCATTAGTCAGGCACAAACTATCTGAAATGGAATAAAACTCTTAAGTTTAAACTCTTCTATAGTAATATATTACATACATCGAATAAAGCCCAAAACTATTGTCATCGTCAATTGAAATTATATGCTTTTGTAAAGAATGATTCAATTATTTCGGTGTCAGAACCTTTTTGAATTAACAAATTCATGAAAAAATATCAAAAAAGAAAGAAAAATTATCAGTTCATAAAATAACGCGTTCTAAATCAGTAGAAGTGGGATTGGATGAATATATATCCTGATTATAATGACGATATATTGTTTTTAATAATGTAATCGGGACGATCTTATTTTTTTGACATTATCAAAGATAGTCGGCAACAAACAGACATCCGGAATGCGTAATTGTTTAATTGTATTCTAATTAATTTTTTTTTTTTTTTTTATTTTAAAAAGAATCAGCACACTTACATCAATAACCACTAAAGATGTTTTCTTGCTTTTAATTAGATCATTTATTCTATTTTGTTGAAGAAATATGTTACTACATTTGATTGTGATAACATAATTTATATGGAGTAAAAATTATAACCTGCTGTGAACGGTTTCTTTGTTCTTTATTTTTCGTTATTTAATTTTTTTTTTTTTATATTTAAACAACGTTTTCAGATAATGTTTTCCCTATCAGGAAGCCCAAGTGTCCCGATCATTCTAAAATTTCTTCAATCAGCCTAAAGTCTCGCTTCTCCTGTCATGACAAAAAAATCCGTCAATCCGTCTTAAAAGGTTATGACTCACGAATAGTCTATGACCTGTAAAACGTTCCATGGAACGGTCGATACTTATTCGTTTCATCACTGTACTTCCACCACCATCACGGTTTGATTGCAAAATTTTGGAATTCGCTTTTGTTTTAAAACATCAAATTTTTCTAAAATTTAAAAATACCGGTAAATGTTTCTTTCTCGTCGTTTTATTATTGAAGAACGAGACTCTTTGGATGATGGTGGATTTGATGTTGGTCATTATATGAATATCTATTTTTTTTTTAAGTTTCTTTTACCTAGGTAAATAATTATGATTAAGATTAAATTATCTGTTATCTTGTGAATATAAATGCGAACAACGTAAAGACCAATTTTTTTATTTGATCTTTTTTTTTATTTTTTATTATATCGATTTTCATTTTATTTTTTTTTCGTTAAATATAAAACTTTTTTCGCTATTTTTTTTTTCTATAGACCAATATTATTGCGTGAAAAGAAAAAATTATAGAACTTTTTTTGTTGTTTTTTTTTTATTTCATATATTTCTTTATTTCGTTTTTTTTTTTTAAACCAAAAGTCAGTTGACAAAATCTCGATTACGTAAAAAATGGTCATATCGATCATTGCCATTTGCTCAATAGTAAATTTAAATATGACATTTGTTTTTTTATACATTTGATTTGAAACGTAAGTTATGACGTAAAAATATAGTTAAATAGTGTACGTTATATGAATCCGATATTAGGTAATATGATAATTAGCGTTGGGTTTATTATTTTTGAGGGGATATTTACCTAATATTGAGGTAACTTCCTTTATTATAAATCGGATTCAAATAATGCGTTTAGTAATCGCTGTCAATTCACCGACAAAACTTGCATAATCAAAGGTTCAGTCCCGAGCATATAGAGCTCTTAATAAATGCCCTCTATAAATGCACACCTATAGTCCCAAGGGTACACTTATGGAGGGTTGACGTAATCTGAATCAAATACATCATTTTATTACGCCTAATCCTTAATTTTTTTTGTTTATCCTGAATTCAAGTTGCTTCTCAGCTATTGGTTTGTATATAATGTATTCATAACTTCTAAAAAAAAAAAAACTAGAATTATATATTCTTTAATTGGGCGATCATCTAATCGTATGCTATGTTCCCTACGTATAAAGTTACCTACATTAATATTCACAAAATCTCGAAATATATTATTAAAAAGAATAAAATATATTGACGCCTTGTATTTCAACCATACCTCTTGCTGTTGATCAACTTAGGAGCGAACCTTTTTGACAATTTATCAAATAATACTTTCTTGAATTGCAAAAATCTTCTGGATGACTTGAAGGGCATTTGAAGCTGAATTAATGCATACTTCCCTCGTACTTTGTTGCTGGGTAGAGTTGTTTCAGTCAGTATCCTTGGGTCAGCTTACATTAGCTAAAAAACCTTTAACCAGCTACAACGATAATGCTTAAAAAATACATCAGAACCAGTCTTTTGGATTATTCAAGTCCCCGTTCCACAATTTAAATGGTATGAATAGTATGATATCATATAAAGTTAAACTTTCATGCAAAATATCTGCATATAACATATGTGAAAAGCGTATTGTACGTATATATCAATAAAATCATTGGAATGGATTAATCAAACAAAACGGGAAAAAAAAAATGAAGACCGAGACCACAACGGTTACTTAATTTATCATAGTTGTACATATATAAAAAACGTACTTATTGCATAGCCGACGAACTCTGAATATAATGAACTTTTTATTTTAAATTCGGCAATATAAATTTAATTCCTTGGTTTTCATAATCCAACGGCATGGTTTTTGTAAACCTAAACAACTTCATGCTCTAAAAAAAAGTATGTCTTAGAGTTATTTTAAATTTCTATCAATAAAAATATATATATATATAGTTCTGTATATCCAAAGTTCGTTATAAAGATTATATGCTGCAACAGTGCTGCAACTGTGTGCTCCAAGTTTTTCGGTTGCAGATCAAGCATATTATTTAAATTTATAATCAGCGCGTTGCAGTAAAAATTAATTATACGAAGTTTTATTGTAGTTTTGTTTACGTATTATACTGTACTATATGTGAGTGCGTTCAGACTTACTACCGTAGAGCACTGAGCAAAAAACCCGGGTATATTATTCAACAGCGGGTCTGTGTCGCAAAGAAAACAATTTTCAAGTATATACATATTCCGCATTTACAATAAGCAGCCAAGAAATTTAAAAGACCCCACATTTAATTAATAGAAATATTGTGATTTACGCCAGGGTATTTTGCATGGGGGATACTCAAAAAGGGGGTCTTTTGCTCAGTGCTGGTTAGGGTAATTAGCCAATGAGGTTTTTAGATTCACGATGATCCGCGACATTATTTACATTATTTATATACGTATACGTGATAATAATTATTCGCGTGATATATATGCAATTCGATAAGTCCGATGACCACATATATAAACTTATCGTATACAATATGCAATATTATAATGTTCCACATTATATAATATAAAACCTGTAGTTATATTATAAGTTTTTAACATAAAGCTAAGCTATTATTTTTAAATTCTAGTTTTATTTGTAATTTAGGTATATAAAAAAAAATTTTTTTTTTGTTAACTTCGGTCGAAATCAAGGGTATTCATTCACCTTTTTGAGGTTTTTGATTTTACCGACATCAAAATCTCCACCAGACCACCTGGTGTGGTTGGACTTTAAAGTTGGGATCCGAAATCCAAACCTTCCTAAACTCTTAAGTTTAGGTTAAAGTATTAATTAGTTTCGGATTTGATATTTTTTACCTAAATCCCAAATCCCAAATCCTAAACTAAAATCTGAATCCCCAAAATTCCAAAATGATGCAAAGTTCCAAATCAATTCCAAAATCCAAACTAATGCCAAATCCCATACAAATAACAAAATCAAACATATGCAAACTTGCAAACTCATGTTAATGCTATACCTTGGCATCTGTTTGGGGTTTTGGTTGTAGCGTTAGTTTAGGGGTTTTGCATTTGATTTGGATTTTAGTATTGGCTTGGATTTTGTATCACTTTTAGATTTTGTTATTAATTGAAGTTCTAATGGTTAAAGCCAAAACCTAAACCTTTTAGATACAAAAAAAAAGGTTTAGCTTCCAACTCTATATAATATTATATGTTTAAAAATAAACTACTATTAAAAATAAATTATTTCTTTGATTTTTTTTTTTAAAAAAATTGTTAAAAAATACTTGTAGCTATTATATTAAAAATTAAATTTTATTAAGCAATTACCAAAGTGCAATTAAATAAACTTGTTTAAAATACAAAATGCATATTAAAATAAACTATTTTTAAAATTTTTATAATTTTTTGATCAAAAAATAGTCTATTTTTTAGATATGGGTTTTATTTTTTGGTGCATCTGAAGGATAATGGTAGGTAGTTGGTACTGGGGTAAAGTAGCCTTTAGGTTTATGATATCTAAAAAGGGTTGTGGCCCTACAAATATCTGCATTTAGGCAGTGAGTCAGGTAGTAATAGGAAAACTATAAACCAGAGGGTTTAAATAGACAATTCCCATAGTTGGGTTGTAGATATGGCAGCTAGTGTAGAACCTTCACACAGACTACTTAAATTAGACACCAAAAGTGCACGTATGGCTAGTTGTATCCTTATTTATGTAATAAATATTATGTTACTATAGCTTATAATAAAAATCCAGGCTATTGCACTCAGCCTTTAAATTGTAAAAAAAATAATAATAATAAAATCAATAAAATTGGTTAAGTAGTTTTTGAGATATTTTAATTTTTTTCTTGGCAATTATATAAAATTTCTTTATAATTATATACTTAAAATGGAATTTTAGATTCAAGTCATATATAAATTTTATATTAATTTGTCCCAAATTTTATTATCCCTTAAACCATCTAGCAGACAAATTTGTTTGCTAAATGTTTTTTAACCAATTTTTGTATAATTGCTCTAAATTTTATTAAGATGCACTTCTATATTCTCTAAGCCAAAATAAAAGTACACAATATGCTGAATGTTATGTAATTTTTATCTTATGTAATACTGCCCCTAAATGGGGGTCACTTAAAGCCAGGTCCAGCATGAGATCTTCTGTTTCGCATGACCAATCAAAATCGCAAGTTTTTGTTTACACAAATCATCCTGACGAAGCAAAAAAGTAAAAAATACAAGAAATACAAGATACAAGTATTTAAACCTTTCTTGGTCCATTAAGAAAAAATGTCAGAGAGACGATTTTACATATAGAGCCTTCTAATTTTAGCCTCTATAGACTCTAAACTGATCTTAACCTTAATGTACCTTAATGTTGATTTAAATTTATAATAGACCCAGCTTTAAGCATTCCCCCTAAATAGGATTAATTGTTATATAATCTTTATAGTTAAATTTAATAGTAAAAAAGTACCTTTATATGACTTTATGTGAAAATCATCACGATTGTTACATAGAGGTATCTTTTATAATATAAAATTAAAGTTGGTCAAATATTCTTCACAACCAATATTACAAAGCTGATTTTTCAGACAATGTGAGGAAGATAATATAACTCAAAAGTTTAGGTAAAATGCCATACTTTACAGCTACTAAACAAATCTATATATACTCTTTGTTTGAACCATTTTGAGTATACTACACTGTGGCAATTGAGTATAATATATAGTTCAGGTTTTTGGAAGTTATCATAACTGACTAAAATAAAGATCTTTATAAAAAAATTATTTTAGCAGACAAATTTGCTTGCAAATAATACAGTCAGACCTTTCTAAATGCATAGTATCAGGACCATAGTAAAAATTTTTAAAAACATGCATTTAGAGAGATTATGCATTTAGAGAGGTAAAAATCTATAAGTGTTATATTAAGTTGGGCTGAAAAAAAACTATGCATTTAGGGAGATTTTACTTAGATATGCATTTAGAGAGGTTGTTTTTAGAAAGGTCTGACTGTAGTTTAAGAGATAAAAATACTACAATTCTTACATAAATTAGCTCTTAACTTTTTTCAAGTACTTTACAAAAATACTAGCTCTTTGCAAAAAAATCTTTTAGAACCTTGCAACCCAATTTAGACTTTAAAAAAGTAAAGATTTAGTTGGTGCAAGTTTTTACAAGTTTTTGCAAGTTTTTGCAAGTTTTTACAAGTTTTTGCTTTGTTTATTTTTTCATTTGCTCTTTGTTTTTTTGGTTTTTTTTTTAATTTTTTTTATTAATTTATTTTATTTTGGTACTTTGCAAAAACACAACTCTTAATTTCTAGTACTTTGCAAAAAAACCAACAAGAATACCAATTTGGTACTTTGCAAGCCAATACAGACTTCTGATACTTTGCAATACACAACTGATTTCTTTAGCAATTTCTAAATTTTCAAAAATGCTTCTTTAAAAAAATAAAGATTTAGTTAAATGCAAGTTTTTACAAATTTTCTAATTTTTCATTTGATATTTTTTGTTTTTTTTTATTTGTTTTTTTTTTAATTTTTTATTAATTTATTTTATTTTAGCATTTTGTAAGAACACAACTCTTACTTTCTAGCACTTTGCAAGAAAGCCAACAATTTTTTAACACTTTACAATAATACCAATTGGCACTTTGCAAGCCAACTCAGATTTCTGACACTTTGCAAAAATATATGACTGTTCTAAAAATGCTTCTTTAGAGAAATAAAAATTTTTTAAATGCAAGGTTTTACAAGTTTTTGCAAGTTTTTACAAGTTTTTGCAAGTTTTTGCAAGTTTTTGTTAAGTTTTGCTTTATTTATATTTTTGTTTGTTATTTTTTTTTTATTAAGTTTTTTTATTTCAGCATGTTTAAAAACACAGCCCTTATTTTTAGTACTTTGCAAGAAAAATAGTTCAGACTTTTTTGGCACTTTGCAAACAAACTCAAACTTTTCCAACACTTTGCAAAAACACAATAAATTTTACTTCTAAAAAATAGAAATTTGAATAGTTTCTTTTTTATTATTTCAATTTTTCTTTTAATAAATAGCAATCAAAATAGTACTGTAATAATTTTTTTTTTAATATTAAGAGTGTAGCTCCTGCCCCAAACTTTATTAATACTTAAGCAAATTGACATATGGCGGTGCCTTTTATACATACATATTATATACAAGTATTGAGACTAGGACTTCAGGCTGTAAAACCTTTTATCCACAGCTAAAACCCACTAGAGCCTCCCATATTCCCATTTATATAGTTGACCTGGATTTGTACGTCTCTTTTCAACCAACAATCAGCACTCACATGTCCGCCACTTTACTCACATTTCCTAATTCATCACTTCCAATTTGGTGTGTGTTGCCAGGTAGGCACTTTGTACTTCCAAGTTGGTGTACCCGAAATCTGGTTACCTAGAAAATTCCTTACTAGCGTACTTCTCTGGGGTTCGTATCTCAAGCCATGCAGCTGCCTCTACCACATTGGGTAAGTATCTCAAGCCTGCATGCTGCTGCAACCAGCCGGTTTTCTGCGACTTGAGGACCCAGGATTTAGCGTTCTAGTACTGTAATAATTAAAATATGATATAATAAATATATAATATTGATTAAAAATATGTATTTAATTTAAAATATTATGTATAATAATAAATAAAGAAAAAATCTAAACAGTGCACCCCTATAAATTTAGTATTTCTAGTAGCTTTAATAATATAATAAAAGTTAAAAGTTAGAGTTAGAATTAGAGTTAGAATTAGAGTTAGAATTAGAGTTAGAGTTAGATTTAGGGTTGGAGTTAAGTTTAGGGTAAAATCGCGAGAGGAGCATTTTTGCTTAGTAACACAACAGAGGTTATCCTAGTAAAATTGCGAGATAAGTATTTTTGCTTAGTAACATGACAGGGGTTACCCAAGGGTGCACTGAGTGCACGGTGCACTATATAACAAATTCTATAAATAAATATAAAATTTTAAAATTGCAAAATTTTGTGAAATTCTGTAAAATCTTGTAAAAACTTGTAAAAATCTTCAAAATTTGCGAAAAGTAATTATGCGAATATATATATTGTTTTTGCCACTATAGGTAAATTAAATTTGCAAATCCATATGGGGTGTCTTCAATTAAAAGGGCCCATTTTTACATTTTTTTGAAAAATGAGTTTTCGTTAAATTCATATAAATTTTGACATGATTGACTTTTTTTAATTATAAATGAAAGTCGAATTACATAATAAAAAATCAAGATAATGTAAAAAGAAAAATTACATGAGGCTGCGTAGAGCCAACACATCACGAGTTTACCCGATAGTCACCTGCCGTCTTTAACCAATCAATATCGTGAAATTTGATTGATCCCGGATCAGTCCGAAAATCAAAACAAATAATTAAACTCAAATATCTCAAAATAAAATATATGTAAAAATGGGCCCTTTTAATTGAAGACACTCCATATAACAAAAACAAAAAAATAAATGTTTATAAAACAAAAAATAAATTTTATTATTTTCGGGTAAGAGTAAGGCTGAGATTTTATCTGGGCATTACTATATACAAAATTTAGCAAGGAATTTTTTATTAGAGCCCCAAAGGTGGTTTCATAAGCAAAATTTTGAGTTATGACCATTTTTTTAAAAAAATAAACAAAAAATAAAATTTTATGTTATACCTGATCTTAAATTTTTATTGGCTATTCTAATTATTTTGTGTAATATGGTATAAAACACTATAAGTGCATTTTAGTAAAACTCTTATGAAATATTGTGATATATTGTGATAATATGTGATATATTACCTTTTGCAACCCCGGAAAGAGATAATTATATAGAGGTTTGCATTTTTTTATTTGGCCTATTTCACAATATTTTGCAATATATTTCAAAATATTTCAAAACTTATTTCGAAATATTTTGAAAAATATATATCTGATATTAAAATCTTTTAAAAGTTTGTATATTTTTTAAAAGATTTCACATCAATTTCAATTCTTTCAAAAGATTTTGGCATACAATTTTTTTTGAAAGATTTTATATATTTGTTTTGCTAATGTTAAAATTTAAATAAAATTTTTTTTAATAACTACTAAATTAATTTACAGGTAAAGTTGCGAACTTTTCTCAAGGTAGTTACTACCCACGGCACTACGTCTATGACGTAGGTGACGTACTACCTTCAGCATCACATTGACATATAGTAGTGACGTGACATTTGACGTTTGCCGCAATGCCGTAGCAGGTGCCGCATGCCGTAGGTAATGTATGCCATATGCCGTAGAAGGTAATGTATAACATAATGTTTACTAATTTACTGCTGCATCTCATCTCTTATAAGATTAGTTGGCAGCACTAAGCTAGTATTAATGCTCCGCAGGTTCTATCTGAGGTCTTAATCTGTATCGTTGGAGCGACTTACATAAAAATGCTAAATTTTTTGGACACTATAGCTTACTACTTGCTACGGCATTATGGCATACGTACATAGTATTATTCCATTATTTTCTTTTTGGGCATAGTATGGGAATTATCGTCGTGGCGTAGGGAGCCCTTGACTCCCTGAGGGAGTTAAAGACTCTTAATGGGAGTTAATAGCTCCCGGAAGGAGTAAAAGACTCCCAGAAGAAGTAAAAGACTCTCGGTAGGAGTTTAGACTCCAGATTAAACTCACAAATATATAAAGAGCGAATTTCAGCTTATGAAGGAAGGAAGAGAGTTAACAATTGTAAATGGTATTAGTATTGTTGTAATCATTTGATGTATTGATTTATATTAATAAAAAGAAACCTTATAGCCCGTAACTATGTGTGTTAATTTATTGCTTTAAACCATTTAACCTTAAACACTATTTGTTCACAATCGAAGCTAAATTGGTTCAAACCTTATAAAGCTCTCATCGATCGTAACAACGGCATACGTCACCTGTTATAGCATACGTCACTTATACGGCATACGTCACTTGCTATGGCATTACAGCAAACGTCACCTTCAACATCTACGTCAATGTGACGCATTTGCCGTGACGTTTGATGTGAGGTAGTTACCCTCTACTTGAGAAAAGTTCGCAACTTTATTTACAGGATTGTAGAATTAAAATAAATTAAATTTATCAAATTCAAATTAAAAAATATTAATTAAAAATTAAAAAACATTTTATTTATAACTTTTTTTTTACAAAAACAAATTTTTGATATAGGTTTGTTACCATGGCAACCCTATATATAGTAGCCAGTTATAGTTAGAGTTAGTAAATTTTATTTTTGTTTTTTTATTAAAAAAGTTAGAAAGTTTGTAACTAATTTTAATTGACCAATAATAAGCAATATATTATCTAGTTACATGCTCAATTTTGATTGGCTATACATATAGAGTTGATATATTAACCAATTACTATAAACTAATGTCCTTTTACAAATATCAAAATTTGAATAAAGATTACTTGACATATACTAGATCAAATTTGATTAAAACTTATTTACTTTAATTTTTTGAGATTATAGAATTAAATAGAAATTTTTTCAACTTCAATAAAAATTTTTTTATTTTAATTTTACAAATTTGCCAAATTAAAGAATAAATGGTTGCTAAGAAATGGATGTTTAAGTTTTTTTAAAAAATTTTAAAAAAATATTGTAATAAATTTTTTTATTTAAACTTTAAATAATCAAATGATTATTGAGAAAAAATTTGACTACAGCTTTTTTTTTTTACAGATACCAAAATGTTAATGAAGATTATTTGGCATATACCTAATTAAATTCAGTCAAATTTTTTTAATTTTAATTCGATGAGATTATAGAATTAAAATAAAAAATTTTTAATTGAATTCAATTAGGTATGTGCTAAGTAATCTTTATTCAAAGTTTTTGGTATCTGTAAAAAAAAGTTGTAGTTAATTTTTTTTTTAATTTTTAATTAACATTTCTCAATGACCATTTATTCAAAATTGATAAAATTTTTTTATTTTAATTCTACAGACCTGTAGAATTGAAAAAAAATTTTTATCGAATTTGGTTTAGTAGCTATTGAGAAATTTTTATTTAAATTTTAAAAACCATGATTATAATAGCTATATAGGGTTCTTGCAATAGAAAGGGCCCAAACTCTTCTAAAAACCAGAGTTCTTTCAAGATTCAGATTAATATTGAGAGGTAGCTATACTTTTCAATTACAAATAATTACAAATAGAATTGGTTTGTATAACAAAAATCAAAAAACTTTAGAAGATATAATTAACCAACCAAATCGCATAGTTTTTGGTACTGCAATGGCCCTATATTTCTCAAGATTTTTATGATTTTTGTTGCCTTTTTAAAAAAATTTAATGATAACTACCAGGTTAAACTTGACAAATCTTTTTTATTTCAATTATATAAACTTGTAGAATTATAACAAAAAATTTTTATTAAGTTTGATCACATAGTTATTGAAAAACCTTTGTTAGAAGACAAGAGAAAAAAACCACAAAAGAAGCCAATAACTTCAAAAGTGAATTTATCAAACTCCAAAAACAAAAAGGTTGAACTGAGATGAATGATATAGAAATATCAAATTTTAAAAAGAACATTTATATATATAGCCAATCAAAATGGTAAAAAAGGTCATACAAGTAGCAATCTGCTAAAATATAGGGTAAGTCAGTAGAAAAGGAACAAATTTTTTCTAAATAAAAGTTTTCTTGACTTTAAGCTTAAATATTTTAACAACTATTTTAATAAATTTAATAAATTTTTTTTTTTTAATTATATATCATTTTAAGATTAAAATAAAAAAATTTTTAGCAAATTTGATTAAATAGTTGTCAAAATATTTTAGTTTAAAAATTAAAAAAATTTTACTAAAAATGATTTGNTTAAAGATGCTTAATTTTTATATGATGCGTCAAAAAATTAATGAAAATAGGACAAGTCACATGTTTTGGCCTCTTGCTATTGGCTAATTTGTTATTTTAATTAAAAAAATTTTTTTGGAAAAAATATTTTGACCAATCAAAATACAAGAAATCAAAAAGATAGTAAATTTCAATATGAAATTTTTTAAAATGGGACAAGTCACGTGTTTTAGTCTTTAGCTGTCGTGAACTATAGTAAAATCATCAAAATCAGCCTAGTATATCAAAATGGTTACAGTATGATTTCCCGAAAGCTATTTCTCCGACATGTCATTTACCCGACATCACACAGGTGACAATTTGCTAAAAATATATTGCCACAATTAACAAAATCCTAACCCTAACCCTATGTGATATCGGGAAAATAGTTTTCGGAAAAGTAGGTTTCGGGAAAGTGAAAATCAACGGATCGAAAATAATAGTACTTACGAGGTTTGTGCAATTCGAGATCTTTTGATAAGTGTCTGTTCGATTTTGATTAACTAATACATTGAGATTTTAATAGCAATATACAGGTTACCTTCATTAATATCAACCCAATTAAATTAAACAATTAAGTTAATATATGTGAGGGTTAATAACGGTAAGATAGTTTGTATATAGCATGTGTTTATTTTTCTTAATATGAGATTGATATTAATGGAAAACCTGTACATAAAAAATAAAATAATCAAATATTAAAATATAAAGCAAAAAAAGCCCTATGTAATTCAGCAAGTATTACTATAGTAAAACATCCATAAACACCCTTTATAAGTGCATTATCTCTTTAAATGCACACTTATTCTGGCCTGGGTATATAGACGACTTTATAAATGTATTTTGTCTTATGTTTTTTAAGCACATATTGTTAAACTTTGGTTTTAAGGGCCATGTACTTATAGACCATCACACAGTATTGTTGCTACTATGAGATACTTCAGAATGATTATCATACTTATTTTCTAAGTGATTTTGTATTATAGGGCTAAAAAAAGTGTAGGGCTTATAAGTGTAGAATCATTATCTTGACCTTGTTTTTGAGGTATTCAAATATTACTGAAGTCAGAAATAATCATATTTGCAGAAATTTTTGTAGAGCCTTTATTATACTTAATACTATCATTAAATACAGCAATATGCAAGATAACCACTTTTAATACGGTAAAAAAAGCATAGAACTTCAATCTTCTAATAAGTATATTAGTGAAACTTACTTTTTTTTTTAGGTCTTATTTACTTTTTTGAGAAACATTGATTTTTATTGATTTTTTGTTGATTATAAAACTTTGGGCTTTATACTTTTCAAGTATATCATAATGAGTTGTAGTCAAAAATCATAAAATATCACAAACTTTTACCCAATTTGGAAGAGTCCCTGACTGGAGTAATAAAACTCCATTTGAATGATTAATGATCCAATTGAGTAGTTAAAACTCCAAATAATGGATTAAAACCCTCATACAAATTAAAAATATACAACTATTATGTTTAGCTCGAATATAGTTGAAATACTAAAAATTGTAATTTAAAATGTTATTTAAATAGTTAACAGAAAAAATAGCAATAGAAATTTCTCCCCATCATTCAAAGTCGTATTTATCACATTTACAATTCTCTACAATTTCTTTTGAATGTGATAGAATAGAGTATTTATTAAATATAAGATGAAATGACTTTAAATAGTCTTGCAATTGCTCAACTAAACATGAATAAATAAATGCTATCGATATCAATTGAACTTTCGATAAATAACTCTTGGTAAACAGACTAAGTAATCAAAATCTGTTTACCACTATAACTGGTAATGCAGATTTGATGCACTACATGATTTGCATTATATTGAGATCGTCCTAAAGCTCCAATTGAGTAATAAAACTCCATTTGAGTAATTAACGATCCAATTGAGTAGTTAAAACTCCAAACGATGGATTAAAACCCTCATACAAATTAAAAATATACAAAGGTTTAGATAGCGTATAAAGGAGGGAAGAGTAATTGTTAACAATTATTGATAGTATTTAATATTTTGTAGTATTCTATTGCATTACTTTATATTAATAATAAAGAGAACCCTATTACTATAACTATATATATTAATTTATTGATTTAAACTGTAATCACTATAGTATTATAATCGATGCTAATTTGGTGCAATACTTATCCAGATCGTAACACCTGTTACACCTGATCCAAAGATTTTATAATGGATACATAAGACTGCGTAATTTTTTATATATTAATTTGATTCTTTTTTTTTACTTTAAATATGAACCAAAGATCTATAGCACAGCAACAGTGATGAGAACGTAAAAGAAATGAACACCAACAAGAACCAAACCAACATGCTACTGCACAGCAACAGCAACGAACATGTAAAAGAGAAGCGCAAGAATGTGAAAGAAATGAACACCAACAAGAACCAAACTGACGTGCTATTGCACAGCAATAGCGATGAACATGTAAAAGAGAGGCACTAAAACCAGAGTCAACTCACACAGTTATAACTTAGCAACTACAACAAGCCTGTGAACAAGAGGCACATGAATCAGAGCCAAGTTTAGAAACTATTGCTCAACATAATAGAAGTGAATATGAAAAAAATAAACCTAACTCTGCAGAAAATGCTACAAGTACACCAAGCAAAAGATTTATTGCACAAAGAGCGAGAAGAAACTGAGAACAAATAAAAAGAGCACGAATTCAGATTGGCAATACAATATTTGAACAAAGCCAAAATAATAATATACGTTACTATCTTGGGCATATGAATTCTAAGTATATTCATTGCAAGGCTCTTCATTGGTTAGATGAATGCCTTACTGTTTCTTCACGAACTAAACCAAAGTATGAAAAATGCTATAACCAAGAAAAGTTATTCTTTCTACTCTTCAGGATCCACCTTTATTTCTTCGCCATTTTTTGAAGCCCAAGATGAGCAATGCAAGGATTTTTGAGCAAATATACGCCAGTACAATACAGCCCATGCTTTTGCTTCATTAGGAGCAAGCATTAATCAAACTTTTTGTGCGGACATGTTCTATATTGTTTTCATATTCATGGTGAACTGTACCACTGTTCAGGATTAGTGATGCCACTGAAATTGATTTTTGAAAAAGGCCTATTTTGTCTTTATTAGAGAAAATTAAAATTTTTTATAAGAAAGAGCAAATAAAATTTATATAGATATGTTCTTTATAATTTTGTTTATTCAAAAAAAGTATCAAATAATTTCGTCTTTCAAGTAAAATAGGCCAAAAACAATTTCGTCTTCAAATTTTCAAATTTTAATTTCAGGGTTTCAAATCCAAAATAATTTCCTCCTCATATATACCAAAGACATAATGATACAATGCAGAAAAAATAGCTAATATTGAAAAAAAACTAATTCCTGACTAATTAATGAAACATGCAACGGACCTATAATAGGAAGAAAAGACAAAATGTCATTAGTAATATTCAATGAATCATGATAATATAAGTAACGAGAAATAGCTGTTCGAAGATGATCTGCTCAGGCCAATTGGCTACAAGAAGAACAACTTGTCCTTAGTCAAGATATTGCCATATAGATAGAACTCCTGTAACTATGTTAATTGTTTGAATATATTCCTCTATATAATGAAAACCATTTTCTTGCAAATCCACAAGAATGTTATCTTTCAATGAGTGAACATGCTTTTTTTCAACCTAATATCATAACTATACAGTGTTAATTTATCTAATTTTGTTTCATTATTAACCATGCAAAATCCCCAACGATGGTTGTGCAAAAGGCTGTAAAACGGCATAAATTTATCTTTTATATTTGTATTAATTAACTCAGTATCAACTAATGCAGGGTTTTGTAAATATTTTTTTGGAATCGCAAGTTGATTGGTGATTGGGTTGATAGAATTGTTGCCAAGTGTGCGGTGATAGATGTTGTCATAGTGTTCGGCATATGTTTAGTGTGAATACTATAGTAATTATCAATATTTAACACTTTTGCCTTATCAGTGTGTTTTTAGTATTAATAGTTTTTTCATGTTCTTCAGAGGCAGAATTTTTAGTTCAAGTAACCGTACATGATGTAATAATAATGTCTAAATCTGCAAGAGTATCTATAGGAACGTTAAAAGTGCTAGTTGAATTCAAATGCATTTCTAAATCTCTTTTAAAATTGTTAATAAACTTGTTTCA
Source organism: Gigaspora rosea (assembly GCA_003550325.1). Classification (NCBI taxonomy): domain Eukaryota; kingdom Fungi; phylum Glomeromycota; class Glomeromycetes; order Diversisporales; family Gigasporaceae; genus Gigaspora; species Gigaspora rosea. The sequence continues at coordinate 973,066 of QKWP01000004.1, read as the reverse complement.
TATTCCACATAAAAAATAACATAAAAATAAGAGCTGCTTTTTTACTCACAATCATGAATCTTTATTTTTTGAATTCGGGTTGGATGACAAATATAGCTCATCAAAAAAAAAACTTTAATCGCACATTCTTTTCCTCTATTGGCTTGAAATTTATCAAATGAGTATATTGTCGGCTTATGTTCTTTGTTTTCATGAACATACAAAATATCTGTCATAATCTTTATTGTTTCAGAAAAAGACAAATAGTACTCAGCTTTATCGGTTTTGGCAGTTTCAGATTGTTCCTCAAAATCGGTGCTTTCAACTTCAACAAACTCAAATCACTATATACTGGCTTGAGCATGTGTTGAAATTCTAGCAAACAGTTTACCACTATTCCATTATAACAGTTTTGGCAAAGCATATCATTTATTTCACATAGTCTGGTAGAGTTTTGTTAGTTTGACCTTTGGCAATAACGCTTTCAGTTACCATTCTCCAAGTTGCTGATTGCTTGGCTTAACAAAAGGTAATAATACACCTAGTCATCTTTGTTTTTAAGTAAGTTGTTTGTCTTTATGATTATTCTCTGATTATTTTGAACAGTGAACAACGCTCTTCTAAAGCTAATTATGAAAAAAAATTTTTTCATAGATAAAATCGTGCAACGTTGCAGTCTAAAAAAAGTACTTTAAACTGTATAAATTAATTACCCGGCAATTGATTTACATTAGCCAATCAGACGAAAGTCCTCCTATGAATCGGAGAGTGCAAAACTTGACTATTCCGGATCAGCCCGACAAAGAATTCGAACACGCATAAAAGAAGAAAAAAGCGAAAATACACAAAAAACTAATGTTTAAATCGATCTTGGTGCACTAATTAAAAATGACGGGAATGAAATTTTACTTATATTAAACATAACTCTAACCTTATAGCCTCTAACGTTGCGACCCCATTTTACTTATTTGCGCGGGTAACACAACCCAAAAAAGAAAATCCGATTTTGTAAATAAACTAAGTGCGTGAAATAAAAATTTAGGGTTAGGGTCTTAACGTTAGAGGCTATAAGGTTAGAGTGATGTTTAATATAAGTAAAATTTCATTCCCGTCATTTTAATTAGTGCACCAAGATCGATTTAAACATTAGTTTTTGCTTTTTTCTTCTTTTACGCGTGTTCGAATTCTTCGTCGGAATAGTCAAAATTTGCACTCACCGATTGGCTATTTCCTCTCCAGGAGCTTGTATTGCCCGCGCAAATAAGTGGATGCTTAAGACCCTAACCCTAAATTTTTATTTCACGCACTTAGTTTATTTACAAAATCGGATTTTCTTTTTTGGGTTGTGTTACCCGCGCAAATAAGGGGGCAAGTGTCCTGCCGGGGAAATAACTTTCGGTGAACACCACACATGTTGCGCTTATTTCTTTAGTTTCCTTTCTGCTTAAATTCTTAACAACATACAGGGCTACATTTAAAACATACAACATTGCAAGTAACGGGTGAGTATAGTGAAAATTTTACTACAAAAATAACATTGTTTAATGAAGTTGGACATTCCTGTATTCATGCCTGATAAATTATTCTTTATTCAGTAATCGATACCTTGATACGAATGTAATAAATACAAACCATAATCAAACTATAATGAATACTGCTATTTAAAGAAGACCCAAACTAAAAGATTTTGGGTAGTTATAACTCTTTTAGAAATGTTTTCGTATTGCAGAATTACTATTTAATTCTATAAATATCGTCATTAATTGTGATGCTTGAGAACATCCTTAATCTGGTTTAACAGTATAAGAGTTAACTTAAGGTTTAAAATTTACTACGGTTTCAGATCTATATTATAAAAATTAAGCACAATAGTTCAACAATATATTATGATGATGGATATCACTACCCAAATTTGATACGACGTAAAGAGTAGCTACCGATGTCTTCAGTGAAAATCTATTAAGTATATACTGCTAGAGAGGATTAATAGCGAAAATAATATAGCGATATTGGTGTCTAAATAAAAATGGTAATTTTAATAAATAGAGTGCATATTAAATGTTAGTGCACTGATTAATACAAACACAATATATATATATATATTTATAAGATTAATCATAAATATAAGCACGAATATTTTCATTTCTATATTATCCTTTTTAGAACCTTTATAAAAATGGAAAAATATTATTAGTAAGCATCAAATTCAAATTAAATGACTGATAAAAAATTCATGAAAATAAATGAGATAAAATTCTTTATGTATGGCAAATATCTACAAATGAAAAAGCATTTTACTAATGAATCTTAATAATAATCTATATATTCAAAATATTACTAATAGGATATTACAGCAATTTGTTTTTAACTAAAGACAAATGTTCATTATACATATTTGAACCTCTACCTTCTATAAACGCATCATAAGCGCTTTCCAACACGCCAAGCCAAGATTCAGGATCAATTGAAGTGCGCCAGTTGTTGTGCCAATGATAAGTAAAAGCACCTCTAAAAAATTGATGCTTATGCCTCAACTTCAATGGATCATTGTTCATTTTTCTAACCAAGTTTGCCGGAAATTCATAATTCAAAACATAAGGTTTAAATACATCCGAAAAAACGTTCAGATTTGGTCTTAATATTTGATTTACAATGGATAAATCAGATTTTAACCATAAAGGATCAAATAAAATTACCGGCATCATATAAAGATGCTCATTCAAATCATGAACAGTTATTGGTTTGGACTTACTAATATAATCTTTAATAGACATCGGATGGAAATTCATATTGTTCAACATCGCTTCCTGAATAATAGTTCTACCTATAGTACTATTAAGCTGAAGTCTTAATATAGCAGTATTATAATGAGTCCAAAAACTCCAACGATAAGCAAAGTCAAAGTTCAAATTATAAATTGGTCTCATATCTCTAAGACAAAGAACGTCAGCATCCAAATACATTCCACCATAACGATGAAGTAATACGAAACGTACTATATCACTAAATCCAACAACATTTTGATTTAAACTTATTTTAGATTTCCAACCATGAAAAATAGGATCGGAATTTAATTGTTCATCGGTGACCCATTTTTTAAAGAATAAATTTTTTCCCGAAAAACGAATTAATGGCCAAATCTTCTTATCCAAACGAAGATCTTCATAATTTTCGTCAACCCAAATATATAGACAAGAACACCTTAAAGGTTGAGTGTATAAAAAAGATTTAATCATTAAAGCAATTTTTTCGGTACTTTTACCTCTCCAATAAACATGAAAAATCATTGGATCATTTTCATCACAATATTTTGGAGAAGAAGGTTTTACCAAATAATCAGCTTGTTTTGAATCCAGATAATCCAAACAATTTTGTACAGGATATTTACGAAGAATAGAGGTAGTGTAATTAATTGGTTCACAATGTTTATTAACTCGATTTATGTCAAGAACATAACCGTCAGGAGGTCGTTTTTGATAATTCACGGTAGACGCGTTTAAATGTTGAGGTAATATTAGATTAATTTTGATTATAGGATAGTTTAAGTAATTGATAAAATCAAATACGAAAACTAAATGTATAAGAGGTATTGCTATTATAAAGGTTAATAAAAAAGTATAAAATCTTAATCCGTATGATGACTTAATATCTTTAATTAACGATATAAATTTAATTGAAGACATGGTATGAATTAATTATAAATAGAAAAAAAAAAAATAATAAAATAAAAAAATAAAAAAAAATAAAAAAAAATTCAGCTATATGCTTTTCACTTATTTATATAACCTAAGTCCGTTGTCGGAAAAAGGGAGTGTGTGCACAGTGGTTTATGGAATTTATATCGTCATTGTTACGGGAATTACTAAAAAGAGCAATTTGTACTTTGTTGAACACCATTTATTTTCTCTCCCGTCTACCAAAGCATTATAATATAACCCGTTTTAGGTATTTTAATTAAATTCTTTTTGCCTTGGAATTACAATGATTTTTCATGAAAAAATATGTGTTCCATTATTGTGCAAAATAAATAAATAAATGCTATGTTAAAAAAACAATTTTACCAATTAACTAGCAAGTTTTGTGTCTAGCACTAATCTTTTGCTTGTATAATCATGTGCTTGTAAGTATGTAAGTACGTACTGTACGTACGTACATACGTACGTACAGTACATATGTACGAATAGCACCAGGATTCGCACATCCGATATTTGACTATATCTATTATGGGATGGGCTAGGTGCATAATAATTATAATAATTGTTTCACGAAAACATTATAATTGATATGCGTTACTTAAATAGTAATATCAGTCATCTAATATATACAGATATAAGAATTGTGTTTATTTGGACCTTTCTATAGGTCACCCAAATTATCAAATTTAAGGTTGTTTTTGTCGAGTTATCTGTTATATTCACTTTATTCTCATCATATGGTAATATATATCAATGCAGTAACAACAGTAAGCGAAATGTTACAGTAGGCGAAATGTTTCAAATCATTATGAACTTTGAATTGCCGAGTTGAAAATATTCTATAATTTATGCTCATAGATTATATAAAAATGATCTGAATGATATCACAATAAGTCAAAGTTTAATTATGTACGTACGTATTGAAATAGATTCTATTACAGAACTTATCGGAATAATGTCTATACGATTTGAGTGTCGCCAAATAAAACTTGAAACTTTATAGATAAGATTTCCTTCTTTTCTTTTGGTGATGCTCATGATGTACCTCCCGTTTCTAATTATTATTTGAATAATATTGTTCTAATGAATCATAATTCATTAGATCCTTTATTCTTGAGCTTCTTTTAGATTTATCATGCATCATCTCGGATATGATCAGGATCAATTTCCGATATCTCATCATTACCTATCACTTCGTTGATCTTAATGCATATATAAGCTAGAGATGTGACCATATAAAATAATTTGAATCGGATCACATCTCTAATATAAGCATTTTTGCGTGTGTTGCACATGTGAAATGTATATATCTAATTAATAAATTTACTAATATAGACATAATATTAAAGAGGATATCGATCTAATAAAGTTTTTCGTTTCATAAAATTCACCAATTGCTGTTTTTTTTTTTTTTTTACTAAACATTCATTCTTTTTTAGGCTTCAGATTATCCTAATTTGGTCAATTATTCCATGTTCAAGAATGACCAACATTATGCCAATTGATGCGAATAAAATAAGAACCGGGACATCAGCACTTTCAAGTGATAGCACAATTAAACCATAAATTACTATCGTCATATAAAAGACCTCTTGATAATAAACTTTCCTGTATTATATCCCGGATCTATACCTGAGTCGCCATTTTACCGACTCGGCTTTAATTTTAACAAATGCTAACTCTGAATAAGGTTAATAACCCTAAATTGGGCTAATCTTAACTGTCGGGGAAATAGTTGTCGAGATCCACCCCGGTAATTTATATAAAATTCTCCAGGCCAGGCTATATTATTTTAATCGGTGAAATGTAAACAAATACACAGTTCTGGTAAAGTTCACTGGCAGCCTTTTCGCCCGATAATCTACATCTAGCTAACGTTATGAATCAGGCAAACTCGAACTTTAAAATCAGGTCAACTTTGTCGGCGAAATGGCTGTCGTGAAATTGGTTTATATCGTTCTTTCTGTATAGTTTTTTGCAAACAGTTTGCATCATGTTTTAACATTTACTATTGGATGAGATTTTTAACAGCTGCCCTGCTTTTATTTGGTACATTAAAAGTGCGTCGATGCAGAGCAGCTATAGGATAATCCATAAACCCGCCCGTGTCATCTATAAATGTATTACATTTTGATGATTATTTTATAATCATGTGATTGCACAATTAACAATAATACCATTGTCTTAATTACGCATTAAACTAAAAACACGCAAAGTATTTATTTAATTTGGCTATACTAAAATCAATGGAAAGTAGCACTAGAAATTTATACGTTACGTAAGTAGTTTGTAACACGCGTTGCAATTTAAGCTTTGATCAAAACAAGATATTTTTAAGCGCTTTTTACGATAACAAATAAGTTCTGTACAAACAAGAATTTACGAGAATTGACATCATGATGGCACTTTTACAATCTTAGCCATCCCTTTTCCGTTAGGTTCGGCTTGGCTCAAAAAGCCAAGCCAAAGCCTCAAATCATTGCTTAAGCCGTCTTAACTTTATCATGTGACGTAATTACGACAAAAGGCATGCCAAATAACATGATATGGGCGGCCAAAATCATTGGCTAAAATTAAATCTATTCGTGCAAAATTATACAACACACTCTTGTTATAGTGAAGCCTAAGGGCTGATCTTCACTATAGCTTATATTGAGAGAATGCTATATGTATTTCATTATATCAAGTTGGGATTTTTAATAATTTCGGGAATTCAAAATTCTTTACTATATCAATTTTTCACTTTAAGAACTTTTTAATTTGCAGATAACCGGATAAATCCTATAGAAAACCGGATAACCCTTACGGATAAACAGATAGTCCAGATAACCGGATAACTTCGGGTATCATGAGGACAAAATAGGTAAAATACTTAGAACACGTGCGCATCGAAATAAATTATTCATATTCGAGTTCTACTATAGGATGAGTATAATGAATATTATTAACCTTTATCTGTTATGCTATTTAAAATTCATAAATATCAATACTTACGAATTTAACTAATAACTTTATTTATGCTAATCAACATTAATGGTACATGAGATTTATTTGATGAAAATACAGTATGCTAGAGATGCACCAAAGCCCTGTAGTATTATATATTTGCCACTTGATTTTAATTTATCTATTAATAATCACTACAACCATTGAATGAAGGTTGCACAAAGCATAGTATCTGACAAATGACTAGACATAACGATTCAAAAATGGGCAGTGAAGTAAGGATCAGATTGCATAAAGGGTTAATTAATCAATATGTATAAGTATTATCGTAATTGATTGAAAATTATTATTGAAATTTTTTGGTACTAAATTTTTTGTGAGTTGATAAAATAGTAAATCACAGTAATTATATCAGAAAAAGTAAGTTATCTAGCATCAAAAGAAATTAATAATTATCCTTTGCTCAATTTTAATATGGATTAGATTATATAAAGCTTAAGATATATGAAATATAATAAAACAAATAAATACTTGAAGTTTCCAATATGCTAATGAAAGAAATCTTCATAATAAAATTTTAATTAAAAATTAGGAATTTAAAGCAACTTTATAAAGCAAAGGATAATATATAATTTTTAATTTTTGCAAAATATTAATATTTTAGTAAAATATATAGTCTTACATCTAAATTCTAAAATTATCTGCCTAATATCTCTAATAGATAATGCCAAAGCTACAATATTAGACTTTTAAAACATTTTTTACCTAACAAAGTTTCTGGACTAAATTCATTAATGCTATCTAAACTTTTTTTGTTTCTAGAAAATATCTTTAATCACTATAAAATTTGCTAGTATTATAACAATATAGTAATTATAAGACAGATTCAATTATATAATTTTTTTAAAATAATAACTAGGTATATTTAAAATATACCAAAAGCAAAAATTTCTAAATAGCTCAATATTCAATTGCTATAAATATATCTAAATAAAAAAAAATTTGGATCAAACTCTTCCCAACAATCCCTTATACCAACTTTTTCACAAACCCAATCTATGAAAACTTTGGAGTTAGTATATTTGTATATAACAAGGACTTTATCTAAAAGCAACTTGGATAAAGGGTTTTAGATCAGATATAAAAAGCTAAAATAGAAATGAAAAAGAACTCTCCTTTTGGGTTTGGCTCTTTAAGTAGAAAACTTCATTACTATAAAAGATGTAGTAGAGCTAAAACTTTAAAGTTTTTGCCAAAAGATATAAAAGTTTAGGCAGAAGCTTACTTTTGGTCAAGTATACTATTCTTCAAAATATAAAACCTATGCTCTTTACAAGTTTTGGTACCTTCAATAATTCTTCTTGTTTTTTTTTAAAATTTTTGCCAAAAAGTAGAAAATCCAGCTTATCTTCTCCAAAAGATCAGCAATATTTATTTTGTTTAATTTGGAAATGCGCCTACTTAATTGAATTAAATTACAAGTAAATTTCAGTTTCTGCAAATAAACAATAAATAACACCTGAAGTTAATTTGGAGAAAAAATTTGAACAAAAATTTCTTTTTAAAATTTCTTTTAGGTGTAGTTTTCTTTTCTTTTATACTTAGATGGACTTTTGTCTGTACAGTATTATATAATTGGGAATAGAAATTTGTCGCACCCCCGATTCGGCCAATCAAATCGCACGATTTTGTAGGCAAAAAATTTTATTTTTAAAAATTCAAAATTTTACTAGTAAAATGTAAAAATAAATAAACGATATCAAAGCATATAATGTAAAATTTTATTCTGAACAACTTTTTCTAAGTCATAAAGATAGATTATTTTAGTAAAAAAAAACGTTTAATAAGAAAAATCAAAAATTTTGAACGTTAGCACATATAAAACTTTTTTTTTACTAATATTTTTTTTTTTTCCTTTGACAATCTTGCTCTATGTTTATTAGATATTTTGTATTATGTTTACATATTACAAAGAAAAACTATCTAAATTTTAAGATAGGCCAATACCCGGCTTACTCAACTAGTGCCCAAGTATGATTGTCGCACTGGTGTTTGTCAAACAGAAGCTACAAAGCACTTTCGTCATATGTAAGTCTTCTGAATATAACGAGGTACCCAGTTACCTTAGTGATTTAAACGAGTAAATTCTAATATTTAGTCCACCATGCTGGTGGTATCGAACTTGAGATTTGCGAGAAAACTGCTTCACGTGCGAGCGCCTTTACTGCTTTCGCATGTTCTTCTGAGGCTTGCTTTTTATGACCCGAGTCGAGCATAGAAGAACTTCTCCCCGTGGCCTCAAATCCAATCTCTTGGTCAACATTTCTCTCAGGCCTCTTACGCTTGCGTGATCTACTTATTCCTTGAGCCTTTTCCCATTCGACGACTAGCTCACATCTTCTTTTCCATATATACCGATAGAAACACTCTTGGAGTATAAAGATTAATCCTTCAAAAACGTTTGCTGTCACCCTTGGACTGGATATTTCAGACTGTACTCTATTTAACGCTGATTTTTTGACCAAACCGTGTACTAGATCTTGTAACATGTGGTTTTGTTCTTCTTTGGATTCTTTGAAAACGAGTTTTTCAAATCATACGGGCAAAGCTCTATTCTGTATGGTTTTTTACTAATATAAATCTATCTTTACATTTAAAAATTATATGTAAAATTTTATGCTAAACAGTTTTTCTAAGTTAAAAAGGTAGATTGTTTTAGTAAAAAAAAGTTTTATATGTGCTAACTTTGGAAATTTTGATTTTTCTTATAAAACGTTTTTTTTACTAAGACAATCTATCTTTATGACTTAGAAAAAGTTGTTCAGAATAAAATTTTACGTTATATGGCATGCTATTTTATATAAATTTTATACTTTATTATGTAAAATTTTTAATTTTTAAAAAAAATTTTTTTTGTCTATAAAATCATGCAATTTGATTGGCTGAACCAGGGGTGCGACATGTCACAGGCGCGACAAATTTATTTTCCCATATATATATATATTTTTTTCCCTTCTGCCATATCATCATTGCCCTAATATGGTATACCAGTCCATTTATGCTATGACCGTGGCCAACACTCGGGGTCATGGCATTACTATTAAACTCCTGCAATGACCCGAGATATCTCAGTTCCTGATATCCTACTCCGTAACTAGTACGACAACCCCAACGGCTTTACCCGCCCATGGCTAAGGGTCCCCGGTTTTATTATTTCGACTCCCACTCGGAAACTGGTAACTTTCTACCTTCTTCTCTGTTAGTATTAGTGTCCTGCCCATAACCAGAAAACAGCGCCACAAGTTCATGCAGTATCTTGTGATCAGACTTTAGGCCTCACATTACGTCTTGTGACTTCGGTTATTCCAAATCGGGATTCTGACTATCAAATCCAAATTACTGCAAAGCGGAATTGAACTGGCAACCTTGCGATTTGCAACCTCGGAGCATAACTGCTATGCTATCGACCCGGAGGTCTCTTATTTTCTCATATATTATATTTTAAATATTACATATTTTATTATATATCATTATAAAAAAATGCCAAAAAAAATAACCCCAAAAAAAATAAAACCAAAAAAAATAAAAAAATAAAACCAAAAAAATAGACTATTATATTCCTTATATTCACTCATATTCACTTATATTTGCTTATATTTGCTTATATTCCTCATATTTACTATTTCTTGCAAAGTGCTAGAAAAGTTAAAATAGATATTCTTGTAAAGTGCCAGAAAAGTCAGGTTGTTTTTTTGCAAAGTTCCAAAGAAGTAAGAAATAAATAAAATTAAAAAAATAAATAAAAAAACAAACAAAAAACAAAAACCAAAACTAAAAAAATAACAAAAAAAACAAAACAAAAAAATAAACTATTATTTTTGCTTATATTCACTCATATTCGCTTATATTCGATTATATTCACTCATATTTGCGACTTCTAGCAAAGTGCCAAAGACGTTAGAATTGGTATTCTTGTAAAGTGCCAAAAAAATTAAGTTGTTTTCTTGCAAAGTTCTGAAAAAAGTAAGAGATAAATAAAATAAAATAAAAGTAAACAAATAAGTAAAAAAAAAGAAAACAAACAAAAAACAAAAATGTAAACAACCTAAATAAAAAAATAAATGAAGCCCTAAATCTCCATTTCTCTAAACGTTATCTTGCAATTTCGAAATTGTCGAAGGCTTTCGCAAATTGCCAGAATAAAATAAATTTATAAAAATAAAACAAAAAACAAAAAAAATATGAAACAAAAAATTCAATAAAGCGAAACCTTGCAAAAACTTGCAAAAACTTGAGTTCTTGAATTTAGAAATTGCTAAAGAAATTAGCTGTGTATTCTTGCAAAGTGTTAAAAAGCTGAGTTGGCTTGCGCAAAGTGCCAAAAAGTCCTTGGATTTCTTGCAAAGTGCTAGTGGTAAAGTGTAAAAATAAAATAAAAAAATTAAAATAAAAACAATTAAAAATAAAAAAACGATCTGTGGGTCGATAGCGTAGTGGTTGCGCTCCCGGGTCGTTAAGTTGTTCCAGTCACAAGGTCGCCGGTTCAAGCCCACCAGAAACATAATTCTATACAAGATCACGAGACGGACGGTTTGAACTAGGATGCAAGAATCACGATTGGCGACACAGCCACATAGCGTGTGTGTGTGATTTCTCGATTTGGATACTTCTGGTGAAACTCCGGTTGAATTTGGATACTTTCGGTGGAATTCCAGTTGAAGGCAAAGTTCCGGTGAAACCCTCCGGTTAAATAAGGTCAGCTGGTTGTAAAACCGGTTGTGAACATCTATGAAGTACGTCATACGATCTTAATAAAGAAAAGAGCTGCAAGATCTGGACCTAGGAAGACCTGCCTTAATCCGAAGCAGAAGGACGACCAAAGCAAGGGACTGAGGTCCGCCTTAATAAGCTGGATGGAAAAGTAGAGTAGTCCTGTACCGCCTCCGAGATGAAAATTTCTGAAAGTACTGAATGGGTTTGGAAGTCGGGACGCCGGATGGACATGGTAAGAATAGAAAGGGGTCCGGCGGCGGATTAGGGATGTATGGGCAATTTTTAGATAGTTCAGTTAAATTAGGATAATAGATTATCGAACATGTAATAATAAAATTGATTTTAATAAATGAGCGCCAAACCGTGCCCCTAGCATGGTGAACTAGGGTTAAAAAAAAAATAAAATAAATAAAAAAAACAAAACAAAACTAAAAAAATAAAACGAACCCAAAAAAACTAAAAAAAAACAAAAAAACAATATAAAATTGATAGAAGATCTAAATTATAAACAAAAAAAAATAAACAAAGATCTAATCTGATCTTGTAGTACAATCATCAAAAATCATTAAAACATTTCGAAAATATAGTCAAACGTATTCTTGATATAATCCAGGTTACAGATTTACTGATTCAGTTTGATTTTTCAGTTCTAAAATATTTCAAAGTATTTGAAATATTAAAAAAAAAAAAGAGAAAGAAAGGGAGAAAAGGATAAAAGGGAGAAAGGGGTAAAAGGGAGAAAAGGGTAAAAGGGAAAAAGGGCAAAAGGGAGAGAGAGGTAAAAATTAAGCAAAACAGCTTTTTTTTTTTACACATTTTATAAGATATATATTTAAGATATTTGTTAAAATATTTAAGCTTAAAGTTAAGAAAACTTTTATTTAGAAAAAATTTGTCCCTTTTCTACTGACTCACCCCCATATATTGATTATAGATATATATTGATTTTTATCCAATTAATCGATATATAACGATATTTTATAATCAATATAAACCAATTAAGTGTTATATATCAATTAATATTTATATATAAAATTTGCTGATGTACTTTATCTAAATAACTAGACCATCATCCTCAAGAAAAAGGTAAAACTATAAAACAACAGGACATTTTGTTAAAACCAGAAAAGCTTTGTCTTAATGCGATAACAGTTGCTCTAGTGAATTCTGTTTTAATAAAACAAATTTACTTTTAATTAAAACAGACCCTCTAACCAAAAGAATTATAGAGCACCTGATACATCAGAACCCCGAAGAACTCTGATACCAGATGATTCTAAAAAAGAAAATTTTGTATAGAAATTTATAAAACATGCATTTTTATATAGTAAATTTTCAAATTTTGCTCTATTTTATATATTTATTTGGCTAAAATACTGCTAAAATTATATGAACTCAGATCTGAGTTGTATCAGAGTTCTTCAGGGTCCTGATAGATATAAATATATTTAGATTGATATTTTGTTAAAAATTTATAGTAAAATATAATAATTATATTTGAATACATCTGGATATAAAATAAATTCAGATATAAAAACATAGTAAAGTCTTAACTCTAATATATCCTAATAAAGTATTATCAGAACTATGCTCTGACTTAGACAAATTTTTGTATAAAAATGGTCTTTTGTATAGGAATGTTTATTATATGTACTGAAAATATCTGAAAGAGTGGGTTTTTTTTCTAATACTTGTGGCGAAATATAAACAGGATAAGGAATATCCTCGCCCAGGGGCAAATCTAATTTTTCCATTAGACTGTGCGGAATATCTAATTGTATCCATTCTCCCTCACAAGTAAAGCCAAATCTTTCACAAACAGGATCTTTTCAGTCTTGGGTAGAACATGTATAATTGCGCTTTTTACTTTCTAATTTAAGAAAATTATCTGGTATAGGAGTTTTAGTTTTTAAAATATCCTTACCTGAGATTCTTTGTGTAAGACGCAATTCAAAATTGGCAGAGCATTTTGGAATAGCTAAAACTACTAAGTTAATTATACAGGACTATTAGTAGCCCAAACTGTGATCTTTTGTTTAAAAATATATACAAATCTGTGATATCTGTACCAAATTGAAAGCTTGTAAATATCATTTCCTGAAGTTGCTTGTCCTGTTATCTATTCCAAAGTAACAATGGCAGTTCATATTTATGAACTTCATTACTAATCTATCTTTGTTTTCTGGGTTTGACTCTATCTTTGTGGTAGTAGATTGTCTGACTAAAATGGCCTATTTATTGCATGTACCAAGAATATTAATGCTGAACAAATAGCCAGAACCCTGAAATATACATAAATAGATCAGATATTAGTTTGCTTATTTTTGGGTTTTATGCAGATTTTTTCTATTTATAGTAATTTATTTGCTTATTTTTGTGATTTTTTGCAAATCTTTTTATTTTTGGTAATTTTATAATATACCTGATCAATTTATATATATTTTGGGGTTCTAATAGCCCATCTAATTTTCAGAAAATAGTTTACCTATATGGAGTACCTGAAGAAATTATATTTGACAAAGGACCTCAGTTCATATCCAAATTTTGAAAGCAATTATTTACCATATACTTCTGGACACTAAAATCAATTTGTCAACCACTTACTACTATCTAATAGATGGCCAAAGCAAACAAGTAAACCAGATACTTGAATAGTACCTATGATTAGTGATTTGAACCGGTTGGGCTATAATCGGTTAACCGACCCGAACCAAATAAATTTCGGGTAACCGGTTGAGTAAGTTCTTAATCGGTTGACCCATACGACCGGTTGAGAATCAGTTCACAAAATGTAAATGACATTATAAAAGGTCCCGAAAAGTTCTGAAAAGAAATGAATGAACATAGTAGACGAGACAAAATTTGAGTAAAGGTCTGAGAATTCCGAAAGTAAACGTGAAGTGATCTTAATCGGTTAAATCGGTTGACACCAAATATTTCGGTTCGGTTAACCGATTAAGGAAAATTTTCTCGGTTCAAATCACTACCTATGATGCACTATCAATTACCACTAAGACAACTAGTATTCCGCAAATCTGATCCAAGAATCCAGATCCAGTTCAGATTTGTTGTTTGGGTTGAATTCAGATCTATAATTTTTAAGTACTATCGAATCCAGATCCATATTAGGATCTGATCTGGTAGATCCGTTTGGATTTGTTTGAATAGAAATATTATATTCTAATTAGCTTATATTATTTAAAAAAAAGCGTTCTAGGCCATCTAATTTTTTTATTCTAAACTGTTGAATGCTTTTTTAAGTTTTTATGCCTTTTAAGTTTTCTAAGACTTCTAAATTTTCTAAGCCTTCTAAGCTTCTAATCTCTAACTATTATAAAAGAAAGAAATGTAATGATATTTTTTTTTTGATATAAAGAATTACACAATATGTGTTATAATATTGAACTGAAACTTTTTTTAAAAGTAACTTTTTTTCTGGTACTAAAGAACTTTTTAATATGTAAAGAGAAACTAGATAAACTATATATATATAATTTAATATTATTTTTAATATGGTCCAGTGCATAAAGATTTGTACCTCAAAAAGTTTTATAATTTTAACTCTTAGTAAAAGTTTTTATATTTTTGATTAATTATTAAAAATTTTTTAATATCTAATAAAATAGGTTTTAATCTAACTTATTATATTATTTTTATTGTTTTAATATTGTTTTATTTTAGTAATTTTGCATGTACAATTTGCTGTATTCAAGAAAAAAAGGAAAAATTTTTTAAAAAAAAAAGATATTTTAAATATTTTCGCAACCAATATGCAGTTCTATGAGCTTGTACTACGCAAGTGCATTAATGTGCATATGATAAAGATATGGTTAAAATTTGAGCAAAATTGAATCACTAGTTGTGAAGAAATTAAGCTTTAAAGTAAAGTAATTTGATTTTTTTACTATATACACATATATATAAATTACTATAGATTACTATAGTAAATTATATAGTAAAGATTGTTAAAAAAGTTACTATTAATAAATTTTTTTATTTTATCAATAAAATAATCAAAATAATTTTATTTTTATTAATCCGGTAACCTAATAAGTATATTAAATTAAAAAAATCAAAAATTAATTTGTACAAAAAATATTTGAATCAGAGCTATTTGAGGTACAAATCTTTATGCACCGGACTATAGTTCTAAATCATAAAATTATTTTACTAAGTTCATATTTAAGTCATATTTGAACAGATATAATGAGTCACTTGCTAATTTAAATAAATTATCAGAGATTGAACCAGATAATATATTTGTATTAAGAAGTCGTGAAAGCATCTTTTTATAATAGGCAGATATAAAAAATTGAACTTTATTGTATGATAGCAGATATAATGAACCATTTGTATTAAAAACTTGGGTATACTTATTATATAATGGGCAAAGAAACAAAGTAGCTTGCAGTACACATATACATAATGAGAAAATTTTCAAAATTAATCGATATATCGAAATAATATTTTTTTATAATTTTTATTTAATTTATAAGATATTCGCTTAGAAAATAAATTGGTTCAAAAGTTCTTTTTATAACTTATTAAACTAGGCTAATGTGTAGCATTTTGAGGCCAGAGCGAAAATATTTTAAAATTCAAAATTTTAAATAAAACTAATTAATTATTTTAATATAATATATAATAGTTGTATATATTTAATAATACAGTATATGGTATACATTATTTAAATCTAATTTGTTTATAAGTGTCTAGCTAATAATTTTACTATAGCTTATACTAATAACGGTAATATTAATAATGATAAATATATATGAGCAAGGCCTCACCTTAAAAAAAAAAAAAATAATGATAAATATATTTATTAAAATTATCGGGTTTAAAACGAATCAACTCATTAAAAAGACAAGGAATTGCTTGGAAATTTTTACAAAATATCTACAAAGTTTCAAAAACAAATTTATGTTCGAATATTTTTGTAAATTTTAGGCGTCCAACTAATAGAATAAGTAAATTTATTAAAAAATTATTTAATTGGCAGGTCTTTTTGTTGATTTTTTTTTATTAGGAATTTTTTTTTACGCAACACGCGTGCAGACGGACAAAAAATTTCCAAATTGTGGTTCTGATCTAATTTTATGTAATTGACATAAAAAAAATCAAAAAAGTAATTTTTTTAGATCAAACTGTATTAAAAGCGTAACTTTTATATCACCATGCGTAAACACTAAATGTCCGTCGCTACGCTCCGGCCAATTATTAATAATTTGAAAGTAATAATTAAAAAATGATCACAATAATTAAAAAAAATGTTATAATTCATAATAATTAAAAAATATCAAAGTGATTATGTAAATTAGTGCATATTTTAAGAAAAGCATTATCTATTATCAGATCTGGATCTGGATTCAGATAGAACCCCGAAATATAGATAGATAGGTAAGATGACTTTTAAAATTTTTATTAATTGCTGTACACATGACTTTTTTATAAGATCAGTATGCAAAATTTATCTCTTACAATAAAAAAAATAAAAAAATACACAAAATAAAATTCTAACCTTAATTATAGTATAAAATTTTATATAAGCTATATTGATTTTGAAGAAATTTTTAATTTTTTTGTGCAGATCTTTAACAATTAACAATTCAATAATCTGCGCAGGATCTCAAGCTATACATAGATGGGTGACAATTTGCTATTGCTTATTTTTAACTATTTTTGTATAGATTTTTTCTATATTTAGTAATATTAATGCTTATTTTTAACTGTTTTTCTATAGATCTTTTCTGTTTTTAGAAATATATAACAATTTTTTAAAATTGTTAGCTGTTCATAGATTGCTTGGGTCCTATCTGCACAAATTGTTAAATTTTCAAATACATTCAAATATTCATATTTTTAATAATGTAATTTATTACAAATACATAATATTGGTCAATTATAAATTTTACAAAAATAATAAAAAATAATATATATTTTTATTAAAAAAAAACTACAAAACATATTACAAGAGATACTACAAAACTGCCTTAAAGACACCACACAAACACCATAAAAATACTATATAAATACCAAAAAATACTACTGCATATCACTCAAACGCTATAGAAATACCACTACACAAATGCATACAGACACTATACAAATACCATAGAGACACTGTACAAACTGCCATGGAGACACCAAACAACTGCGATAGAGATACCGTCCTTTTACCTAAACATCTAATCCTAACTTTATAGCTAATTTTCTTATTCACTAAATTCTAACAACATACAAATGAAATGACGAAAAAAGCGCCAAACATAGCATCTCAAACTCAGCACCAACGACGAACATATCCAGTAATGCACCAAAAAGCAAGACGCAATAGTCACTTATTCTAAATCTGAAACAATTAGTACTGCATGAATACAACGCTAAAGCAAAAAAAAAATAGAAACTGATACTTTGTTGCACTAGTAATGAAAGTAATTCCACACCAACAACATTAATATACTAGCAACGAAAAAGCTCTAGTTAATGCACCGATAGCAAAAAGACTTGATACCAATGACGAAAAAAACTCTAGGAAATGTAAATGAACAAAACTAACGAATAAATAAAAATAAATTAAAAAAACCGTAATAACCGTCTAAAAAATTCCTGCCCAAATATTAATAAACTTCTATCAACTCTTACAGATCTCTACCAATTCGAAGAAGGAAAAGCATTAGCAGCTACCTTTTACAAGTTTACTTTTTTGAATCTTGGAGGCGTTCTAATGAGAGAAAGTTTAAGATAAAAAGATAAATAAATTTAAATAAAAAACAAGACAAAAAAAATATATTTATCTTAAAGATCAGTGTGATCTAAATCTCTAGATTCGAAGAAGGAAAAGCATTAGCAGCTACTCTTTATACAAACTCCGAGACACTAACGAAAGAACTGGATGACACTAATGACAAGAGAAGATATTCTGAAACTTAATTAATAAAAAAAATTAGGAAACAAAAAAAATTTGAATTACTTATCTGTTATCTTAGTTCCATGTAACCTAATAAATAATATTTAATAATAAAATAAATAAGTTATTAAAAAAAACTGAAAAAAAAACCATTAAGGCCATGCAAACTAATAAAATTGGTTCTCATAACACGGCTGAGTCACTTTTTTTGAAAAGTTAAAAATTTTTGTTATAATAAAATTTTTTTTAAAAAAAAAATTATAAAAATTTTTATTTTAAAAAAATTTTTAAATAAAACATTTTTTGCCGGTTGGCTGGGTCCTATTTGCTTGTCCCAAGTTATGAGAACTAACTAATTTAATTTGTATGGCCTAAATAAAAAAAATGTTAAAATTTAAAATAAATAATAAAAAAAACTTTTTTTAAAAAAACAGATAGATTAAAAAAAAAAACTGATAAATAAATTCAAAAAAAAAAATGTTAAAAAAAATTAAAATAAAAAA
>QKWP01000004.1:906595-950854 GCA_003550325.1 Gigaspora rosea | reverse complement strand
TACTATTACTATCACTTATTGTGTTATAAACGTCATATTCACAAACTATACTTGTACTAAATAAATTATATAATCAAAAATATTAAAATATGGTTTAGAATAATAGTTCAAAATTATACTTTTCGTAAAAAAACACAAACAAACTAGTTGAAACAGAGTCTTTCAATTTCAACTCACCAGGTGTTTAGACCGCCGAACTACCTTCTGACCTTTCAAAATATTCACCTCTCATCTAGTTTTTGGAACTATTGCATCTTATTGCATCTCAGATTAAGTTTGAAGGTAAACTACCAACAACTAAAGTTGGTTTTTACGGTTTGTATTACAAAAAAAAAGTTTCATATGACACGACGATTTTTACTATTAAAAGTACTTTAAAAATTACAATTGACTATATAAAAAAAAGATCATCACCAATCATATTTATCCTAATAACAGCCAATCAAAACAAACTTCCGCTATGCTTGCCTATTTCTACCATGGTATTTTGCTATTTCCACCATGGTTACACAAAAAGTTACTATTTTTAGATTTTAATATAATTTTGTATATTATAATTTTAATTATTTTCAATTGGCCCAACTTGATTTAGGTTGCCAAAACAAAACTTGTATAATGTTATACGACATTAGCGGCATGTAACCAAAAATTATTTTTTGCGAAAGCAATGCACTGGGCCTTTGTGTAACGTACATGCATATGTTGTGTAACCAGTATATGTACTGTGATTTTAGGGTTAGAGTGGGCCGGAATTATGTCTAATCCGCCGAGGGATTATCATGATAGTGCCCACCAGTATTAAGCTTAATACCGGCCGACCTAACCAAAATAAGACTTGTGTAATGTTATACAACATAAGTGACGTGTAACCAAAAATTATTTTTGCAAAAATAATGCACCGGGTCTTTGTGTAACATAAGTGCATATATTATTTTGAATTCTAAAAATAGAAAATCTTGTGTAACCATAGTGGAAATAGCAAAATACCATGGTGGAAATAGTAACCCCCTTATATATACTAGGAAAATGCACAGCTAGAGCTTGTACCCGTATAAGTGTTACCCGGGTAACCCGGTTAACACCTGTCAACCGGGTCGTAGCTATCGTTAACCGGGTGACCCGGATTTATTATCCATAAGCATGCGTACAAACGTATGTACAGTACGTATGTCCGTTGGGAGTGAGGTTATTTTAAATTTTATTATTTAAACCCAGTTTATTTTCCGACGGCCTTTAGCCATTGGAGAATAAACTGATTATGTTATAGCTATTATCATGATTCTCAGGGCACCTGTAAAATTTGTTAAACTTATATGGAGTCTGTGCCTTGAAAATGACCTTACGGACTATGTAGATTTTATGAATAAAAATTAAAATTTCTAACCGTCCAATAATCAAATTCAAATAATTTTTATTTTATTTTGTAGAACTCGCTAAGCTCTACAAAATAATATAAGTTTATTTGAATAGACTACCGGATAGCTAGAAATTTTAATTTTTATTTATAAAATCTACATAGCCCCGTAAGGTCATTTTCAAGGCACAGACCCCATATATTAAATTTTATACATAAAAATTAAATAAATTTATCGGTTACCATTATTATTATACGTAGTTTTTTAAAAAAATGCATATAAGAGAATTTTGATTTTGCATCAATCAATAAAAAAAACCCCGGTTACCCAGATTATTAAGATGACCCATTTTATAATGTTGTAAACGGTGAGTAACCCGGAGCTTAAATTTTTTAATGGGTACAACCTCTAAAAAAATTACATACCCTTAAGAGCTACCTCAATTTTGCATTAGCCAATCAAACAAACCGGGTCAACCGAGTCACCCGGGTAACCCGGATTTTTTAAAACAATCCGGTTTGTGACCCGGTAATAATCTGGTAAACAGGCGGGTTATTCGGAATTTGAAATTTATTTCGGGTACAACCTCTATGCGTAGCATTATGTGCCCGGAGCATATCATATGATAATCATCTTATTACACAAACGCGTGAATATGCATATTTTGTTATACTAAATTAACCAATTTGAACACACGTAGGGACAGACAAAAAATTGCCAAATTATGTTTCTGATATGATCTTCATAATGTTTATACAGGCTTAGTCGAATACAAGAAAGTTCGGGAAATTTAGGAAGTGATATATCAAAAAGTCACTAATTTTGGTTGAAATGCATCAAAAATGTAATTTTTGTATCACTTGCTGAATAACTAAGGGTCCCTCCGCTACGCTCCGGGCCAATTATATATATTATATTATATATAGGACCTGATAATTGTCTACCCCCCACCTACCTAAAAAATCAGGTGATAAATGGCGCTCTCCTTAGTGGGCATATTTAGCTGCTAAAATGTTAAAATAGTTGTTTCCGATCTATTTTCATTATAAATTTAAAATATTTTAAAAAAATTTTATATATTAATATTTAAAAATAAGGATTATAAAATAGAATATTTCTAACTACAGTCGCACTCCCATATAGTCACCTCCCTCATAGTCACATTTCCTATTTAATCACTTAAAAGTTTGGTCCCAATTATATTTATATTAAATTTCTTTCTATAACGTCACAATTACTATATAGGCACTATCACCAAATTTTACAAACAAATATAAATAATTTATTTCTATAAAAGCACAATTTTCTATAAAATCACAATTTTAAATTTTAAAACTTTTTAAATAATAACAATTGTCTATAATATCACATTTTTAATAGTGAATTTACTAACAGTATAACAAAAAATTCGTAAGATTTAATCAAATTTCAACATCGATTTTCTCGATAACCAATAATTAAAATGGTCTCAAATTTTTACTATAGATAGAATTAATATTCCTTTATACTATATTAAAATTTTAGCTTAATTGGATCGATATTTCTTGAGAAATCGATTGTAAACGATAGTCTATTTTTTTAAAAAAATTAATTATAGTATACAAGCAATATCATAAGAACTAACAATCCAATTTAGCTGAAATTTTAGTATATTATAAAGGAATATAGCTATTGTCTATAGTAAAAATTTGAGCCTTTTTTAATTATAGGTTATCGAGAAAATTGATGCCAAAGTTTGATTAAGTCTTACGAATTTTATATGTTCTAAAAAATTCGTAAGACTTAATCAAACTTTGTCATCAATTTTCTCGATAACCATTAATTCAAAAAGGCTAAAATTTATATCATATATATTATCGATATTACTCTATAATATATTAAAATTTCAGCTAAATTGGATGGTTAGTTCTTGAGATATTGCTAGTATACGATAATCAATTTTTTTAAAAAAATTAACTATCGTTTACAAGCGATTTCTCAAGAACTATTGATCCAATTCAGCTGAAATTTTAATATATTATAAATAAATATGGATATTATATGTGATAAAAATTTGAGCCTTTTATAATTATTGCTTATCGAAAAAATCGATGTTGAAGTTTGATTAAATCTTACGAATTTTATAATTCTATATATTCACTATAATTTATTTTTATATAAAAGTGATTTTATAGAAAAAATTTATATTGTCACATCACTACATAGTCACCAGATTTCTGAGTCCCGAGGGTGTGATTATATGGGAGTGCGACTGTATAACCAGTGGTGACCGTCACAACCTTTTGTGTAACAAAAAAAATTTAATTTATTAAAAAATTTATTAACATATTTAAAATAACTAATTATACTACAATACGGTATATAATTTTACTTATAATTTTATTTAACCGATTAAAAATACGTATATAGTATTGTTATGCGATTAATATTGAATACTTGTTTTTGTTAATAACATTGTTTTTATACAATGCGATTATAATATACATTTATTACAGTTAGTTACTTTGATTATGACTAGCAACACCTGCAGCAAACTCTGTGGTCGCTCGCTACAGCTATCACCTCTGCGTCGCTCCATTTTCCTAGATACCTAGCACGATCAACTATATTCAAACCCTAACTCTAACCCTAACTAAATCCCGACTAATGACTAGCACGAACTGGAAAAAGCGCCAAAAGAACGATACGCAACAGTTACCTACACCGAATAATCTCGTTGCCAGAAAAGAAGAGTTAGTCAGTATGTACATAAACATAATACAGTACAACAAAAAAAATGGAATACTTCTCTCTATGCTGAATATGCTGGTGAACGATTTCAAGATGTTAAAAACTCAAAATCCAATCATCTAGCAAGAGAAACACACGACGGCCACCTATTTCGAACGACACAGCAAATTATTTCGAATCTGTGTACTCAAACCAAAACCGGCTGAAAAGAACTGTAACGAAATGATGAGTTATCCATGAAAACACTACACTAAAAAACAACAAAAAAAGCAAACATATCTTTACGCCAATTACCCATAGTCACAACTTTACGTACCAAATCCAAATGCGCCTCTAGTCTAACTGCCTGACAAAAAACAAAATATCGAAATTATTGCCTAATAAACCTAAAAGGAGAAAATGCGTAAAGTTAAAATATGAAAAAAATAGTACTAAAAACGCAAGTAATGAAATATGCACTGAAATGGACTAATGCGAACACCAGCAATGAAAAGCACGACACCAACAGCGAAACTACGAAGAAAGGCACCTAAAGTAAGACAAAAGAGGTTAGTTGTCTGAACCAAAATCCGAGAATGCACAATAACCGAAAACAACGCGATTGCGAAAAAGAAAAAGAATGACGCCAACGACGTAAAAAAAGTACGGCACCAACGAAGAAAGGCAAAATACCAACCAGTGACGAAAGAAACACCAACAACGAAAGAGGCACCAAACTGGATGATACCAACAATACTACCGGTAATGCAAACGAGAAAAAAAATAAGCGTTAATAAATAAAAAATACAAAAAAAAAAGGGGAAAAAAAATACTTATACGTAGATCTGATTGTGTAATGGGTGGTGATCATCACCATGGGTTATTTTAATAATTATTCTATAAAATAGTAATATTTATTTTTAAATTATAAGAAAAAATAAAGTTGTTTATATAGTAAAACTTTTAAAAATCAATTTTTTTTAAAAAAAATACAAAATTTTATTTTTATTCATTGACAAACTTTTTAAAATTCTAAGTATAAGTCCCATATAATTTTGATTTAAATTGTAGAATTTGGTTTAAAAAATAACTTTAATTATTAAAATTTTTATAATTTTATAAATAAAATTTTAACTTTGTATAATAGCAAAAATTTTTTTTATAGACGGGAACATATAAAAATTTAAAAATTTATAAAAAATATTTTAAAAATTTTATAATAAAATTTTAGAATTGGCAATATTTCAAGCTTAATATCTTTAATACTATTAAAGCTAAATTAAAAATTTTACTTAATAATAATTAAAAATATCTTAAACTTTTATTTTAGCTTAGAAATAGGGGACATATGCTTAATAAAATTTTAAGTTATTGTAAAAAATATAAAAAAAATACATTCTATCGGGCATATTTGCCTGCTGGATAGTTTAAGGGATAATAAAAAAATTAAAAAAAAAAAAAGTTAAATAAAAAAAGATTTATATTTTATATGTTTTGTTTTTGGTTTTATTATTTTAGTTTATTTTAGTTTTTTTTATATATTCTATTTGTTTATTTTATTAAAAAATATTTTTTAAAATATTTTTTTATTTTTTTTTTTTGGACTTGATAATCATGTCATACTTCAATGCTTTATTGATGATAATTTCTAAAAGAAAATTTTTTACATCCACCATTTGGTGTTTGAATCGAAGAATAGCTCATCCGATTACTATAAAGTACCTAAATACTAGAGCACCTATGTGCGACCTGCCAAGGGTAATTTAGCCACATCAGTTTGCATCGATCTACTTAGACCGATCTGCCCCGAATCACTAACCTGATTTACCAGCCTGTTATGACCGTCTTTTTTCCCAACCTTTTTCTCTTAGCCTCCTAGGTAGAAGAACTATCCACAAAATAGAAAAAAGTAAAAAGGATATAAAAAATAGGAAGTGCTAAACTAATGAAATAAAAAAAAACAGGACAAGAAATAAAAGGGAAGGTGATAAACGAAAAAAATATAAAAACAGAGAAAAGGAGAAAAAGGCCGAAAAAAACAGTCATGACAACACTATTTTTGCCTGTGTTAGGCTTTAAAAATTATATAGTGTTGTATAGAAAAAATCTAATCTAACGCTATATGTATTCTAGAAAGAGAAAAAGAAAAAAAAGTCTAATTTCTAGAAATTTCTACACGTGATCCCTCTGATCTCTATTATACCAGTCATTGTTTATTTGGTAAGCATTAACCCAAATATCCTCGTTGGAGATTCCATTTCAGTAGACGCATCCAGATTTGGAAGGAGTAAACACTACTGATCTTTTGAGGGAGGTACGCCGAATTGCCCACTTTTTGTGAAATTTCGAAACGCCCAAAGCAGTACCAGGAAAAGAGTACCAAAATAAAGGAGTTGTAAGAGTTACGCTGTACAAAATAACATATTTAACCAAGTATCTACTTCTATTTTCATATTCATAGGTCTTGACAAAGCTCCAGAGTTTCTCTGCTATATTTTTGCTCAATAGCACCAAAGCCTGCCAAGGCCTCGCTTATAAGTCTACTGTTCTTTTTCATCTCTATTTCAGTCGCAGAATATATAGTGAATGGACTTTGTACCTGACAGCAGCTTTGGTAGAGTTTGTTGTATATAAATATGTTAACTGCATAGTTTTTGTAGGTCTGAGTTCTTGGAAAATTTGGTATGAGGGATCATTGGAAAGAGTTTTGTATGATTTTAGTGATTTTTTAAATTATTTATTAAATATGTACGTATGTTTTATTTTACTTTTATTTTTTAGTTTATTTTTTTCAAAATTACTTTATATCGCTGCCAGCGATCATTACCAGTTATACAGATCACCATATAAATACAAGTATTTTTTGTTTACATAATAGTTTTTTTTTAATTATGTTTTCTGCCATTTTTTTTTTACAGGTAACAGTCGTTCATACTGGGCTTCGTCATTGATGCCATTATTACTATAATAGAGCCAATTTTTTCTTTAGTGCTTTTAGTGTTTTTGTTTGTGTGCATTACTAGTAGTTGTGCTATTTGTATTGGGCTTTGTTATTGGTGCCAATATTAGTGGTATGGGTTTTTCTTTTGTGCTTTCAGTGTTTTCGCTTATGTAAGTTGTTATGTCGTTTGTACTGGACTTCCTTGTGGTGCCATTATTAGCAGAGTCTTTTTTTTTTGTGCTTTCAGTAGTTTCGTTTGTGTATATACTATAGTACTAACTGACACTTTTCTTGCAGATAATGGTCGTTGTATCGTTCATACTGGGTTCTCTGTTGGTGCCAGTATTAGTAGAGTCATTTTTCTTGATGCATTAAGTGTTTTGCTTGTGTACATATTAACTGACATTTTTTTTACAGGTAATTGTTGTTTTGTACTGGGCTTCGTCGTCGTTAATGCTATCATTAATAGAGCTAAATTTTCTTTGGTGCTTTTAGTGTTTTCGCTTGTGTGCATTGCTGGTAGTTGTGCATTCATATTGGGCTTCGTCATTGGCGCTGGTGTTAGTAGTGTTGTTTTTTCTTTTGTGCTTTCAGTGTTTTCGCTTAAGTACATACTGACCTTTTTTTTTTTACAAGTAATGGTTATTGCGTCGTCGTACTGGACTTTCTCATGGTGCCGTCGTTAGCAAAGTTGTTTTTTTGTGCTTTTAATATTTCGTTTGTGTATATACTACAACATTTTTCTTGCAGGTAATAGTTGTTGTATCGTTTGTCTGGGTTCACTATTGGTGCCGGTGTTAGTAAATTCATTTTTTTTTGTTGCATTAAGTGTTTTGCTTGTGTACATACTCACTGACTTTTTTTTTTTTTACAGGTAATGGTCTTGGGCTTTGTCATTAGTGCTGGCATTAATAGAGCTATTTTTTTCTTTGGTTTTTTTTAGTGTTTTTGCTTGTGTACATTACTGATGCATCATTTATAATTGGTGCTGGTGTTAGTGGTGTTGTTTTTCTTACATTAGGGCTAGTGTAAGGTAGATGTTAGGATTAAGGTTTGTAGAATAGGCGATAAGGTAAATGTTAGGGTAAGGTTAGGGTTAGTTAGTATTTGTGGTTAGCAGTTAGGGTTAGAGTTACAGATGAGCAATGATGTGATGTTTATTACGAATTTACAGTAAATCAGGAAAAATACTTGCGGAAATGTGCTCTTATGGAGGTCAAAGTATTCTATTAATATTACATATCTGAGATGTTATTATTACATATATAAATAAAATTGTAAAAAATGATTAAGAATTCTTAAATTTTATTGGTCAAAATTGATCACGTGATGCCAGCAATGATCACTGGCAGCAATAAATAGCAAATTTCTATTTTTTTATTTATTTTAATCAATTTATACAAGTCTTGATCAAAAAGATTTAACTATTGAGGTAACTATTTTTGTAATATGCATATATACAATAGTGGAAATGATTCTGGTTAGGAAATAGGAAATAAGAGCTATAACATTTGTTGTTTTTCTAGAAGGTAGCTTATTTTTAAAATAAAAATTTTGTTTTAAAAAAAAAGAAGGTAGCTTATTTTTGGAAATTCAGTATAGTTATTTCCAAATTTACTGGTATGCTAAAAATATGCAAATTAAACCTTTACATATATAATTTTAATATAGAAATAAGCAATTTAAAAATTTAACCTTTTTAATAATTTTTTAAAAGAATACGCAAATGTAAATCTTACTTCATTTAATTTGTCTATGATGGTGACACATTCTCTGACCTGATCTATCTATGTATATTTCAGGGTCCTATTCAGATCTTTCTTATTTGGATGTGAATCTTGACTTGGATTTGATCCATTTTTCAGATTAGATCTGGATCTTTAAAAATATCCGTCTGATCCGATCTGTGCAGAACATTAAAAACAACTAGCTTGAACTATTACCTTTTGCAGAATTTGCTTACAATAATTCTTTTTATTTATCTACTCACACAACTCTATTTTTTGCTAACTATAGGTTCATTCTTGTTTTGATGTGCAAGGACCAGTACATATTTTAGTCCTATTTGCTGAAATTAAATTGATCAACTACAACAAATAAAAGAAAGATTAGTTGCTAAACTAGGTGCTACACAAGAATGTTATAAGAAATATACTGACTGGCATTGATAGTGTGCTCTTACTTACAAGATTGGTAACAAAGTTTGGCTAGTAAAGCAGAATATATGAACTGAATAACCCTCTGAGGAGCTAGACTGTTGAAAACTAGCTACTTTTAAAGTTAATGCTCAAATTAGCCCAATAACATATCACTTGAACTTACTCTTGTCATTCAAGATCCACAATACCTTCTATATATTACTATTAGAGCTATACACAGAAGACATAATTCCTGAAATGACTACAGAAACCTCTTCACTTGCAATTATTGACAAAGAAAGAAAATATTAGGTTAACGAATCCTTGATACAAAATTAATTTGGAAAAAGTTACATTGGAAAGGCTACAATGCGAATAAATGCTTGTGAGAGCTAGAAAAAAAATATGAAACATGCCCAAAAAATAGTGGAGAACTTTCACAATTGGTACCCTAATAAACCCAGATCGGTTTCTAAAAGCAAATAAAAAAACTTGCAAAAGAAGAACTGATTGTTAAAGGGGAGATGATATAATAATCAAGCTTCTAGAGTAATTCAAGCTCATGATTCACAGGTCTGTGACTCCTCAACCTGTGAAGATCATCTCCAAGCCCATAACTACAGGACCGGATCCAAGACTAAAACTCTAGAAGCTTCAGGAACTGATTTTCTGATGCATAACGAATGAAGTAGTATAGCAGTTAGTTAGAGAAATTAGCATAATAAGAATAGAACATATTTATAACTAGGTATGCTAGTATTTGTAAAGTAAAGGCAAGAAATAACTTTTTTGTATTATTTGTATAAAAACATAGTACAAAATCTAATAAAATATCAGCATGATTGCTAAAAAAAATTTAATTTAAATATATATACTGAAATACAATATTTAATTAAATTTAAAAAACTTTAATAATATAAGTTATATAATATAAAAAAAATCTAAATAATATTTTTATATATTTTGTTACTAATACTATATACTTTAGTTATTTAAAAATTTTTATTCATTAAAATTATTTTAGCTAAAAAAAACCACTAAAAATAAAATTATATTTGGCTTTTCTATAGAACAATGTGGACTAATATATTAAATAATCATATTGTTATTACATTACATTATTTTTTTATAGGAATAGCGCATATTTGCAATAGCATAATCTGCGATTTTATTGCAAAAGCATATGCGATAGCATCTTCGCGTATTGGGAATATTTTCGTATTAATAGGGCATATTTGTGTATAAAATGGCCGGCATTAAAGATATAGCAATATCAAATAGAATTTCGAAACGTTTCAGGATAAAAGACATCAACGAACAAAAAACACCATGATTTTTGGCGGTATTGTAATACTAATGGATCTACCGGTAGTACACACTTACGATAAAACTTAGGGACATGTCAGATATTGGCTGAGATCAGGCCCACCCCCCTGAGAAATTTAGTTATTCAGATTGGTTATATGTGTATATTTAGACCTGAGATTTTGTCTATCTCCTCCACCTTACGATATCAGCTGATATCTGACACTTCCTGATGATCGCATATTTCTGTTTAATTCGTATAATCAGCAGCATATTTATAAAAAATTTATCGCATAATCAAATTGTAAAGCAGGCAAAAAGAATTTGGGGTCTGCCGCAGCAGAAGATGGTGATCCCTAGGTATAAATCGTCAAGTCTCAATTTCATCCAAACAATATTATATGTGATCATAGTTTAAATCGCAAATATATAAAAAGGTTTTTTATTGGTTTCTTAATTCGCATAGTAAAAATAAAAAATCTTATTAAAATTTTCTTTATGCCTTGTTTGTTACCTTGTGAATTAATTTTGGTTGTATCTAAAAAAGAAAAGTGCGTTAGCACATACATAGTGAGGAGCGTCAACCTTTAAGACGGGTTTGGGGAAGCCTGGAACATGGACTCCAGGAACCGATCGAGGTACGAACGGCTAGGGGGTATTCCTCTTACCACCCTCACTGCTACTTTCCCGCCCCAGGAGCTCAAAACCCACCTTAGCAAATCCATCAAAAAAGAATCACGAATGCTCTTCTCCTTGCCGTGTGAATTAATTTTGGTTATATCTAAAAAAGAAAAGTGCGTTAGCACATACATAGTGAGGAGCGTCAACCTTTAAGACGGGTTTGGGGAAGCCTGGAACATGGACTCCAGGAACCGATCGAGGTACGAACGGCTAGGGGGTATTCCTCTTACCACCCTCACTGCTACTTTCCCGCCCCAGGAGCTCAAAACCCACCTTAGCAAATCCATCAAAAAAGAATCACGAATGCTCTTCTCCTTGCCGTGTGAATTAATTTTGGTTATATCTAAAAAAGAAAAGTGCGTTAGCACATACATAGTGAGGAGCGTCAACCTTTAAGACGGGTTTGGGGAAGCCTGGAACATGGACTCCAGGAACCGATCGAGGTACGAACGGCTAGGGGGTATTCCTCTTACCACCCTCACTGCTACTTTCCCGCCCCAGGAGCTCAAAACCCACCTTAGCAAATCCATCAAAAAAGAATCACGAATGCTCTTCTCCTTGCCGTGTGAATTAATTTTGGTTATATCTAAAAAAGAAAAGTGCGTTAGCACATACATAGTGAGGAGCGTCAACCTTTAAGACGGGTTTGGGGAAGCCTGGAACATGGACTCCAGGAACCGATCGAGGTACGAACGGCTAGGGGGTATTCCTCTTACCACCCTCACTGCTACTTTCCCGCCCCAGGAGCTCAAAACCCACCTTAGCAAATCCATCAAAAAAGAATCACGAATGCTCTTCTCCTTGCCGTGTGAATTAATTTTGGTTATATCTAAAAAAGAAAAGTGCGTTAGCACATACATAGTGAGGAGCGTCAACCTTTAAGACGGGTTTGGGGAAGCCTGGAACATGGACTCCAGGAACCGATCGAGGTACGAACGGCTAGGGGGTATTCCTCTTACCACCCTCACTGCTACTTTCCCGCCCCAGGAGCTCAAAACCCACCTTAGCAAATCCATCAAAAAAGAATCACGAATGCTCTTCTCCTTGCCGTGTGAATTAATTTTGGTTATATCTAAAAAAGAAAAGTGCGTTAGCACATACATAGTGAGGAGCGTCAACCTTTAAGACGGGTTTGGGGAAGCCTGGAACATGGACTCCAGGAACCGATCGAGGTACGAACGGCTAGGGGGTATTCCTCTTACCACCCTCACTGCTACTTTCCCGCCCCAGGAGCTCAAAACCCACCTTAGCAAATCCATCAAAAAAGAATCACGAATGCTCTTCTCCTTGCCGTGTGAATTAATTTTGGTTATATCTAAAAAAGAAAAGTGCGTTAGCACATACATAGTGAGGAGCGTCAACCTTTAAGACGGGTTTGGGGAAGCCTGGAACATGGACTCCAGGAACCGATCGAGGTACGAACGGCTAGGGGGTATTCCTCTTACCACCCTCACTGCTACTTTCCCGCCCCAGGAGCTCAAAACCCACCTTAGCAAATCCATCAAAAAAGAATCACGAATGCTCTTCTCCTTGCCGTGTGAATTAATTTTGGTTATATCTAAAAAAGAAAAGTGCGTTAGCACATACATAGTGAGGAGCGTCAACCTTTAAGACGGGTTTGGGGAAGCCTGGAACATGGACTCCAGGAACCGATCGAGGTACGAACGGCTAGGGGGTATTCCTCTTACCACCCTCACTGCTACTTTCCCGCCCCAGGAGCTCAAAACCCACCTTAGCAAATCCATCAAAAAAGAATCACGAATGCTCTTCTCCTTGCCGTGTGAATTAATTTTGGTTATATCTAAAAAAGAAAAGTGCGTTAGCACATACATAGTGAGGAGCGTCAACCTTTAAGACGGGTTTGGGGAAGCCTGGAACATGGACTCCAGGAACCGATCGAGGTACGAACGGCTAGGGGGTATTCCTCTTACCACCCTCACTGCTACTTTCCCGCCCCAGGAGCTCAAAACCCACCTTAGCAAATCCATCAAAAAAGAATCACGAATGCTCTTCTCCTTGCCGTGTGAATTAATTTTGGTTATATCTAAAAAAGAAAAGTGCGTTAGCACATACATAGTGAGGAGCGTCAACCTTTAAGACGGGTTTGGGGAAGCCTGGAACATGGACTCCAGGAACCGATCGAGGTACGAACGGCTAGGGGGTATTCCTCTTACCACCCTCACTGCTACTTTCCCGCCCCAGGAGCTCAAAACCCACCTTAGCAAATCCATCAAAAAAGAATCACGAATGCTCTTCTCCTTGCCGTGTGAATTAATTTTGGTTATATCTAAAAAAGAAAAGTGCGTTAGCACATACATAGTGAGGAGCGTCAACCTTTAAGATGGGTTTGGGGAAGCAGACTCCAGAAACCAATCGAGGCACGAACGGCTAGGGGGTATTCCTCTTACCACCCTCACTGCTACTTTTCCGCCCAAGGAGCTCAAAACCCACCTTAGCAAATCTATCAAAAAAGAATCACAAATGCTCTTCTCCTTGCCTGTGAATTAATTTTAGTTATATCTAAAAAAGAAAACTGCGTTAGCACATACATAGTGAGGAGCGTCAACCTTTAAGATGGGTTTGGGGAAGCAGACTCCAGAAACCGATCGAGGTACGAACGGCTAGGGGGTATTCCTCTTACCACCCTCACTGCTACTTTCCCGCCCCAGGAGCTCAAAACCCACCTTAGCAAATCCATCAAAAAAGAATCACGAATGCTCTTCTCCTTGCCGTGTGAATTAATTTTGGTTATATCTAAAAAAGAAAAGTGCGTTAGCACATACATAGTGAGGAGCGTCAACCTTTAAGACGGGTTTGGGGAAGCCTGGAACATGAACGAATACTCTTATCCTTGTCTTGTGAATTAATTTAGGTTATTTCTAAAAAAAAAAAAAGTGCGTTAGCACATACATAGTGAGGAGCGTCAACCTTTAAGACGAGTTTGGGGAAGCATGGAACATGGACTCCAGGAACCGATTGAGGTACGAACGGCTAAGGGGTATTTCTCTTACCACCCTCACTGCTACTTTCCCGCCCCAGAAGCTCAAAACCCACCTTAGCGAACATAGTCACTTGGAGACATCGGTAGATGTTTCTCGAAAAATTTATTGAATTGTTTATTGTAAAATCTTGGCTCGTACTTTACTGACCAGAAGCGAACTGTCACAAAAAAGGCCTTCCGTTGAATGCTCCAATGATTGAAGGTGTGAAAAGACTGTCCGAAAGGAGGCATAGGATTCCATGAATCTTGTCATACCCACCGATTTGGATTTCGCACCAAAATTAGTATTAAAATTTATTACAAAGTGAGTTTTGACAACAACGGTCTTTTAAACTTACTTTAATCCATAATTAAGTGTATAGAATATTTTAATATCTACATGTTTAATTATTAGCTGAAAGTTAAAAAGGTAGTTTTTCTGAAAAGTGCTTCCGAATTTACCTTTACCCATTATACAACCGATCATTCAATGACAAACCGATCCTTCACTACCCGAAAATACCCGAACGCTTCAACAACTAGTGATAATGTCTCCTTTTACAGCTTGGCATAGCTGTTCTTATTTATTGCTTATTTATCTCATATAGAGACCAAAAACTATTTTATTTGAAGGTTTCGTTTGTTATTCTTCACGTCACTTAATATCAGAAGTTTGTGTAATGGTTTATCGAAAAAATACCTTGATATCTTCCTATCCAACCTTTGTCGGCTTTCGTAGGAAATTCATCCTCGTTATCATAGTTTTTAGGAATTCATCCTCGTTATCATAGTTTTTTCCTTTTTTTTTTTTTTATAAGAGAGATAAAGGCGCTTTAAATATTTTTTTTCAAATAATACTCAATTTTACGAATTAGGAAATCATTACTTGTTCATTTTACGAATTAGGAAATAAATCATTTGATTTTACCTCGTGTCTAATAATGAATTTCTATGTACACTATCACATGTTATAAGGGGTCTTCATTGATTCTATAAACGTACATAGGAACCGCATAAAATTTCCGCAGGCACGTGATGATATGCGCTAAAATTCTATTGGCTGAAAAAAAATCGCGACACGTCTTTTCATTTTTCGATTAAAAAAGTTAGCTTTCGATATTAGGGTAAGGGTGAGCGTTCAGACGACGTTAACAAGAGCCTTATATATAGCAAAATTTTGCAAAAAATTTTTTTGTTAAGATGCAGAAGGTAGTTGTGTAAGCCAAATTTTGCGTTATAGACGATTTTTAAAAAAGCTGGCTGTTTTTGTTTCATTTTCACGTTATACCTGATCCTGTGCCATGATTGGTTCAAAATCATGTGTCTGCGGAATTTTTATGCGGTTCCTATATATAATGGACAAAGGTGTATGATGTGAAGTTAGCCAAATTATGCATGCGACAAAATCATAAATTATGCGAATTATGCGAATTTTGAATTATTAGCCAATAAAAATTCAAAAAGCATGGCAATTCAGGTGATTACACAAACCGGTTTATTCAATTAACCAATCAAGTTTTGTTCACATGCTGAACGGATTATGCGGTTTCATATAGTTAAAGCATCAGGTTAATGCAGGGGGTTATAAAATAGTGTGGAAATGAATGAGAAAAAAATTATTTAAGGATGAAAAAAAAAATTGAAAAGAGTAGCAAATTTTGAAAGTTGATATAGAGAGATTAGGAGGAGATAAGAAAGTAGCAGGAATAAGTGTAATAATTAGATATCAGATATATAGAAAGATAAAGTGTGTAAGTGTAACACTAGTGTAATAGTATAGTTAGTGCATGTGAAGGATGAAATAATTAGTGTATTTAAAGGATAATGATGAATAGTTGGTACTTAGTGAATTGACTCGATTATATGATACTCGATCATTGATCAACGATCGAGCATCAATTAATGGGCTCGAACAACAATAGGTCAATTGATAATACTGATCAATCAAATAAGTATATATTTGATCGATCAAAAAAATTTTTAATGTGTTTCTATTTAAGATATGATTCAAGTGCCATTTATTGATATACAAACACGAGCTTTATTTGTTATGCATTACTGAAAGTTAACTCATAACAATTTACCACATCCACTTATTTGCATGAGTAATACAAACTCCTGGAGAGAAAATAGCCAGTAAGAGAGTGCAGCCTGACGAAGAATCCAAACATGTGTAAAAGAAGAAAAAAGCAAAAATATTCAAAAACCAATGCTTAAATCAAACTTGGTGTACTAATTAAAAAATGATAGAAATAAAATTTTCATCTAGTAAGCATTTTAACACTAATTTTTATTTCATGCACTTAGTTTATTTACAAAATCAGAATTTGTACTACTGTAATGAATAATTTTTTTTTCTTGTCTCCCACATCCATATTTATTTAATTCATTTAGTTGTTATATACCTTCGATAATTATATTGCTATAGCCATGTCAATCTTACTGTTCTAGTATTAGACATTATTATGTATACTTAGGAGAGCGCCAGAAATTAGCTGATTTCTTAGAGAGGAGGGGTCTCTGGCCTAGTCAGGTTACTATATATTCTTTATTCTAATTGGCTATTACAATATATTATTTATATAATATATATTTAAAAAATACTATATATAAAAATTTTATTAGTTAATAACTTTTGATCTGCTGGTCCAATTTGGATGATTTAACTACCAAAATGATCCTCTTAAGGATAGGATTCTAACAACCCAAAATCACAAGAATCTAATCACAGGATTATGAGATTGATATAAATTTGTGCATTATTACTATATATATAATATTTATTTAATAAATACTGTATATATAGGGGTCGTCTAAAGCCATGTGCGTCATGTGACATAAAGCCAATAAAATTGCTTGTTTTGATTGATACAGATCAGCCCGACGAAGAAAATAAAGTGAAAAAAAGTGAAAAACATCCAAAATACAAAAAACAAGCATCTAAACTAGGGTTGTGGGCACGGTGACTCAGGGCATGCCTTAGGGGCATGCCCTCTAGGCATGCCTAGGTGCATGCCCTTAAACCAAAAGGCATGCCCTTATTATGTGATAATAAATGAATTAGAGTGCGTTGATTGGCTATCTATTTTACTTACTAGCGGTTATTTTATCAGTTATAATAATAAAACAGTAATAGCATAGTATATAAGTATGAGTAAAAAGTCCTTGATAGGATCTTTTTATTATCTCTGCTAATGTTATAAATTTTATACTTGTATATATTTTTGGAATCTATTGGCATAATTAAATAACAACTAAGATACATTATTTAGTGATTAGCAAAAAGGTTCTCTAGAGACTTTTCATCTACCCGGTATATGTATAGGGGCATGCCCTGGGTACAATAAGAAGGGCATGCCTCAGCCTAAGGCATGCCTCCTAGGGCATGCCTAAAAAATTTTCTGTGCCCACAACCCTAATCTAAACCTATCTTGGGGCGTTAACAAAAAATGTCGGGGAGGCAATTTTAATATAGAGCATTCTAACTTTGATCCCAAACTAACCTTTACCCTAACTCTAATCAAAAAGTCAAAAACATATGACTGCACACGGCTTTAGATATACCCTATATATACTAATAATGCACAAATTTATATCGATCTTATAATCCTTTGATTAGATTCTTGTGATTTTGGGCTTGTTAGAATCCTCTCTTTGAGAGGATCATTTTGGTAGATAAATCATCCAGATTAGACCAGTAGATCAAAATTATTTATTATATTCTATATAATATTTAATAGTAAATTACTTTTGATCTACTGGTCCAATTTAGATGATTTAACCACCAAAATGATCCTCTCAAAGAGAGGATTCTAACAAGCCCAAAGTCACAAAAATCTAATTACAGGATTATAAGATTGATATAGATTTGTATATTATTACTACATGTATTTAATAAATACTATAGTAATAATATGCAAAACTTTGGCCCTCATCAACCAAGGCAAAACTTATTGCAATTTGGTTAGCTCTCATTACAGCTCCGCACAATTCAGCAGTAACAATCATTTCAGATAGTGCAGCTGCGATAGCTATCAACAAAAGAGAAATATCCAATACACCAAATAAATGGCTTAAAGAAAAAAATTACCTAATTACATCAGAAATTATAGATGTAATCTATTTTAAAAATATCAAGCTAACGCTCGAAAAGATCAAGGGCCATAGTGGTAATATCTGGAATGACAAGACAGATGCACTGGCTAAACTTGCTCTACACCTTCCTTCCTCGACAAATATTCTAAAAAACTGCAATTCAAGGGTACAGGTTCCTCTCTTGTGGTAGATTGTCTTGTAGAAAAGCCTATACGCTCGTTCGTTAAATATTACTAACATGGCAAACGGCCGCCAAATGGAGAATTTCTAGTGCAATTATGGCTATTGAGCCAGATCTTAATCAAACATTCTACGACTGGAGAAGTTTTTGGAATTTAAAGGAAATACAAAATGGCATTCACTGCACGTCACTCTTTCAAAGTAAACGGCTTGCTACCCAAATCAAGTGCCTTGCTAACAAATTGCCAGTTCTGATGAATTAAAGAAGCATAAACCATCATTATATACAAGTAATGAGTACATATACTGTAAAGTGAAGGCAACAGAAACACAAGACCATTTGGCAGACTGTAATTATTATGAATGGAGTTGGATAAACATAACCAAAGTAGCAGCTAGAGTTATATAGTCCAAACTGAGTAGCACAGATCAGTTTTTGCTCCTACTAGTGAGTTACTACCAACTGGTAGTGGGGTCGCATATGCAAAAAATCATAAAACTATGTCGAAGTTACATGAGGGGTCTAGTACCAAATAAGCTTTTGGAACACACTACAGTTTGGCTTACCTCAGTGAACACAGCCAAGACACTTATGCAGAATTTTGTCTCAATAGTATGAATGGTTTTTATGAATCTATATGGAAAGAACAGTGTCGACTTATTGGGCTTTGGGAAAAAGAAAAAGGTATCACTATCAAGGAGAAAAGAAGTAAGACCAAGAAGAAATACACATTTAAAGGAAAAGTTAAAATCGCCAGGAAAAAAAGACAAGTGTCAACAATACCAATGCAAGTTCTAGCGAAAGTAGTTTAGAAAAGAGTACAATGTTACTCAATGATAGTGAAAAGGGTATTGAAGAAAAAAGCCGTACAGCTATTAGTTTGTGGCAAGTAGCAGTTAAAAGTTATATCCAAAGTGGTGAAATTCCATTTTGGGCTGGGTCTTAGACAGATTTGACAAAACTTCTGATTTATCCGTAAATTGGTGCGACAACTTGCAATTAGATGCTACAAGGCAACCGGTTGATGTCAAGCGTGATTTTCTACTTTTGTAGCTTTTGTATCTAGAATTAGTTTACTTTTTCTGTACAAATAACACATTATCAGGTTCTGGCGAGATT
The DNA here is from genome assembly GCA_003550325.1 of Gigaspora rosea. Classification (NCBI taxonomy): domain Eukaryota; kingdom Fungi; phylum Glomeromycota; class Glomeromycetes; order Diversisporales; family Gigasporaceae; genus Gigaspora; species Gigaspora rosea. The sequence goes on along the minus strand of QKWP01000004.1, from coordinate 931,350 downwards.
TGTCTAAGAATAAAAATAAAAATAAAAAAAATAATATGCAAGACTATATCGATCTTATGATCCTGTGATTAGATTCTTGTGACTTTGGGCTTGTTAAAATTCTCTCTTTGAGAGGATCATTTTGGTAAAATCATCCAAATTAGACCAATAGATCAAAAGTTATTAACTATTAAAGTTTATAAATATTTTTAATAATAATTTAATATACGCGAAATTTGATTAGCTATTAAACCAGTCAGGTACTATATATTCCTGAAAATAAGCTACCTTTTTTGGGCCAAAAATTACATGAAAAAACGTGGGTAGCTTATTTTTAGTGTATAAACATTTTTGAAAAAATTGAAAAATGTACTAATAAAAGATTGTCTAAATAACACCAAATTTTTACTATAAATGTATTTTGATGTACTAAACAACTTTGCTTAATCAAACTTTTGAAGTTTACTTAGTAAAAAAAAGTTTTATATGTAGAACTGCCAACGTGTTTTTTGAGATTTTTGAAAAAAACCAGGGGGTAGCTTATTTTCAGAGTAGCTTATTTTCGGGAATATATGGTAGAGAAGGGGTAGGCATTTTATTTAATTGCACAGGTAACACAAACCAAAAAGAAATTTTGATTTTGTAAATAAACTATATGCTGAGATAAAAATTTAGTATTATGGCCTTAATGTTAGAGACTATAGGATTAAAGTGATATTTAATATAAGTAAAATTTCATTCCTGTCATTTTTAATTAGTGCACCAAGATTGATTTAAGCATTAGTTTTGCGTATTTTCGCTTTTTTTTTCTTTTATGCATGTTCGAATTTTTCATTGGGCTGATCCAGAATAGTTAAAATTTGCACTCTCCAATTGGCTATTTCCTCTCCAGGAGCTTGTATTACCCATGCAAATAAGTGCATATAGGGGTAGGGGTATAGTAAATGGAAATCAGTTGATTTCTGGCACTCTCCTTAGTGGCTTAATTATATGGAAGTTACTCAAGTTAACATAGTAGTACTATAGTAATGTATTAGCTACTTATATATATATATTTTTTTTTTATAACTTTGACAGTCTTGCCAAATCTGATTAAATTTTATTACTAAAAAAATAACTTTTCCTAGTACATGATAACATAAAAAAAAACAGAATTTGACCTCATCTGGCTGCAAAAAAAATTTGTGCCTAAACACGACCTGTTGCACTGATTTATGTATAAATCAGATAATTTCTGTTAGCTATAGTTACAAACTGGATTCGTATTATTTCACTGACAATCACTTAACAGACATAACACTATACTGACAACCATTTTACTGACAAGCTTTTTTTACTAACAAATAACTCACCGATACTCGATTTGCTAACAGGCATGTTTTCACTAACGCGTTAATTTTACCGATACACACTTCACCAACAGTTAATTTTACTAACAAAATCAACTTACCAACAAGCTCATTTTACCGAAAATAGAATTTCTGACAAAATTATTCTACTGACAATACAATTCACTGACAAACAATTTGCCAGATGTCTTAAGTATCACGGTTGATGCTAAAGTTATAGGGTCTCGATTTGAAACTATAAGCCCTGCTAAAATTAATATATACTCTATAAATATGAAATCTATATCCAAACTCTACCTTAATCCTATAAGACAAAGACAAAAAAAATCAACCAAAGAAAATTTTAAAATTTTATATCAAAATAGGTCATAACTTCAGCATTAGCCATGACAATAATTATTATTATTGTTATTAAAAAAATGTGCAATTTTTATTGTCATTATTAATAAATTGAATAATACGTAATTATTCTTAGTAGTTTATTACATTGCTGTAGTCTCATATGTCAACGAGTTGTATTGTCAGCAATTGTATTGTCAGCAAATTATATTGTCGACGAATTGTATTGTCGGTAGAATAAGCTTGTTGGTATATTCTATTTTCAGTAAAATGAGCTTGTCGGTAAGTTGATTTTGTTGGTAAATGTAACTGTCAGTAAAGTGTGTGTCAGTAAAATCAACTTGTTAGTAAATCAAGTATCGGCAAATTTTGTGTTAGTAAAAATAGCTTGTCGATAAAATGATAGCTGGTATAGGTTGATATCTGTGAAGTGATTGTCGGCAATTTGATTGCCACTCTTACAAACTAACTATGCTTCATAATTCACTCTTTCAAAAACTTCTTCTCTAAGCTTCTCATAAAGAAGAATAAAAAAAGAGGAAAATTAAAAGGGGAAACAATACTAAATACCCAACAACAAAATAACCAAAAAGCAAAATTACATATCCAAAAAAAATAAAGCAAAAAGAAAAACCAAAGAAAAAGCAAAAAAAAATAGACCATGAAGGATTAGCTACTTATATTTTAATGTGTTATACAAATAAAAAAAAAAGAATACAATAATAGTAAAAATAAAACCACTCACTAAAAATAAAATTACATGCTAAAATAAAATTACATAGTAAAAAATTATTAAAATTGAGTTGTTTTAAAGAAGCATAAAAATAAAAGAATCATTTATTATAGATTATTATTTCATCCGCATGATAAAAAATCTGAAAGATAAAAAATTAAAATTAAAAAAATAACGATAACATGATTAACAAATTCATAAAGAGTATATAACTTTTTTTAAAATATCAATAAAGATGCATAGTCTTTTACCACAGATCAGCCCGAAGAGACAAAAACAGCGAAAAAAAAGCGAAAGTCACAAAAATACAAGAAACAACAGTCTAAACCCACCCATCTTGGTGCATTAATAAAAAATGTCAGGAGGACAATTTTACTATAAAATATGCCCTAACTCTAACCCAAATTAACCCTTACCCTAACTTTAATTAAAAAATCAAAAACACGTAACTGGACACGGCTTTAGATGTCCCCCCATTTTAGCGACAACGCAACCTAGTAGAAAAAGAAGTATTAGTTAAAAAAAAGAAGACGAGAAGACAAAAAGACAAAAAAAAAGAAAAAAAAACCTTCAAAAAAAAAGCAGGCACGACTTCAAAGTGACTCGGGGCCTAGAAGAAAAAAAAACAAAAAAACAAACAAGCGATTATCATTGTTTATATATGATCGCCAATCTCTAAAATGATTGGTCAATCATATAAGGGTCGCATGGCGACGGGTTGCTATTTCCTTTTTGCCTTAATTAATATATATTTCTAAAATTTACTAACTTATACCAAAAGTATTCTGTACTATATTAATATATTAATATACATACTACTTTATGTAAAATCTTTATATTAAAATACATTGAAGAAATTATTGCTCAAAAAAAAAGAATATTCCTTCTATTTTGTTACACAAAATAGCATAGTAGAATTAGTACAATAGTTATATTTTGAAATATTGTATAATATATATAAGGTAAAAGAGATAATAGATAATTTAACAAATTTAGATATTATGTGTTCTAATAATTGAAATCAAATAATTTTTATGCTATTTGATTTATTTTGATGAGATAATTAAATGGTACAAAATTCATTTAATTCTGATTACTAGATCACAAGATACTATTAATTATTTGCCAAGTTTATATTTCACTCAAAGATTTTTTTGTATAGCATATAATTGATAATATATTATGATCTAGTAATTAGAATTAGATGATTTTTATACTATTTAATTTGTATTATTAAGAAATCGAATAATATAAAATTTATTGATTCTGATTACTAGATCATATATGATATTATCAATTTGTCAAATTACCTTTACTTTTTTAAAATTTAAACGTTTTAACATAATGTATAATCCTATTTAATATCACTTTAAAAAAATACTATATTACCAATTTTATATAAAATAATTCTAAATATATAAATTTTAATACAAAAAATAAAAAATTTTTAATATTAAATAAAGAAAAAATTGCTTGTCACCAGTAGTGACAGTAACCAGATTAGGGTTAGAGTTAGATTTAGAGTTAGAAGAAGGTTTATTATATAATAAAACACTTTAAAAAGCATTTTTAGCTAGAAAAAAATATTGGTTTCATAGGCACAATTTGAAGTTATTGTGATTTGTAATTTTTTGAATTTTTTTGTCATATCTAATCTAGCAATTTGATTAGCTTGGAACTGTAACTATGATTATAAATAGATTCGCTCTTAAATAAATAAGTTTTTAGATTAGTTATTTTAATTTTATCAAAGTACCTTTTTTTACTTTATGGGTTTTAAAAATAATGCACACTTTTATATTTTTTGAAATTTTACTAGAATAATATCTGTTGTGTTCTTAATGAAAAATGGTCTTCTTGTGATATTAATAAGATTCTAATTTTAAATTAATTTTAAACCTAACTTTTTAACATCCTAACTTTAGTTCTAATACTAATTTCAATTATTATTTATATTTGCTACTATAGAAGTGCACCAAATTATAATTTTCTATATATATTATTATTTTTAATATATTTTTGAAATAAAGTTTATTATAATCTGCTAAAACTTGTTATTTTGTATAATAAATTTTTTAAAAAAAGCAAATAACCATTAATGCACTTACAAGTTCTTATTATACTATAGGTTACTTGATATCTATGAGTTTATGAATATTTGTAAACATTTGCAAATATTTGCAAATACCTGTTAGATTATCTTTTGGAAAACTAACAGATAAAGGATATTATTTATAAGTTATTTATAATATCTAAATATGTAGTTAACTGTGTGTATATCCAAATATGTAGTTAATAGGCCCAAACTCTATTTCACTTTAATGAGAATTTATTATAACAAGAATGTTGTTACTTTATATTAAAGTAATTTAATATATAAAAGAAAAAAATTTTACAAATAATTATTCTTATATTTAATAATATGCATTAGATACTATCAAGATCTAAATATAATTTAAAAAAATTTAGAATTGTATTTAGATTGGTTGTTATAGATTTTTATTAATACTGTAATTTTAAATAATCTTGATTAGTTAATAGTTTGTTATGTGATTATATGGAGTATTACATATTAAAATAGCACATTTTTACAATTTTTTAAAAAATGAGTTTTATCAAATTCATATAAATTTTAATACAATTAACATTTTTTAATTATAAATGAAAGTTGATTTGCATAATAAAAAATCAAAATAATGTAAAAGAAAAATTACATGAGACTGTGTAGTGCTAACATATCACGAGATTACCTAATAGTTATCTGTTGCCTTTAATTAATCAAAACGTGAAATTTGATAATCCCAGATCAGTCTGAAAATTAAAACAAATAATTAAACTCAATTATCTCAATATAAAATAAAAGTAAAAATAAGCTGTTTTAATATATAATACCCATATGAGGGCATTCTCTAAAGCAGTATTGTCATTTAAGGCTTTTTTCTTTATGTTCATATCCAAATATTTACAGTATTCACAAATGTCCAAAGAATATTTAGACTTTAAAATTTAATAAACTAGTTTAAAAAAGATATAATTATATATTTTATAGTTTTAAATATTTTTCAAAAAAGTAATTTAGATTTGTTTTTTTGTCCAAAATCATCTAATTGTTTACAATTTGTCCAGAGCTGTCCTATAACAACACTGCCCTAAGGGCATGCCTCAAGCTAAGGCATGCTAATTTTTTTATCCATGCCCCTAGCTATAGAAGCTAGTGAAATTAAATCAAAGTAATGAAATGATTTCACCATTTTACCAATCACCAATTGGCAATAGTGTAATTGATATAACTGGTGAATTGGTGTAATTGGTGTAATTGGTGTAATTGGTGTAATTGGTGTAATTGGTGAATTGGTGAAATGGTGAATTGGGAAATGGTGATGATGAATTGGTGAATTGGTGAAATACTGATGAAATGATGAAATGGTGAAATAGTAAAATGGCAGAATGGTGAAATAGTAAATTTCCAGAGTCTGGAATTATTTCAGTCTGGAATTCTGACTGTATTTGCTCTTCAAAAGTCAGGTTTTTGTTCAAATTTTTACATTTTATGTTTTACAAGTATATTTAGAGATCAAAACTTTAACTGTTTAAGTTCGAATTTAGATGCAAAATGTACAATATAAAAATAAATTTTGTAAAGTAATAGAAGCAAGTAACTTTATCTTAATTTTATCTTTTGTTTTTTTTTTGTTATTTTCTTTTTTTTNAAGTTCGAATTTAGATGCAAAATGTACAATATAAAAATAAATTTTGTAAAGTAATAGAAGCAAGTAACTTTATCTTAATTTTATTCTAACCAACCAAATTCATCAATCTCGTTGAAATAAATGAAAGAAAGGGTGCTTTTTTTAGAAGACAATCAATTTATCAATTCACCATTTCAAAATTCACTAATTCACTATTTCACCAATTCTCCATTTCTCCATTTTCACCAATTCTCCATTTCACCAATTCACCAATTCACCAATTTCACCAATTTTACCAATTTCATTATTTTACAATTTCACCAATTTCACCAAAATTTTATTTTGGTGTAATTCTGGTGAAACTATTTCACTATTTCACCTGGTGAAATGGTTTAATTTCACCAGCATCTATACCCCTAACCCTAGATATAATCCTTTAGTTTACACTATAAAACTGTTAGTATGTACTTATTTTGTATAATAAGTTGTAAAGGCAAGATTGTTATATACGTCAAAAATTAAAAAAGTTAAAAAAAAATGTAAATTATAAAAATTAGCATTTTTTTTTTTTTTTTAGATTTGCTAATATAGGCCCATATCTAAATAAAAGCTATAGTCTTACAGTGTCTTACAATACATGTAATTTATACAAGTTTTTAGTAAGTACCATCTTTTTAGGAATGTTAAGGTCCAGCAAAGGCCATGTCCAAACCAGTCTTTTGAACCAGTCTAAGCAGTTCACAGTTTGTAAATTAGGACTGGTCCAAATCAGTCAGTTTATTATAAATTCCATGATTATATTATGTAATAGTAAATATATGTTGTGCTTCAGATGTCAATTTGCCCCAAATATCAATTGGCCAAAATTATCAGCCTAAACAAATTAATGTTAACAGGACATTTAGCAAAATTTTAGTAAATTGACATCTGGGCCATCCCAATTAACAATTGGGGCAAATTTAATTTGGGTACAACATATATAAATAGAACTTGTTCTCAAATTAGTAGTGAACTATATATGTCTAAACAATAGTAAGTCCATTGAATTTACTATTGTTTAAAACAAGCACAATTCTTCAATCAAGTTGATTTATTGGAATTGGTTTTCATGTATAACCTTCAAATGTTAAAAATTGAATTAAGTACAGTAGTTTTTTTATATTATTACAATGATTAAATAAATATTGGTTAGCCTCATTTTTAAACAACATTATAAAAGATAAATGTATCTTTAAAATGACTTCTAAAAAAAATTATAAAGTCAATTAGAAAAGCCCATTTAAGTAGAATATTATAAAATTGCTTATAGGTTTGTACAGTACAAAATATCAATATGTGTGTTATGATAGTTAAGACCACACAAAGTTGTTTTTTATTCAGTTTGCATTACATAGAATCTGAAAACATGGGTCGGTCGGTCAGTTGTTTTTTTTTTTTTAATTAACTGTGAATTAATAGAATAATGTTCACATCTAAAGTTATTCAAGATTAATTTTTCATTTTGCACAACGAAAAACAACTTTGCGTGGCCAAAAATTATCCATTCTTATTGGCTGTAGGTAGACCGGTCCTTGGACCGGACTGAACTAGGACCGGTTCGTGACCAGTTTAGAAATTTTGGTCTGGTTTATGGTCCGCTACTTTTGAACCGAGACCAGACCAGGACGGCGTAACATCCCTACCAACTTTACAAAAGTTCAGCCAGCATTATTGCATCATTTGATTTGTAATTCGAATAATGTGAATTACGAATTACGTGAAACCTAGTTTCGGTAATTTCACATCCTACTCATACCAACTAAGCAAAGTTCTTGCACATTTACTAAACTTCAAATATATATATATATTATTTTTTTTTTTTAATTGCGCGTGTGGCGCTCTAACTTCAAATATTTTTAAAATGTCAGTCAAGTCAATCTGAAATTGTCAATTAGAAATTTTTAATGAATGCTTGTAATTCTCAGTCCTTTAACTTATTTTCTAACTTGAATACATTTTACCGGATCTTCTGACAATATTGCATCAATGCAACTTGGACACTTTTAATTTCGCGAAATATCAGAATTGTTCAAATGCAATTTAGATGAAGTATTGGAGAGCTAATTAATATTTGATGATCTCCGATTAATATGTTGTAAATTCAGGTATCTATATGACTGTCGACCTATCTGTTGTTAAGGTGAAGAGGAGTACTTTAACGAAATAATCAATATGAAACCTTGCTATTTTCATTCATAAAAGTTTTGTCTTTTGTCATAAAGTCAATATATAATTTGATAATATATATGGACATGAGTAGTTTGAGGAGGTAGATATTTGACGAATCGAGATTGTTACTCGATCCATTGGCCAGATTTGAATGATTTTGCATCATTCGATTTCTATACTGAGAAAAATCAAATGGTAAAAGAAAATTCAAATCCGATAATGGATTCCGACATATCCTCATCTAAATACTGTATTATAGCAAAAAGGGCATATCTGTTATAACGAAGATAGAATTCGATAGAATATCTCATAGTCGAGTGATCGGACTCGGGGAAGTTTTACATCATTTAATTCCTCTCACTGAGAGGAATCAAATGATATAAAACATTGATTTAATCTAATCGCTGACCCACTTCATCAAAATATCCCATGTTTACTACTCAATGATGTAGTACATCAACTCTTGTTAAAAACTCAATAAATAAAAAATATAATATGTATATTCGTCGTTGTATTATAGCCTGATCATTCTCGTAATCGAACTTCTGACTATATTTGGTCGTCTCCACTCTTGATTGCTTATTCCAGTTATAAAATGATGTTTTCTGAAATGAATAAATTTTATTAGATCAGTAACCAAATTCCATTCCGTAACCATGAACTACGAATAAAATCAAAGATATGCGGTAAGTCTTTTTCTCATTACCAAGTAACATTTACGTCTATATATAGCTTTTCTGTTTTATTTGTTTTGCTACGTACGCATACACGCTATATTCAATTTTTTCTCCTCATGTCATTATTAGAACTTACTTTAATTGCATTCTGAGCCGCATCTTCTTTAGACCTGCTATGCCAGCTTGAGGAGATTCCATGGTTAGCTTTTATATCATATTTGAAATATTGATAGTATCAAGATTTTAATAGCCATTAAATTGAATTTCAAAGAGTCAATATTTTTTATGAAACAATTTAGTCACTAGATATTTTTAAAACAGTTAACGAATCTGTCGGCTAAGTTGTTTGATTCAATTATATGTGACTATGTTGTTGAATGTTGTATTAAATAAATTTATCATTAATTATCATTAACTCTACTTCTGCTGGGCTGTCATTGTCCTGGCTTTTGCATCATGTCTTTGTTCTCAGAAGACTTCTTGTCATTAGTTGCAGCAGTACTAGAATACTATGTTTAAAGTAGTTATGACTTAATAGTCTATATTATACAAACACATATAAAAATACCATAAATTAAGTCCATTTTTGTATGAAAGATAACCATTACATACCAGTTTTCGTTTAATATGCCAAAAATTAGCGATTAACTTATTTCTTGCATTTGAAGAAGTGACACCCAAATCTTTTAAATCATCCTTAGTCATTTCTATAATTTCATACCACTCTTTACCTTCAAACAATTTCACAAGATGTGCCAATTTTATGCCATTTAACCATGCTGGGAAATCTTTTCAATGTTTTTAAGCAAAGCATTAATACTGTGAACCCTAAAACTGATTTTCACAAATTATAACACACCTTCTAATAGCTTAAAATTAACATTAACATAATTTTTTTCGTAGAACTGTAAATATTTCAGCTTTTTTTCATTCTCTAAATTTTTTTTCTCAATATTTCCTTTGATTGAAAATTCAATTTTCTCTCCTGCCTAATCATCAAAATTCAATTAACAAATTATAATCCGAAACAACCCAATATTATATGTATCAAAATAAACTTACAAGATGTCGTCTGACAATCAAAAAATTTCTTATTAATGTTGCTCTATTCCGAAATGATAAAACACCCAATTTTTCTAAATCTTTATAATTCATTTTTATGATTTCTTGCCATTTTTTCCCTCTGAATAAATGCGACAAGTGTCCTAATTCAAATCCTCCAAGCCACATAGGAAAGTCTTTAACATTAATCAACAATGAGACCAATTATAATTGGCTTGAATTACTTGTTCGGATATTCTACTAAATTCAAAACGCACCTTCTAACAATTTATAATTAATTTTATTTATATAATTTTCTTTATAAAATTTCTCTCTTCGTTCCTGTTTTACTATTATGTCCTCATGTTTATTAAGATGACGAGTGAATTTAGAAAAATTTCTAATAAATATTGTAAAAATTCTCATTTTTTTTTTTTTTTAAAAAAAAAATAAAGGTTAAATTCAGTTAGGAATATATATTTGCCACCAAATATATATGTTGTGCTCAGATGTCAATTTGGCCTAAACTATCAACCTAAACAAATTAATAGGCCGATCAATCGGAACAAATTTATAACACGAGTTGTCGTCAGTCAAAACGTACTGTATGGTTTGTAACGTGTTATTTGTAACAGTACATAAACTATATCGGACATTAGCGTTAACATAGATAATGGTTAATCAACGACACTCCATGTTACAATTAATTTTTTATTAACAGTTAACAATTTTTTAATCTCACTATGTTACGTTTTTGATTGACGATGTCTCATATATGGTGCTGCCACGAGTGAACCCAACCGCAGAATAATTGGGTCATTCATAACCATCGGATTAAAGATTCTATCCTATTCTTTAGAGGCTATTCGAATTAAATTCGGATCCATGTATTCGGATAATAAGGATAATAATCCGGATTCACTTGAGTAATCATCGACCCTGGTTAATTAATTTTATAAGATCATGACCCTAATCTGATATGTATTACGACCTAGAGATGCAAACAGGCTCATAAGCTATATTTGATTACAGCTGTTTTCATAAATTCTGGAACACTTGAAAAATTATGGATGACTGAATCGATAAGCTTTGATTTCAGTCGACGTTGATAACTTATCGATTTGGTCGTTGGAAATTTTTCAGAATCTATTAAAACAGGTAATCTGTTTTTTATTATAATATAAGGTCTAAAAATTAACGGATATGGATATTCGTATTTAATCCAAAATATCGGATCTATCGAAGCACTACATCGGATTTTAATATATAGCATCTAAAATATCGCTTTTTTATATCATACACAATAGCTTTGTTTTGCGCAAAGATGCAAATTTAAATTGGGTCTTACGCTTTTAGTGATACAAATCGAAAATCGAATTAATCGATTAGTTGTAAAGTTGACAACTAATCGATTTGAATTTTACAGACCCAACTTAGTCGATTAATCGATTAGTCGACTAATCGATTAATCGATTGGTCAACTAATTGATTAATCGACTAATTAATCGATTAGTCAATTGGTCGTTTAATCAACTGATCATATAAGAATGTCAACCCGGCTTTTTCAGTTGCTACCTTACGTGTATTTTACCAAGTTTCGTTTATTATTTATTCAATTAATCGATTGGTCAATCGATTAGTCAACTAATCGATTAATCGATTAGTCGATTAATCGCCAACTAATCGATTAGTTGAATAAAATCGATTAATCGATTAGTTGGATAAAATGATCTATCAACTAATCGATTGAAAAATTTTCATCGATTTGTATCACTATACGCTTTAGAATAAAATATTGTTTGAAAAATATATATATTACATAACATTAACATTATTATTATATATCAGATCCATATCATCCATATCTTTTTAGCATCAATTTGTCTCTGCTATGCCTGATGCAAGAGCCAGTTTTATGATCTATAACTGAAAAAATAATTAAGATTTGACAGCGCATAAAACTTTTTTAGATCATAATTATCATCAGTAAGTTGTTAGATGGGTGAATGCTTCGTTTTCTTCTCGATGAGACGATTCTAACGAGTCGAAAGTCGTTGAAATCCATCACTGATTCAACGATTTTGATTAAGATTGAAAAAACCAGTGACACAAATTGTTAACTCCAGTGATTGGATTTCTTAACCAATACTAATCCATATAATTTAATCGATGAATTAAAATCTATATCATATATAGATTGAATGCATTCCAGATTAAGCGCAATCGAAGTTGAGCTGGAAGATAGAAAAACAATATGTGTGTGCTGCCCAAATTTGAAACAAATATAACTAAATTTACCGTATTGGCGGAATTTTTTGATTCAATTGATGATTAAAAATTTATAAAATTTTGATCTGTTTATGTGATGTTGCGTAAATGTCGGATTATAATATAAAATACGATACGTATAAAATTTAATTGAATGGTTATATTTGATTGGTTGATTAACTTTTGTTGTTATGAAATGCTTATGAAACCATTATGAAACCGTTCTTATAAAATACATGATAAAATTAAATGATATGATTATTTGATTGGTCGATTGTATTTTTGCTTATTAAATATTTTACGTGTTTTATTGTTTAGAGATAGTGATGGACGATTATTTTCGATTAGATTAGTATTAATAGCAATTACTTACAGTTGGTGTCAAAAGTAACACCACCACTGTAACTTTTTAAATTAAAAAGCTACAGTTTTGAAACTTTTACAGTAAATAATAATCAATAAACGCGTGATCAGTGATTTTTTTTATAATTTTTTAATCACTACAACAAAAGTTAGATGAGAACTAAAATTTTGGTCAATTTTTTGATCAAAATAATTGAATTTAATTAAAAATCAATAAAAAATTAGGATTATCTTCAAAAATTCCCAAAATTTAGTATGTTAAATTTAATCATTTTTATAGGTATTATAAAAAATTTGAGCTAATTTGAGATAGTTGTTGAGAAATAAATTTCTGAAATCATTTGGTATATGTGTTTAAAAATTTGGTTGCTCTTTTATTTTTATTATAGAAATTAATTTAATTTTTATAATAAAAATAAAAAATATAGTCGCACAACCAAATTTTTAAACATACATACCAAATGACTTCAGAAATTAATTTCTCAACAACTATTTCATCAAATTAGCTCAAATTTTTTTTATAATAGCTATAAAAATAATTAAACTTTAAGTTTTGGGATTTTTGAATATAATACTAATTTTTTATTAATTTTTATTTAAATTCAATTATGATGCTGGAAATGGCTGAAGCTAGAAATCACGTGATTTTCTGATGATCATTTGCATTTGCATATGTGTCAGACATATGTCAAATAATGTGTGTCATATACTAGTCATGTACTAGTCATGATTGGATTTGCAAATCCACCAATATAGTATCTATTTTGGTTAATGCACCCCAGCCTTTGTTAAAATATTTGGCTTATAATCAAGCAGAAATTTATATAGTAAAAAGTAAAGGGGGCACTCCTATAAAAGTTTAGTAGTCTTCATGGTTCTCTTCAAATTTTCTGAAACTTGAGAGTTCTAAAAGAATCACAAAAACTACTCTTTTTATAAGCTAAATAGGCCAAATTCTAGTACAAAAAAAATGTAGCTTTACTATTATGCCCAAGGCTCCTTTAATTTTATAGTTGTACTTAATTACTATTGGAAATCTAAATGTGCTAAAATTTAAGACTTTAGATGTCAAAAATTAGTAGTTGACACTTAAGTTAATTATAGTGAGCCTAAATGTAAGAAATCTAAGTGCCATGCATAAAAAAGAAAGATATATATTTGGATTATTATTATTTTTTTTAAAATACTATAGTTGAAATTTTATTTAAATATAATAGAAATACATTCTATATTTAAAGATTTCAAGCTATATTTGTGTTACTGTATACAGGTACCCAATGTGACATTATACTCTCTATTTTCTATAAATGCTATAATTAATTATTCAGATTAATTAGCTAGGACCGTGCCATTAATCACCTGATTATTTTTTATCAAAGACCTACTTTCCTTCCTCTTCCTTAATATATATATAGTCAGGTTTTTTATATATAATTTTACTTTTTTTACTCCCCTCTCCCTTAAAAAATCACCTAATTTTTGTTCTCCTCTAGCTAGAATAGATTGGAGAAAACCTTAGGCATAGTACTAACCTTCACGCCATTTTTTATATAAGTTTGAATATTATTTTTCTACCCTGAACTTCCAGTATATTGCGTTTGGGTCGTTATAAGAGTGTTGACTAAATAATGATAAAATAATTTAGCAAATGAATGCATTATATTTTTGGTAGTGTTATAAAGTCACTCTTCTGTCTGCTATCACTATAGGGACCGATTAACTCAATAAAAACCTCCATACAGTACATGCAACTCTCTTGGGACCAATCTCAAGTGTGTGTATTTACATTTAGAGAGAATAGTTTAATAAGTTTTGTTGGTGTTAGCTGAGACATGATATGCAATTTTATAAGGCCTATATTTATGTGAAGGTTTAATTATAGAAAATTTCCACATTTCAAACCAGGATTTTAACTATATGATTTGCGTCATGTTTAGTAGATCATTTTGTTCTGATGACTCGTGGATCATCAATAGTACTGATAATCATCTCTTCGAACATAGTATCCTCTATGTACCCTATAAAAAATGTTCTAAAATTGTCAGAAATTGTTCAGAATGGAGTCAATGTTCCGAACAAGGGTTTATGTTTGTAAAAATAAAAAATTTTTAATTAAAAAATATTGTATAAAAATGCATAAAAACTGTATAAAAAATATATAAAACATATATCCAATAAACTTCTTTAAAATATTCAGAATGGAATAAAACTACTTCAACAAATGTTGGAGAAAATAAATTTACTATGAGACAAAAAAAAAAATTTAAATTAGTTAGAAATCTATTTTGTATGCCTATATACTAGTATACATTTTTTTATACTTACAAAATGGTCCAAGCTTTTTACAAAGCAAAATTGATACTGTGAGCAACTTACCATAACCAATCCTCCAAAGTTTTTGGTTCACCTCCTATATTGAACTGGACATTCTAGTTTTAACCTTTGCTTTGCAACATTGAAATACAATAGTAGAAGCTGTGATCTTACTTCAAATTCAGAAGTAGGTGTGCATATTTCTTTATCACAGTATTACGAATACTAAATCTTTACAAAAACTATTGGAAAATTCCTCATTAATTAAAATTAGTTAAGAGATATTCAAACAATTACCAAGTAGGCTTTTTTTTCTTTTTCTTGGCTTATTTTCTTTTTTACCTTGTGCAGGATCGTCTACATATTGAGTTCGAAGGTTTGCAATTAGTGATGGGAAAATGCGCATGTTATATAAAATGTATATGATATCGCATAATATAATTTTTTGGAATTTAATTCACCCGACAATACGGCTCTGGCTTAAATTTATATACTTTAATTTTTTTATATAAAATTTAGATAGGATAAAATGCTGAAACATGCGCACGCTTAAGGAATCATGTGCACTGTGAAAGGCAAGAGTATCGGTCTAAATACTAAATTCAACTAACAACACCACTAACTATATAAAACAATGTTCTATAAGTGTGCAAGACACTAGATCCTCGAATTGGCAGGCAGAAAGAGGCGTGGAAGGTTTGGTCCGGTCTTGAAGGTCTTGTGGGACTTGCTGCGGCTTGGATAAACGAAGATAAGTATTTCTTTCCTTATTGTGTATAGTCGTCTTGAAGTGGTTTTAATCCCACTTTTATATCTATCTCTTTGTTCTAGGGTATAAGATTAACAAGTTAAATATAATCGTTAATGTGATTAACGATCGACAGGACGATAGGTGATGCAGGTGATTTGTCAAACAATGTCGGAGATTGATTGTTTGATATATCAGGTAATCAAAAGGAGTTAATCAATTAATGTGTATTTTATAACAGGTGATTAACTCGGTCTTTCTTTCTCTAACTGGGTTATAAACGGAACTAGGTTCAAAATGCAGGTTACATAGTAACAACTAAATGACACGACTTTAACAAAGGTAACAAAATGTTACAGGGTAAGTGTAATAAGCGGTTTTACTATAACAATAAGTTTAACAACAAGGGAAAACTTCTTAACACTTCTACTCTTATTTCGAAGGTTAGAACTCAAGTACGTCTAAGTTATTCAAATATTTTGAACTCAACTAAGTTATCTTTATTGAAGCGCAAAAAGGAGGGTCTTATATACTTTTTCTCCTCTTAATAAATGCATTGATTTTTAGACTATCTACACTAGCTCTATTGAATTCGTCTTTTATCGTACGATTTCCTTACTATGACCTCATTTCCTTGAGGCAGAAGGTGGAGGCGGCTTTTCCAAGCCTCGAGGTGTAAGTGTTGGGGAAAACATCTTCGCCTTAGCACTATAATTTCACCTTTAATTCACCGTTAACCCACTGTGTGTCTATACTATGACGTGAGCGAAACTATAACTAGGCTAAGTACATTGTTTACAAAAAAGGGTATAAACAAACATTGTCAGATAAATGCCAAGGGCATAACCTAGTTTCATCTACATGGGCGGAGCTGACATGTGTGAATCTATTATTTACAAAAGGAGAAATAAACAAATATGAGCAGCGAAATACCAAGGGCATAAACTAGTTTATGGCCCTGGCATGCGCAGTTACCATGTGCTCATGCTGGAAATCACTGCGGCATTACCTCATACTACCTGGGGCTATGCTAACCCTTTGTAACCATGGCGTGATTTCAGGAAAAATCATATGATTATATGATATATCCAGTAAGGCAATTTCTGGAGTAAGCAAATAATTAAAAAAAACTTGAGGCGTAGCCTATCACAGCATGCATGAAACCCATCTCTATTTGCGATACGTGTATACAATATTACTATAGCATATAACATTACTTATAACACAGCACACTATCTTGCTGCTATATACTATATACTAACTACTCTATAGCATACTACACTTCTCATAGCACACTACTTTAATACTATATATATATATACATATATATATATTAAAAAAAAATTCTAGCAAGATCTCTCGGCAGCTAACTATCCGAATTCAATGAAATTTTTTTTATTTTAATTCTATAGAAGTATAAAATTAAAATAAAAAAATTTTGCTAAAATTTTGATTGGCTGATCAAAATGTTCCAAAGCGAAATTCTGTCAGTGCCATTGGAGTACTTCAGGGTGGACCACTACTATCAATGGAGCTCTGTTGACCTAATAATTAACTCTATTAAAAAATATTTATTCAATGGAACAATGGACCTTAGGTTATATAGACTATATAATTTTATTATATACAATAATGCCAGAAAAAAAACAAATTTTGATCAAAGTCCGACTGTCTTATATTTTCTATATGAAATAATCTATATAAATTTAGATTACTTTTCATAGGAGATAAACATCTTTTATTTAATTCATAATAGTTATTATCATTCAATTTATTATTTGCTTTTAATCACTAGAATAAAGAATCTCTTTTTAATTCGTGTTAAGTTAATGCTATTGCTCTAGTTTTAATAATTTCCAACTTGCTATCAGCTATATATTTTGTATTAGATTATGTACATTAATTAATTTGATTTAATTATTTTGAGTTTGGTGTACTTATTATTATATCGATATAGATGGACCAATGAAACATGGACATATATCCATTGATCCATTGACAACTCTGATAATATATATGCACTAAGACAAATCAATATTTAATTTGCCAAATGATATTTTTAAAAACATATCCATTGGAAAATAGTTAAAGAGAACTTAAAAGGTAGTAATTGCTAAACACTTGGATCTCTGTAGATCGAGTTCTTGTATGGCTGTGTTGAAGAATTATCGTCATTTTAAATAAACATTATATAGTATTCTTAATATAAAAACTTGAAATTTTAAAACATTATCAGAAAATAATAAAATCTTGAATTTTTATTTTCAACTTTGTTGCATTCTTTTTATAACCAGTTAATAAACTCTTGATTGTATTTAACCTTTTTTTGTTAGCACCTACTCAAATAATATGAGTGCTGCTAATTAAAAAGGTCTATTTTGACAATTTTTCAAAAAATTGATTTAATTGATTGTTGAATAAATATATATTCAATAAAAAAAGTTTGCTATAGGTTACCAAAGCTAATTATATAGTAAAAAAATTCACAAAATGAACTTGAAACAGAAAATTAATTTGCTCTTATTTATAAATCGGTTAAATTTGACCTACTCAATTGTTTATAGGCTATTAAGAAAGTCCAACTTATATTCAGAACTATTTTAGTGAAGATCTATTAATTGGCAAGAACAGTCTTATACATAAATTTTTGTACAAAGCGAAAATTTAATAATGTTGAAAGAGTTGACATTGCTGTATAATAGCACAAAATTTTTTTATATACCGAAATCAATAACTTATCAGATCTCGGCAAATTTTTTTAGCGTTCCAGAAATTATGAAAACAGCTATAATTCATTTTAACCAATTATCTATTATATATCGAATATCTGATAAATAAATGAATAAATGGTTTATGGATGGGAACACTAAAGCATGTTTATTTTTTATTGGCATGATTTTTTATAGGTTGGAGTGGAATGTTAGAAATTTTCTGTAATATCTGATAGCTGATCGTTAAAAATATTAACAATTAACCTCATATGAAAATTATCAATTGTAACAATGGTAAAAATTTATTGATCAAATATACAAAAAAAGGGATCGTTGAAGTGTTACAATACGATTTCCCGAAAGTTATTCCCCGACAGGTCATTTACCCGACATCATTCAGAATGACAATCTGCTAAAAATGTATAGCCGCAACTAATCAAATGCTAATCCTAACACTATATGATATTGGGTAAATGTCTTGTCGGGAAATAACTTTTGGCATAGGATATAATATTTTGAGGATGGTATATACGGTAGTTAACAGTAGTTTTAGCTCTATATATAAGTCATTAGGCTATAGTTACGACATGATGCAAAATGAAGAATGGTGCCTCTGTTACTCACTATTGGGCATATGAGAACCAGAAAGGCTCTTATGTGTCTAGGATTTACCTCTAAATCCTGCTGTTGCAAGAAGTATATTTATTTTGCACGATTAAGAAATTCTATACATATTGTGATAGTGTTTCATAAGCTCCCAGTAATAGATAACACTGTAACAGTGTTATCTCTTACACCATCTTACAAGCAAATTTGCCTGCAACTTTTTGGCAAAATGGACTTTTTTGGCAGACCATATGTAAATTGTAATTTAAAGGTATATAGTGTAGCAGGCGAACAAAACCACCCATCCGAGGGCATTCTGTCAATATCATTTTTGGCAGTACATAGGCCTCGTGTCTTGAGTTTTTTATTTTACTTTCGGTGTCTTCAGAAGCCCTTTAATCTCTATGTGATTTTTGAGGGTCAAAACATAATATTTGACTAAGATTATTGGATATCTGCGTGTAGGCTAATTGCTAAACGGTGTAATGGATAAGCTTCACTTCTATCACTATCTTTTTCGTCATCTTAGAAAATTAGAGATGTTATTGACATGTTATTTTTTTTGAAGATAATAAGACATAAATAAGGCCACACAAATTTAATTTATTGGTTCTCATAACATGAAACTTTTTAAATAGACCCGGCCGGCCTTTTTTTTTAAATTTTATATATAACAATTTGTAAAATTTTTAAAATTTTTTTTAAAACTCATCCGGTTATTAAGACATATAAAAAATTTTTATAAAAATTTTCAAATTTTGACCTGGCCGAGTTACGAGTATAGATGCTGGTGAAATTAAATCAGAGTAGTGAAATGATTTTACCATTTCACCAATCATCAATCGGTAATGGTGAAACTGGTGTAACTGTGAATTGGTATAATTAGTATAATTGGTGAATTGGTGAATTGGTAAATTGGTGAATTGGTGAATTGGTAAATTGGTGAATTGGTGAATTGGTAAAATAGTGAATTGGTGAATTGGTGAAATGGTGAAACAGCAGAATAGTGAAATAGTGAATTTCCAGAGTCTGGAATTATTTCAGCCTGGAATTCGGTTAGGTTTTTGTTCAAGTTTTTACATTTTATGTTTTTACAGGCACACTTTGAGGTCAGAACTATTAACCGTTTATAGGACTGAGCAAATTCACCAATTCACCATTTCACCAATTCACTGTTTCACCAATTCACCAATTCACTATTTCACCATTTCACCAATTCACCATTTCACCAATTCAATTCACCATTTCACCAATTTAACAATTCAACAATTCACCAATTTCACCAATTCACCAATTTCACCAATATCACCAATTCACCAAAATAAAATTTTGGTGTAATTCTGGTGAAACTATTTCACCATTTCACTTGGTGAAATGGTTTAATTTCACCAACATCTATAGTTACAAGAACCAATTAATTAACTTTGCATGGCCTAATTAAAATATTCTGAGCCGTTGTGTATTGGCAGAAACTTTGTTTCCACTTGTGTACATAACGGATCATGGTATTTTTACTAATTCCAAATACTGTGCGCTTCGTTGTTTATTTCCCGTATGCTATTAAATACATAATGCCACATGTCACATCGGACCATGTGTTATCAGAAATGTTATCAATAATTGATAATAGATAATGATAGCATGAGGTTATCTGATCTTTATTTCATGTCATTATGGCAAAGATAAAATTCAAATTACCTAATATTTTAAATAAAAAGATTGATTTGTTTATTACAGTATATCAGGTATTGATATGCCTGGTTTTTTTCGATCGCATGAACAAAAACGAGACAATTATACCACATGTTACAGCGATAAGATTTCCAGAATTCTAAAATGCAAACATGTTTAGGTTAACTAAACACAGGGTTGTCAATAGAGCCAGTGGAGCTCAATTTGTACGAATAGAGCTCAAAAAACTAGTATCCATTGGTTCTATTTGCAGCTCCATTGGGCTCCATTGAGCTCCATTGCAAACCTTTGCCTAAACATGCTTGCCCCTATCGCTATAATAAACAATATAATTATCATGTTATTGTTCCTAAACATTTTTATATTTTAGAATAGAAGCCTTATCGCTATAATATGCAGTATAATTGTCGTTTAATTGTTCACACGATAGGTAACTGCAATTGGTGATTGGACTCGGGTGTATCACCCACGGTGAATCAGGCGACCAGGTTTACGAAAAAATTTTTATTATTCGCAAATATTTATTTGCAAACTTTAACCGTGCGAATATGTTTTCTAATAAAACAGCTTTATCCTAAGGCCATGCAAGTTAATTCTTCGTTTTGCATTACCTGCCGACAGATTTTTTCAAATTTTCAAATTTTTTTTTTTTTAAGTTCCAATTGTGCCAATTATTTGATTATTGCTATTTGTTTTTTCATAAATTTCTCCATTTCTACCTGATGGAGATTTTAATTTCTGATTTGGCTGATGAAAAAAAAGACCAGATTCCATGCTATGCAAAATGAAAAATTAACTTTGCATGGCCAAATATGAACATAAGTTTATTAATTTACCGTATATTAAAAAAAAATTGCCAACCGAAATTTTGAAGCAAAACGAAAAATCAACTTGGCGCGGTCTAATTGGTTGACGTAAATACATTTCAAATTACTTTTTTGTAAATATTTTTATAAAAAAATATGTGTGAAATAGGACTCTAGTCCAGTTTGAGACCAGTTCAGCTTGGCCCGGTTCGGGTTCAAACTAGACTCAAACTATAAATTTACTAGTTTTAAACTTCAAATTAGACTCAAACCCAGTCCAAGTTTGAACCAAAGTTTGCAAACTAGTTCGAGTTCAAATATATATATATATATGATGGTGCTAAGCAAGTTTACTTAGAACAAAAAGTTAGAAACAATTTATTATTATTATTATTATTTTTATTTTTATTTTTTTTTAAAAAGAGATCTTTTCTTAATTCCTTTATTGAAAAATTGGTAGATTTGGGGCCTCATAGTCTAGTGGTCTAGATGCTCAACTCTCATAGTCTAGGTCTTTGGTTCAAATTCTACTAGAAGCGGTTTTTAGGAAAAATTCAGATGCAAGACCCTGTGAAAGTCCATGTGAAGTATGAATTTGGTTTTAGGAATTTCCAGAAGGAGATCCATTGTAGAGAGTTGGCACCATAGATGACAGTTCAGTTATATGAAGGTTGTGCAAGTAATTCCTTGGCAGGCAAGAGCAAGGTAGCACCAACAACCCTAAGGCGGTCTTGGGATTTTGATTGGAAGAATAACACGACTATAACATGAACCCGAGTGGTGAGAAAAGTGGTGAATACAAAGGGATCTGTGGTAAAGAATTTGCCTAAACTGGATAAGGAACACCTCTGGCACTGGTACCAAACCTAAATTGGAAGGAAACTACTACTATAGAGGTAGATTTGTGAATTGGGGATACGAACAAAATGACAAACCACCTGGTGGGAAGTACAATGTACGAAATAAAGCTCCCTGGCCTAACCAACGGTAGAACACCAACTATTCTACAAGAAGTTGGAAGTAGTACAGAAATGTATTATGAAATTCAGTTGGGAGTAGCTGTGTCACATAGGAGGTGTGAGAGCTAGCTTGCTGTGGATAGGGGTGGTTCTCACTTGGGCCAGTTATGCAACACAGCCGGTGCTCATCTACCTTTAGGAGAAGTATCTGCTAACCAATCCAGATAGCATATCTGCAGTAATATATGATAGATTACTGAGTAGTGGGCAAAGCTTAGCTTGTGCCCCCACCAGCGCATGGATAATCTCAGGACACCAAGATTTAGGAAGTAACCTTGAGGTTATGATTGTCTGTGCAAGGCCCTTGCACCTACTTGGAAGTATAGGATCAGCAATATGAGAGAAGCGGTGAATATAGTAAATAGCAGAATAACAAAATAGGGAGTAGTCCAAAAATCCAGGTTATACAGAAAATAGGGTATGGAAAGCTCTAGTAGGTTTAGGTCACAGATAGTCAAGAATGTCCGAGTCTCTTGTACTTAATATAGTATAATATTGTATTACATAATATATACAAATATATGGGCCCTCAAAAGTAGAAACCAAGGAATTTGACTATTTTTGAAAATTGACCTGTTTGATTGATTAGGTGTAAAATTTTAGGCCCAATCTTTTTTACTTAATAATGAAAGTCTAATCACTTAATAAATTTTTGCGATACAACGGTCAAAAGCTTTTGACGCTATAATCTAAAAATATATTTACTAAGATTTACTGATAGTAATACAGAATCTACTGATCTAATAATCCTGTTTAAACAGGTTTGTTAATCATGAATAACCTAATTTTAGATTGTTTTGATTTTGTGTAACAAAATAGTTTTTGCCAATTTTCTCAAAACTTGTGATTGGCCAAATTCCTTGATTTCTACTTTTGAGAGCCCATATACTTAATAATAAAGTCTTCGAGGCACGACCTCACCTTAAAAAAAAAAAATATATATTGAGAAATTGGTAATTTTATAAGTTTGTACAACCAAATATACATATTTCGATGGAAAAAAGGTGATAAAGCTAGTTTACTCTAGATCTAAATTTTTGCTATATAGGTCAAAGACCTCTAGTCTGTGGATACTATTTGATTGGATGATAAGTTAAGTTCTATAAATTTGTATATATTGTATTAGAGAAAGGTGATTGAGGATTGGATGATGTGTTGCCAGGAGTTTGAGTTTATTTAGTGAATTAGTGCTCTATTCGGGATTCAGATTTATTTTCTTGTGTATCTTACTAATGGAATATCAGGGTATACTTTAGCATGGTATTGAGTTGGGAATTATTGATGATGTGATTACTACTGTACTAAAAGTGATATTTCTTTTAAATTGTAAATTTCTAAGAAATTTTTTATAAATGCTTCTGGTTGATATAGAACAAGTTCTTTCTTTTTTCCAATTGAGAAAAGGGTTTTAATTAGAACTGTTTTTAGTTTGATAGGGTTGCTAGGCATATTAACCAGTGGTAAGCATTATTTTTTGAGCTGCAATATAGAGTACAAGTAGTGTTTAGATATGTTTGCAAATATCTATTGTTTAATATTAAAAGAGTTGGTAATTCATTTGTTAGCATCTTAACTTTGAAGAGTTTAATTTTGAAATTGTTAGTTAGGGGAGCGCCATTAATTACCTGATTTTTTAGGTAGGTGGGGGGTAGAGCAATTATCAGGTCCTATATATTATAATATATATAAGATAGATATTCCTAATTTGGCGCAGCCAAGTTCTACGATGAATATCACATGACATATTGATCAGAATCAGATAATTTTGATACCATTCGATTCTTCTCATTGAGATGAATCGAATAGTACCAAAATCACCCGAATCTGATCACTCGATTATAAGATATCACTTTTTAAAGTTTATCCAAAAACACAGTTCAATTTTGGCGCAGTGCCTAATTTGGCGTATTAAAGATCTCTAATGATATTTTGTGAACCATTGATCGAAATTATACAATTTTGGTGTGGTGCGCCAAGTTACTTTTCATCAAATTCTGATTGCGTTTTTAAAATCTTATAACTATAAAATCCAAAGATTTATTTAATAAATAACCGATAAAAATAAATTTTTATCTTTAGCTCTATCAAACTTATCAGTTAAAATTTTTTAAAAAGTCCAAATATCAAAATTATATGACATTAAAATTTAAAAAATTTATACAATTTATTATGTAAGCTATAAAATTGGCGCCTTGTTGTTACATATAATTTATA
>QKWP01000004.1:887988-903627 GCA_003550325.1 Gigaspora rosea | reverse complement strand
TTTTTTTTTTAAAGTTTGAGAAAAAAAAGCCAGTTCTTTGATAGTTGAGCGATTACCGGTATAGCATACTTATACATATATGTACGTATGACATGATTTTTTAATGTTAGCATTAGTGCATATATAGTAATATATATATATATAAACAACTTACATGCATTATCGGTTAACTTGCAGATAAATTTTTACAAGATAAACCTAAAGTAGATGTTATATTACCCGATTAGAGTTTTTAGTATCGAAAGTATCGAAAATAAGCTACCCCCTTTGTTGAACCTAAATTACTCTAAAAATAGTAAATACCGAAAATAAGCTACCTTTCATTTTTTGTGTCTAAAATTTGCCAAAAAAAGGTAGCTTATTTTCGGAAACATACGGTATATTCAATCTACATAAAATTGGCATGAAACCGATAATCAACAAAAGTCGCTACATAGTAAAGTCTAAATTTTACTAAGCAAATCGAAAAAATCGATTAAGTAACCTTATTCAGCAGATCAAAATACACTTACAACAAAATTTTTATAAGCATTGGAGAATTTTTTACTAATTGACTTTTGATTTATATGTTTGACAGAAAAAATTAAAATTTTAAAAAAAAATATATTCACCCACAATTGACAAAAGTTGCCACATAGTAAAGTCTAAATTTTACTAAGCAAATCGAAAAATCGATTAAGTAAACTTATTTAGCAGATTAAAATACACTTATTACAAAATTTCAGAAGTACTAGAGAATTTTTTATTAATTGACTTTTAATTTTTACGTTTACAAAAATATTAAAGTTTTTTAAAAAAATATATTCGCCCACAATTGACAAATGTTGCTACATAGTAAAGTCTAAATTTTACTAAGAAAATTGATTAAAATCGATTAAGTAACCTTATTTAGCAGATCAAAATACACTTACCACAAAATTTTCATAAGTATTGGAGAACTTTTTATTAATTGACTTTTGATTTTTACGTTCGACTGAAAAATAAAATTTTTTAAAAAAATATATTTGACGAATACTTCAATATCATTGGCTATTTAGACTATATATATAGGACGTGATAGATGGAGCATGACGGAAGTTCGATTTTATGAACTATGGTTACACAAACATTTATATATTGAAATTATATGATAGGAGACACATTATATGAACACAAAAAAAAATCAACCGTTTCATTTGAAACTTCACTAGACTGTTCTTCAGGTTAGAAAGTAAGTAGATTGTATAATCCATCTTACTGATCTAACGATTTAACAACTTTTATATACCGAGAGTTTTCATAATAAAATTGATTACACTTGGTTTTTTTTTTTTTAAAGTTTTTTTTTTTTAAACGTTTTATGAATCCAGAAGAGAATTTATAGCTAGTTCAAATATTCTATATATTTACCAGTATTTTGTTTGTTCAATTTGTGCCGCCAGACTCGCTGAAATATCTATTGTCTCTACCTCCCCGGAATTCTCCTTCACATTTTCAACATCATCTTCATCGTCATCGTCAACGTCCTCCTCGGTAAGTGTATCAGCTCCCTTCTCAATCTGTTCTAAAAACTTAACATTCTTAAAAATCCCTTCTTATAAATTTCTCACAATGAATGCATTTTCCACGATAGCAATTTGAATAGTAGCCATGACCACAAATAAATACTGAGCTGTTATTATTGGTGAACAGAAGTCCGCATTTATCACAGAATTCAGGATGTGGGGATGTGCTGTGCTGTAGCCGTTGGTAGATGTCGTAAATCCACATCCTCATTTAAAGTAGCAAGGTGGTATATTTTTGGTAATTTTTTTTTTTTTATTAAACTTTGGGTTAGATTTTGGGTTACTTTTTCTACGATTAATAGGCTTTGGTCTACTTTTCCACGGTTGTGGTACAGATTTTGAAAATGTTGTAGAAAAAAAAGCGCAGTTTTAACATACAAAAAGTTTAATGCTGTTAGAGTGTAGGGTATCGTCGCGTTTTGCAATAGGTATCTTTAAATGTACAATTGTGGTTCATAATAACATAAGCTTGTTTTATAATATTATCAACTATTGCATTTTGAGACGTGTTTGCTCTAATTTTACTGTGTATGTTTTCTACAAAAAACTCGGTAAAACAAGTTAAATGTTCCTGTAATACGTTTAAAAAAAGATGATTAATGTCATTCCAATAAAATATATCCGAAAGAAATACGAGAGGCGCTTTATTGTAATTCTTTCGCTTCCAGCGCAAAGTGAAAGTCCAGATCCGAAAAATTGCCTCTACATATTTATTAAATTGACCGGATTGAAATATCAAAGCATAGGCGTCAAGTGTAGCAGGGACTAAATTGTCAACCAAATCAATCATAGCCCGATATTCAATATCCTTGCACGTTCGTCCAAATTTTACAATAATGTCGTTTTTTATTTTAATTCAAGCATTTGCACGAGTTCTAATAAGAGATTTATCCTCCAGGGGCGAGGTTTCTTTGCAAATTTTTTCTTCTCTCCGAATACAAAATGGAACAACTTTATAAAAAACGAATGATATACTAATATAACATGTTCTCTACTATTGAGTGATATATATAAAGGGCCTAGGATAGGTAAAAACGATTCGATTTGCTGTGAATAGACTGACGTGTATAGTGGTTTTCTAATGAATATCTGGCCCGGCCAGTCAGTAACTATCGGTACAATTCGCTTATTTAAATGTTGTGTCTTTTCGTTTATTGATAATAAAAAATTTAAAACCTTAATATAGTCTTGCACAGAATGCAAACTTTGTTCTTTTAACTCTACAAGCTGAAGCCCCTTTGTTGGTCGCTCTTCTTTGCGCTCTTTTATGTTATCAGCATAACTGTGTATAGTTAACAATTCGATCAGATCGAATTTATAATATTGTGAGATTTTACATAACTGATAATCAGAATATGAATAATCGAATACACCCATGTATCAGTGCCAGCAAATTCTCAATGCCTCTACATTTTCTGGGTTATGGACTGACAGGCCATTATATATAATTGGCACAGAAGGGTAGTCAGTAATCGGTTTGGCTACGCAAGTAGCAAAATAGTTGGCAGTTGAGGTCGATACAGTGTCGGTCTACGATTTTCATGTATCGAATGATAATCGTCGATATTATAAACATGAAACAAATAATTCTAACAAAAAAAAAATATAATTATATTTAATATGCAAGAATAAATTTATTTGATGTCGATAAAAATTTGCATAATTACATGCTCTAAAAAATAATTTATAATTTTTACAGAATGTTCATTTCTAATTTTTTTTTCTATAAGTATCTACTGTCTTAGTGCATGCCGAGTACCCAAGACTTGACATCGTATCGACAGCTTCCCATGTTGCATCTGAGGCCATCAAGTATAATCCAACTTCCAATTTGTGTTGATTAACAAATTTATTACGCAAACCTGCTATCATATAGCATAATCCAACAATAGATTTTCTTGCCTTATTGATATTGTGAGCTGAGTGTTCTTTTGGAATAATTGCATTCATCATATTGTTGAAAAAACCCTTAAGCTGGGTCGATCATGCTTATGAATTTTGTTGGGTCTAGTTCTAGGCTAGCATGTTCCCAACGTTGTTGATTATATAGTACCTCCATTAACATTTCTATACTCAAAACAAATGTGATCTATTTAAATTAAAAAAAAAATTAATAAAAAAAAAAAACTCCCTAAAAAAATAAATGCATAAATTACATTGTTTGATAAGAGTTCTACTGGCTCAGAATTTTTTTTTTTTGGTTATCTATATTTTTTGACTTGTGCCCCCGTTGGTCTCTGTCTGGCTCTACGAGTTTACAATAATGAGAGTAACAGAGTTGTTTCCCGACCTCAAGGTAAGGATATGATTCTATTGTTCGTTACATGCAACATTTTTCATATGCAAGTTGTGTAAGTGTACGAAAATTAATGTTGATATTCGTACAATCAACAATTGAACAGGGACCAAGATTCTTGGCTGGCATTTTTTTTGTTATGCTTTTTTTTTTGATAAAAAATGATTAGTCATTAAAAGCACAAATAATTTTCTTTTACAATAGTAATGATAGAACTTACTATAAAACTTGACCTTGGAAAAACCTAATTCTTGGTAAAGGTAAAGACCCCTGAAAAACTTGACCAACTTCTTGGCAACGACGACCATGGTGAAAATTAACCAACAGACTCAACCCGGTGAAACTTGACCCGGCGAAACTTAACCACTGAAGCTTGGCTACGTCAAAACTTGACCACGACAGAACTTGAATATAATAAAATCCGACTACAACTGTCATTCAACAATCTTCAATCACACATAAACTCAACTGCAAAGAACTCAACAAAATACAGCTCTATTCGCGACGAATTTTTAACTACAAAATTTTTGATCGATAAGATCTCACGTACGTACTACATTAGTATATAAAATTTTTGGCCAATCATTTCTAACAAATTAGGATCTGCAATGTGCACATTTGTGACCAATAAAAAAGAACTTCCGTCATGCTAATAGATGGCTGACCCCCTATAGAAAATTATGTGATTTACTGCACTTCTCTAATTTATAAAAATTATTTACATTACATGACCCATAGTATTTGGGCTATGATGGCAAATAATTTAGGCTGAGTTACAAATTTTTATATATAGCCAAATTTAAATTTGGCGCATCTTGAATATATCTAGCCAAATTTGGCGTACCTTGAATATATCTAGCCAAATTTGGCGCATTTGATGAGAAGTGACTTGGCACACCATACCATTCGATTCATCATAATGAAACGAGTTAGATGGTACTAAAATCATGTGATTTTGATCAATAGTTCACAAGATATCGTCATTTAACCAAAATAACCTGGGTAAAGCAAATTTTGAAATTAACATAAAATCATAGATAACTTCTGACAAACTGGTCCGTTTTTGACGATTTTACCACCAAAATGTCCGCCTTGAAGAGATGATTTCAACAAGCCAAAAATTATTAAAATCCAATCACGGGATCACAAGATCGGTAAAGATTTTTTTATTATTTTTAATGAAAATTAGATTAGTTAAACTTATTAATTTTTATCCAAAGTAATACAAAAATCTTAACGATCTTGTGATCCCGTGATTGGATTTTAATGATTTTGGGCTCTTGGAACCATCTTTTTAAGGCAGACATTTTGGCGGTAAAATCATCAAAAACAGACTGGCCTATCAAAATTTATTCATTTTGTGCTAATTTTCAAAGATTATATATATGTAGGTTGTTTTGGTTAAATGATAATATCTTGTGAACTATTGGTCAGAATCACGTGATTTTGGCACCATTCAATTCGTCTCGATGAGACGAATCGAATGGTACCAAAATCACGTGATTCTGATTAATAGTTCGTAAGATATCATTAGTGTGCCAAATTAGGTACTATGCCAAATTAGGGAGATGGCTAAAGTCATGTACCCACGTGATTTTTTGAAATTTTAGTTAAAATTCGTATCAAAGACTGTTTAGCATTAGGGTCGGGGCTAGAGTTAGGACCAATATAGGTAAATTACCTTTCTGACATTTTTTATTAATGGCCCAAGGTAAGTTTAGAATACTGTTTTTATGTTCTTGCGTTTTTTTTGTTTTTTGACTTCTTCTGGCTGATCTGTGTAAACAAAATTTTGCGACTCCATTTGGTTGATTTACACGAAAATGTCACGTAGGTACATGGCTTTAGACGACCCCCAAATTAGGCATATCTACCTTAATATATATAAATATATATATATTTTTTTTTTGTTTTACTCTTAGGCAGTCTCGCAGACAATTTTTATTAAAATATTTGTAAATTTCAGAATTACAAATTTGGTTTCTAATTTACTGAACCCTATGTCATACTGATCCTTTGATTTCAAGAATACAATATGCAACCTGCCGCACTAGCGTCGTAGCAAAATGCTAAAACAAACTAGGAGTTTGAAGTCAAACTCAAGGGCGTTGTCAAACAGCCTAATTTTTAAAACCTTCTTCTCAAAGCTTCTCGAGAAAGGAGTACTAGTAAAAAAAAAAAAATATATAGAAAAAAAAGAGAAAGTAAATGGGTGATAACCTAAACTACCTAGACGAATACCAAAATAGACAAAATAAAAAGAAAGAAAAGAATGAAGAAAAAGGCAAAAATTAGACTATAAGACAGCACCAATTTCGTCTGATTTCAAGTATAAAAAATTATATAATACTATGCTGGTAAAAATACCAAGTACTATATTTATAGCAAAAAATATGTGAAAAATGCTAACGAGTGAAAAAGGAAAAAAAAGAAAAACTATGGCTAAAAGAATATTCTAGAAGGAAATTTCAATTCATGTTTATCTCCAACTTATCCATGTCCTGAATTTTACTCGTGACTTGATCCAATTCGGAAGCTGCATTCCCAAAATGGAAGAGTAAACAATGTCGATCTTTTGAAGGAGGTAAACCAAAACGCCCACTTTTGTTGAAATTTCGAAAGGCCAAAGGGGCACCAAGAAGAAGTACCAAAACTGGAAGGACTTTGAAAGAGTTACGCCATACAGAATAAGATATTTAACCAAGTATTTACTTCTGTTTTCACTATACATTAGGAAAAAGCATTTCAGGTTCTAAAACCCAAAATTAAAATTTGAAGACGAAATTGTTTTTGACCTATTTTACTTGAAAAACGAAATTATTTGATACTTTTTTTGAATAGACAAAATTATAATAAACATATCTATATAAATTTTATTTGCTCTTTCTTATAAAAAATTTTAATTTTTTCTAATGAAAACGAAATAGGCCTTTTTCAAAAATCAATTTCGGTGGCATCACTAGTTTCACGTCCATAAAACTTGAAAAGCTCCAGGTTATTATGCCTACTACTTCTTAGCTTGGTAGTACTAGAGACTTCTGCTTGGAGGCCTCTCCCATAAGGGTTCGAATCTTTTTCAACTCTATTTCAGCTACAACCAAGCATACGATGATTAGCCTTGAGTCCCAGCTGCTACTAGTAAGGTTTTGTTGCATGTTGAATATGTTAACTGTATGGTTTTCATAGGTCAGTATTCTTGAAACTTTTGGTACGAGAGATCATTGGAAAGAGTTGTCTATTATTCATATGAATATATATAAATATATATATATTTTTTTAAGCTTAACCCTAGCGCTCTTATTGCGCAAACTCTCCGTTTGAGCTACCTCCACTATGTACACATCTCAGATAAACCATTCGGCTTGCCTTACGCCGCCCAGACGACCTCTCGGGTCTCTGTCTCCCGTAGTGTTTTAGTTATCGTCGACGGAGCTTCAGCTGCTGAAAAGTTCACTATGTAAGGCTCATCCGGCTTGCCCTTAGCCGCCCAAATGTTGGAGTTGTACCGCATTATTATACTTCCAGCAGGAATGGTCGATCTTCCTCGATTCCCTACCCTGTTGGTATGTTACGTTACATAGAAAACGCCGCCACAAGTTCATGAAGTATCTGTGGCCTCTCACTACGTCTTGTGACTTCGGTTATTTCCAAATCGGGTTCTGACTATCAAATTCAAATGCCGCCAAGCGGAATTGAACCGGCAACCTTTGAATAGAGACCTGGGAGCATAACCACTATGCTATCGACCCGCAGGTCAAATATATATAAATATATATTTATATATATTATATATATATAATTTTTTTTAATTTTGAATAACTTTTGATCTACCAGTCCATTTTTGATGATTTAACTACCAAAATGTTCGACTCAGTGAGACGATTCTAACAAACCTAAAATCACTAAATTCTAATCACAAAATTCTAAGATCAACAAAGATTTGTATTCTATAAACAATTAATAATTAGATATGTCTAATTTGGTGTACCTAAGTTCTATGATGAATACCACGTGCCATATCGATCTGAATCAGATTATTTTGGTACCATCCGATTCATCTCATTGAGACTAGTGCTCCTAGGTCTGGTCCGGGTCCGGTCTCCAGACTCAGACTCTAAATTTTACTAATTTCAGACTTCAGATCAGACTCAACTATGAGTCCGGTCCTGGTCTGGTCTGAAATCTGCAAACTTGTCTAAGTCCGAATATAATTATATATATTTTTTGGCACTGAACAAGTTTACTTAGTGCATTTTGTTAGAATAAATTAGTAAAATTTTATGAATCATAAGATTTTATAGAATTTTATTAATAAAATTCTATAAAATCTTATAATTCATAAATTTTTATTAATTAATTCTAACAAAATGCACTAAGTAAACTTGTTCAGCACCTAAAAATACATTAAATCGGCAGGGTTGTTTTTATTTTACTTGAAATTTGGAGAAAAGATGCTTAAATTTGACTTTTTTGATCAAAAATCCAAAATTATGCATCTTTTCTCCAAATTTCAAGTAAAATAAAAACAACCCTGCCGATTTAATGTATTTTTAGGTGCTGAACAAGTTTACTTAGTGCATTTTGTTAGAATTAATTAATAAAAATTTGTGAATTATAAGATTTTATAGAATTTTATTAATAAAATTCTATAAAATCTTATGATTCATAAAATTTTACTAATTAATTCTAACAAAATGCACTAAGTAAACTTGTTCAGCACCTAAAAATACATTAAATCGGCAGGGTTGTTTTTATTTTACTTGAAATTTGGAGAAAAGATGCTTAAATTTGACTTTTTTGATCAAAAATCCAAAATTATGCATCTTTTCTCCAAATTTCAAGTAAAATAAAAACAACCCTGCCGATTTAATGTATTTTTAGGTGCTGAACAAGTTTACTTAGTGCATTTTGTTAGAATTAATTAATAAAAATTTGTGAATTATAAGATTTTATAGAATTTTATTAATAAAATTCTATAAAATCTTATGATTCATAAAATTTTACTAATTAATTCTAACAAAATGCACTAAGTAAACTTGTTCAGCACCTAAAAATACATTAAATCGGCAGGATTGTTTTTATTTTACTTGAAATTTGGAGAAAAGATGCTTAAATTTGACTTTTTTGATCAAAAATCCAAAATTATGCATCTTTTCTCCAAATTTCAAGTAAAATAAAAACAACCCTGCCGATTTAATGTATTTTTAGGTGCTGAACAAGTTTACTTAGTGCATTTTGTTAGAATTAATTAGTAAAAATTTGTGAATCATAAGATTTTATAGAATTTTATTAATAAAATTCTATAAAATCTTATGATTCACAAATTTTTGTTAATTAATTCTAACACAACGCACTAAATAAACTTGTTTAGCACCTGAAAATACATTAAATCAGCAGGATTGTTTTATTTTACTTGAAATTTGGGGAAAAGATGCTTAAATTTGATTTTTTTTATTAAAAATCCAAAATTATACAACTTTTCTCCAAATTTCAAGTAAAATAAAAACAACCCTATTTATTTAATGTATTTTTAGATGCTGAACAAGTTTACTTAGTGCGTTTTGTTAGAATTAATTAATAAATATTTGTGAATTTTAAGATTTTATAGAATTTTACTAATAAAATTCTATAAAAACTTATGATTTATAAAATTTTACTAATTTATTCTAACAAAATGCACTAAGTAAACTTGTTCAGCACCAAAAAATACATATAAATATATTCAAACTCAAACCAGTCTGCAGACTTTGGACCAGACCCAGACCAGACTCTGACTTGACTAAAAAGTCTAAATATATTACTTAGTAATTTTAAAAATAACTATTAAAATTACACAAAAGTTGAACGATCTTGGGATCCTGTGATTGGATTTTGATAATTTGGGCTTGTTAGAATCATCTCACTGAGACGAACATTTTGGTAGTTGAATCATCCAAAACAGACTAGTAGATCAAAAGTTATCCAATTTTTAATATATATATATATATATATATTATTAAATTTTAACCAATCAAATGCTTAGAAAAATTATCAGGTGGGGGGTAGGGGGTCAGCTACTTAGTGAAACCCTAATTAGGTGATTTTTGGCACTCCCCTTACTAGAGAAGGGATATACCCAAAGAAATGGAGGGTAAGAATGATCTTTCCTATATCTAAACAGAACCCCGAGCTATGCATAGATAGGTCACTATGTGCTTTTGCTTATTTTTAACTATTTTTTTGTAGATCTTTTCTATATTTAGTAATATTAATACTTATTTTTGACTATTTTCTATAGATCTTTTCTATTTTTAGTAATATATTAAGATTTTTTAAAATAGTTAGCTATTCATAGATTGCTTGGGGTCCTATCTAAACTCACAGAATGGGACCTAACCTTACAAAGCATGAGGCTGATAATGCTTTTGAAGGCCGTGAAAAAATGTTATGTTAGAATCTTGCAAAAGAGACTAAGTAAAGTGTTGATTGAGCATAGAATTTTAAAAGGTCCCAATTTTGCTAGTCTCCGTGGGAAAAGTACACAAGATCCCATACATATAGTTAATGGAATAATAGAGGAGGCCATAGAGAGTAAAAAAGAGCTCTGGGCACTTTTCCTCAACATTAGAAAAGCCTTTGGAAGGACTGAAAATGGTCTTGCAAAGAATCAAAATACCTCCACATGTAATTACCCTTCTAATTGACATGTTCTATAAGGGGCATGCCATTTATTATGTAATTTTTACTATAGATACATGGTCAGAGGTAGTGATCACGTCTATATTTTATATTAATTAATTAGAATTAGATAAAATAATCAC
Organism: Gigaspora rosea; assembly: GCA_003550325.1. Taxonomy (NCBI): domain Eukaryota; kingdom Fungi; phylum Glomeromycota; class Glomeromycetes; order Diversisporales; family Gigasporaceae; genus Gigaspora; species Gigaspora rosea. The sequence goes on along the minus strand of QKWP01000004.1, from coordinate 892,987 downwards.
ACTATACATGGATAGAGATGGCTACTAAGTAAAAAATATTACGTAATAAATGGCATGCCCCTAATAGACACATAAAAATCATAACTAAGCATGGCCTTACAGAAAGCTTTCAAGCCACAAAGAGCATAGATCAGGGAGAGGTGATTTTCCCGCTATTGTGAAGAATATATTTTGATCCGCTTTTATGTCTTCTACAATGATCCAAACTTGGAGCAAAACTAACAGTAGACTGCCCTATGCACGATAAAAAGAAGCATAAAGAAATAACTGTAGCAAATATATCGTACGCAAACGGCATAGTGCTACTAGAAGGGTCCCAGGACAAAATCCAAAAAATTATTCAAATGGCAAAAGGGTTCTTTAAATTAAATGGAATCCCCCTTAACTCGAAAAAGATGAATTAGTTACATTTAACGTGAAGGATACAGATACGCATAGATAAATTTTTCTCCAAAGAGAAAAGAACTATATCTATGTGAAAGAAGACAATGAGACCACACATAATTTAGGAGTTTGGATTTCTCCGAAAAGGCGAGAAAAAAATATAAAGCAAGACTGAAGAGAGAAACGTCAGATTTAGCAAACTTAATTAGAAGAAAAGAGATCTCAGTCGAACAGGCGAAATACATAAACAACAAAATTCTGCTACTACATTTGGAGTATAGATTGAACATACACCTACTTTCAAAAAAGTAATATAACAAAATACAAAGCCTATGTTGCAAGTTGTCAAGTAGAAAGCAGGCTCCGAAAAGACAATGGTCCACGCATACCTGTATTATAAACTTATAATAGGGGTAAAATCCCTATGGCAGAGGCATTTAGAACACCTGATCTCAGAGTGGTTTATAAGACTTAACAGCATGGAACTAGCTGCGGAGGCCATGCTATTAAGATTAAGAAGAGCTCAATTAGACCTTATTTCAGCAGAACCCATATGGCTTATAGGCGAAAAGGAGCTAACTGAACTAGGCTAGACCTACAATTTGAATGCCGCCATTCTTGCTGAGATCAAGAAATTGGGCATTGACATAAGGAGTAGTCTACTAGAGGACGATTGGAGAATCCTAGCCAACTGGGATAAGAAGAAAGAAATTAAAGGAATCTTGAAGAAAAATAATTGAAGAGGGAACTTGAAAAGCTGAAGGATCTGGGAATATGGTTGATAGAACAAATAACAACTATTGAAAACTCCTCTTTATTGTCGTGGGAACAGATAAAAAAAACAGAGAAACCTTAGCCCCAGAGGAAAGATCCCAGGTTGGTTTAAAAAATTGAAAAAATTGTCATTGCGGATAAAGCCACAAGAAAAGTGAAACTGCAATACCAAGGGAAAAGCTTGAGTATCAATCTAATTCAAGAAGAGTACAGCCTGACCTCCAAGAAAAGAATGAAGAAAGATTGGGTGCTAGGTAGGGATGGTAAAGTTAGTTCAGGTCCGGTCTTGGTCCTAGGACCTGTAAGTTCTATCACACGGACCTAAGAACCAGGTCCTTATATAATAAGTCTTAGAACTTATACTCGACCAATAGGATTAAGTTCTTGAACTTAGTTCTAATACTTTCTAACCAATTAAAATTCTTTGTTTACTATTTTATTACTAATATTTTTAAGTTCAATATATTTTATATTAGGACCTATTGTGGATCTATGGACCTAGATCCTAAAATTAGAACCTAGTTTTTAAAGACCAGGTCCCAAAACCAGGTCCTAAAGTCCCGGACTTAAGAATTTGCCATCCCTAGTGCTAGGATACTCAGATGAAGCTAACAGATTTTTCATAGACAGAATTGAAAGCAAAAGTAAAACTCTCTTACTAGAAATCGCAGAATAGGAAGAAAATGAAAATGAAAACAGAGCAGAAACCCAATAGATATAAAGAAAGTAAAGCTCAGACAAAAAGGATCTGGTAGAAATCTGATGATTAATAAGAGAAATGTAGAGAACATAGATAAATGGATAAAACATAGTACAGATGAATGGGAACTTTTAATAGAAAAAAAGAAGCTCCAGAAAGTCACATGTGCTAGAAGTATAACTTCAATGCAATCTTTGGAATTTCAGATCCAGGATTCAATAAAGATCGAAAGCTGAGAGAAAAGAAACATCCACAAAACAATTTGTAACACACAAAAAAGAAAGGAATTATTAGATATCTTGGAAAAAAAATGCAACAATAAAAGAGATCTCATTTTATACAGATGGCTCACTCGGTGGTGGTTTATTGAATAGTCGTAACAGTGGGTATAGTATTGTTCAAATGGATAGTAGTAATAGGATAGTAAATAAGGTAAAAAAAAAAAATAGAGGGATGGTTCTCTTTTACTAGGTTAGAATTGGTCACCGTATTAATAGCCCTGCTGATTTCACCCCCGGATGTAAGGTCAAAATTTATATGGACAGCCAAGCATCGATACAGCTAATAAAGAAGCTTAGAAACAAGGCAGAACCCTTGCAGATGGTTCAAAACGAAGAACATCAGTATTATAGAGAAAATAAAGGAGAATATCAGAATGAAGAGGTTAGGAGAGGGACAGAAATCAGCTGATTTTTTAGAGGAGTAGGGGGTTTATGGATCGATCAGATCTATATTGTTATAATTGGATTTAATTGGCTAATATTCAATCAGGTGGGGGTGGGGGTATTGCCTCTTAGTAAACAGAAATTACCTGATTTCTGTCCCTCCCCTTAGATATAGAATTGATCAAAATAAAGGCCCATTCAGGAGATCCGCTAAATGAAAGAGCAGACGTCCTAGCCAAAGAAGGAAGAAAGGAAACAGAATCTACAAACCTTTCAGAAGAGGGTGCAGTGTCGAGAGTAGTGCAGCCTTTATGGAATAATAAAAATATCGAAATACCAATAAGACATTTTGTGAAAGAGTGGATCAATATATACTATAAAGCAGAATGGACATTCTTAAAGTACAGAAAAGATAGTCTCCATCAAGAATGTACTCAAGACAAGGACTGGGAAACTTTTAGGAATTTCTGGCATCTAACAAAGAAATCTAGAGCCCTTACCAAAAAAGACCATAGGAGATAGGTCTTTAGAATCAAGGCAGTAAATCGACTCCTACCTACTCTAATTAAGAGAAAAAGGGATTGTATAAATATATACCCGATTATAACTTGTCCTAGGTGTAAAGAAAACGAAAAGAACTTTGAACACCTTACGAACTGCAAAGCTGACATTTCCGTTTGGAACAAAAAAGAAAAGGAGATTATTAGAGAAATCTGGTCGTCCCTCAGCCTGGAGAAAAAAGCTAAAATAAGTCCGTACCATTTCAAAAAATCCTTCTAGAGCAGAACAATCATGATACCGAAAGAAGGAAAAAATTGGCAAAAGGTATTCTCCCATTAGAAATCCGCTCAACACTAGAACTCTTCAATATTAGAAAAAAACAAACACTAACATACTTGTTTTTTGGCTAGACAAATGGATAAACATGTTCCAAGAAGACGTATAGAGAGAAAGGTGTGAAAGAATCGCTAAATAGGAGAGGAATACAGGTATTACTGCTAGAGAAAAGAAACAGCCATTAAATAAAGGAAAATCGGTCGCAGCAATTAAATGGAGAAGGAAAAGTAGGGAAAAGACGAGAACCATCCGGAAAAAAGATGCATTGAAGGTTCCAAAGGAGGGAGACAAAATTGTGTAAAACCAAAAGAAAAAAAAGAATAGGAGAAAGTTAGACAAATAGTTAAGAAGGAGCTAAATCAGTGGATAAATATAGGTGTAAGGGGTTGTTAGAACCCATCCAAGTAGATCATGACCGGCTGTAGAACCATGTCTGGGACCTGACTAATATAGGCATAAGCCACGTTAGTCAGTAAAATGAATTTTACTTTGGCAGGTCACACACAGGTACCCATGGTAACCGGTAAGCTATACTTTGATTGTAAGATACGAGATATCGGAATAGGGTCAACATTAGCATATGTAACTATATTCTTTAAAATAAAGTATGCCATGATCATCAAAAAAAAAATATATATATATAAACATAATAGGAGCCTATTATTTTTTTTATTAAACTGTAACTTTAAAAAAAAACAAATAGCCCAACTATCATGCATGCCTCGCTATGCCCGCTATATTCAAACTATCATGCTATGCCTCACTATGCCCGCTACATCCAAACTATCATGCTATGTTCTGCTAAATTCTATACACTCCACTAACTATTATGCTATGCTCTATATTACACATAACTATCATGCTATATTCTATACTAATATTGCCTTTTTCAATGATGTACTAATAGCAGATTTTGCGACAGTACTAGTGACATTAACAACTCCAATTATGGCAACTTCAATAATGACGACTTTATTAAATATTCCAAACAAAAAATATTTGAAGAAAAAAACAAGTTAGTTCTGGTAACTGAAAAGCTGAAGAAAAAAAACTTTAAAACTTATCTTCATATATCCTGTGTTCTGTTCCAATTCTACAAATTAACAAACACAAAAATAAAATAACTAAACAAAAAACAAAAACGAAAAAAAAATTTAAAAAAAAAATAAAAATAAAAAAAAATAAAAAAAAAATTAAAAAAATAATATCTAAAAACCTCCTGATCGAACAAAAAAAAATAAAAAATAAAAAAAACTATATCTAATAAAAAAAATATATATAAATATATATAATAAAAAAAAGTTAAAACTATAAATAAACAAAAAAATATAAAAAAATAAAAAAAGTTTAAAAAAAAAGATAAAACTAACTATAGTTCCACAATTTGATTTGATCTTCAAATATTTGAATCAAATATTTGATCAAATTCATATATTTGATTTGAACAAATTCAAATATGACCAAATTTGATTTGATTTGACAAATATTTGATTTGAAAATTACTATTAAAAATTCAAATTCAAATCAAATTCAAATTCAAATATTTGAATCAAATCAAATTCAAATCAGGGTCAATTTGATTTGATCAAATTCAAATTGATCCAATATTTGATTTGATTTGAATTTGAGGAACCCTAAT
>QKWP01000004.1:876267-886706 GCA_003550325.1 Gigaspora rosea | reverse complement strand
TTTTTTTTTTTTTTTAACTAGCGGTCCTGCCTTTATTAATAAGAATTACATATACATGCACTAAGTTTACTTCTATATTACTATATACTTTAAACTTTTCTATATCTAATAAAGACTCACTCGACTTCAACGAAGCCCAGGTGCGATCTGCCATGACAGCTGTTTCCCTCTTTTTAAAGCCTTCAACTCACTGAGAGTTATTTAAACGTCCACAGGTGGAGGCTGTTAGCCTTGTCAGAACTGATTAGCTATTAATATTTTTATCCTGTAGACTGGTTTGACGAGAGACGACCAAGCCGGTTTACTGAATCCAAAGATATAGTTTCTTATTGTTTCTTGCACGACGCCTAAGATCTTTCTTTTCTTTTCCTTTTCTTTTTCTTTCTCATCATTCGTTCCTAACTGACTATTTTCTTTATCTTCATTTATATGCATTTCTCTGCTTTTCCTTTTTTCTGGTTTTCTACTTTTCTTGTCTTGCTTTCCCCTCTTTTGTCTTAGCGAGATTCCGTTTGCCTTTTCCTATTCATTGAAGACTTCGCATCTAAAGCACCAAATTCGTTTATAAAATGCTTTCCAGAAGCTGCGTACTAGCAGGCAGAGAATTTGTTTTTTCTTTTTTGGCTTTTCACAGATGAATTGTTCGATTCTTTCATCTACTTCTTTTGGGATATACTCTCTAATTAATGTGGCTTGCCTCGTTTCTTTTTCTTCATCGGTGCTTCCAAACAGGACTTCTTCCCATGTTGTTTCGTCCACTGTTTTAAGGTCTTCCTTTTATTTCACCTTTGACATTACCATACTACAAACTTCTCGTTTTGTTCTTTTTCACAGAATTTTGTATACTTCGCAGGATGCTAGGTGGTCTTGTGTCTCTTCTTTTCTTAGGCAGCTGATGCATGTACTGATTCCATATACCTCGGGTTTTCTTTTGTAGAGGGTGTCCTTTGTTGGGAGCTGTTGAACAACACATTTGATCTGGAAAACCCAGGCTCTACTTCTCTTTTCGCTTGTGCATCTTGACTCTTTATTTCTGCATATATTATCCCACAATGCTCTCCACCTACTTCTGCTACTATTATCGCCTGCATCCTTTTCTACTAACTCCCCTATGGAGCTAAGCGCTACCCATTCTGCATCGTAATGTGCAATCATCATAGTGTTGACGAAGTTTCTCAACGGTTGATCGATAATATTGTTTTCCCAATAAGGGTGGGCAGATAGTGTCTTTGTGTGATCTGGCTTTCCTTTGAAGGCATGCTGGCCCTTTGCACCTTCCTTGGCCAGCCTGTCTGCCGCCTCATTTAGCTCATTACCGCTATGACTTTTTACCTTGTGCATATGTAGCTTTAGCTTTTTCTTGTTCCAACACTTTATGATTGCTCGCAAAACACTTCCATTCTTGAGCTTCAGATCCTTTCGCGTTCTTATGATTTTTTTCCCTTTCTTAATAGCGCTAATTGCGCCTGCGCTATCAGTGTAAATGTGCACTTCTGCCTCCTGTGGCATAACTAATAAGGCTGTCCAAATCGCACCTAATTCTGCTCTCGTTGAAGCAGGCCAGTCACTAAACTTACTACTAAATTCTATATTTTCTATTCTACTATCTATTCTACTAATAACCCAGCCAATTCCTAACTCTGTTTTTCCTATTCCTACACCTTCGCAATTCAGTGATCCATCTGAGTATACCTCAAATCGGCTTCCCTCTCTGATCTTAAACCCTATTTCTTTTAGCCTTTTCCGTACTTCTGTCCCCTCGATTTGGCCTTCTATAAACTCTTCTTCAGCTGGCTTCACTATCACAATTGGAGATAGCTATTCTTCTACTTCTTCGTCTCTTTCTACGCTCATTGTTGCGAATAGAACTAAGTGCTCCCAGTTACACTCTAGTTCGTACCATTCTTCTTCACCATTTTTGTTTCTCTGTAAGAGTCTTTTGTCAATCACTCTTTTGTTGCTCCTGAACGTTTTCAGAGCGATGCACTCTCCTTTTTCTCCATCCTCTGCAAGTTCGCAACCTTTGCATTTTCTAATTGAGTATGATTTTTCCCTGGATCCTTCTTCGCTTACCCAATGCTGGAGGAGCAGTTTTTGATTTGTCTTCTTTTGAGGATTCTCGCAATTTCATATTCTTTCTGTTGATTTTTCTTGCCGAAAACGATCTACTCTTTTCTTCTTTTGTCGCTCGAGATTTCTTCTAGATTGGTGTTACACACTATGTTATTTGTTTCTGCCACTTTAAACCTTTCCTTGACTCTCCTAGTTTCTGTACTTTCTACTAGCAGCTCCTGCTCTAGTTTTACGAACCAGATTGCCTTTTTTCCACTGCACTTTTGTCCTCTTATTTTCTTGACTTGTTGCCAAGTGAGCATCTTGGTTCCGCTTGGATTTAACAGCTGCTCTACCATATATAGATGAAGCTTCTTCTCATTACAGAAACTCATTAGGCTGTGTTTATCCAGCAATCCTGCCAGCTCTAGATCACTTGTAGCAAAATTTAGCACATTTGACTTTGTGATGTTTCTAATTTCTAGTCCGAATCTTTTAGCCAACTTGACTATGTTGTATGTCAGATTGTTCTTAATACGGTGATTTTCCGGTCTTGCACTGTTTACTTCTAATATGTTTTTTGTGCATTTACAACGCAGCTGACTTTGCATTACTCTGATCCAAGTGGTGTGCCCTACTGCGCCATCATCATTGAGCCTTATTGCTAGCTCCGTAAAGTGGTGCGCAATCTGGTTCTGCCATAGGGTTTTAGCACCTATTAGATTTTTGTGTGTTACAACTGCTGTTGCTAGGGTCTTTGCTAGGTTCGCCTTGTTTTTAATCATCAATAACATCGGGCGATGTAATCTTGTGCACATATTTTCGGACAGTAGGCAGCATTGCAGGCGGTATTCTAACCTTGGTATCAGAACCCTATTGTTTATATAAACTAGTTGGCCAAGTATCATTCTTTTTTTTTGAATCGCTTTTATAACTTGCTGTACTTCTCTTTTGACAATTTTGGAACAGCATTCTTTTCCTTTCCGCTCTGATAACCAGATTCCTAGGTACCTGACAGCTTTTTCTTTTTTCTTTTGCTTGGACAGTGGCACCTCCTATTTGAATCTCGTCCTTTTCTTGTGGATTGGCCTTTTTTATGCTTGAATTGATAACAATAAGTTCGGACTTGTTACCATTTATTTTTATGTTGTTGATTTCGAAAAATTCTTCGGATATATTAATAATTTCTATTATTTCCTCCTTGGACTTTGCCAGCCACACCGTATCGTCAGCATATGCCAAGGTCGCTTGCCTCCACTTTATTGTATTAAGTTTTAGCTCGCAAATATCTGTAGGCCAATCCACTTGAATTTCGTACTCTAGGTCTTCTCTGTTTTGTATTACTGTCAGAAGCGGGTCGTAAAATATTTGCCAGACCAGAGGAGAAATCACCTCCCCTTGGTCTATACCGTCCATAGCTTGGAATTTCGCTGTATTTCCTACTCCTGTAATTACTTCTATTTCCCGTTTATCAAACAGCTCTATTATGAAGGAGACTATGCACTCTGGGATTTTAATTCTATACATAGCTAATCTTAACATTTTTAAGCTGACAGAGTCGAATGCCTTCTTCATGTCCTAAAAAGCCATCCATAACTCTCTTTCCTGTTCTTTCGCATCTTCAACTATGTTGTTAATTATGTGAATTGGCGCAGCTGTGCCACCTCCTGGCAATCCAGCAAAGTTGTATCCACACAAAATGTCTCTTTCTTTTAATATTTTGCACAGCCTTATTGTTAGAATTCTCACTGTACATTTTCTTACGACCTCAATAAGAGCTATTGGCCTTACGTTATTTAGATTGTAGTTCTAGTCTTTATGTTTTGGAATTGGATATAGCAACTCCAGCTTCCATTTTTTTGGTATTAGCCCCTTTCTTAAGCATACTGATGCTAGTTCTGCCAATAGCTTTTGGCTTTTTTCCCATTCGTTTTAATAGAGGGTACGTGATCCCAGATTGTCCTGGGGCCGAATTGTTTTTTGTATTTTTTACGGCTTTATCCCACTCTTCTATTGTGACACTTTTTTCTATTTCATTATACCATTCAGTCTTGACGTTTTCCCGTGCCTTGTAAACTGACTTCCAGCTTTTTGGCATATCATCCGCTTTGTGTTTTCTTTCTATGTACTGGCCACTAAAGTGCGCATGTACTGTCTCTAACACTTCTTCTGGGTTGTTTATTAGCCGCGGTTCATCGTCCTTATCCCTAACTATAACTTTGTTAAGCTTGATCTTTCTATACGGTTTGTCTAGCAAGCTCATCAACATCTTCTTCTGGTCTTTAACGATCATGTTGTGACGAGTTTCGATGAAACCTCTTATTCTTTTTTCCTCTTTTTGTTTTAGTAAGAGGTTCAAGTGCGCAATTAGTGTTTTCCAGAACCCTACAACCCTTTCTTCCAGCAGGAGGTCCTCAGCATGTATGTGCTCGTGCTTGCTAAGCTCTCTTCTATTTATTATTTCTATGCACATCTCCTTTTGCTCAGTTGTTAGACTTTTTGGTTCTCCTTTTTCTTGTTTTTTTAACTTCCGTTGTATTTTGCCCAATATTTTAATGTCTTTTTTAATATTTTTTTCTTTTTTATCACTAGTTTCTGGGCTGCATGACTCGACTGAGTGTCGCTTTTTTTTCCTTGGCAAGTATTTCTTTACTGCCTGAACCAGCGATTTTTCGATTACCGCCTATAGTTTGTCTGGGTTTTCTCTATCTATGTTCTTGTTTACGTCTTGTTTCTGTAGATCTTTGTCTAACCCGGCTCAGAAATTTTCCCACTCTTCTTCCTCTATTATTTCTAGGTCTAGCTGTAACCTTTTTTCTTTTTTCCGCTTTTGTAGCTGTTGTCTTAATCTTCTTTTTTCCTCTAAGTCGGTTGCTAGCCTTGCCAAAACTAGATCATGGTCACTTTCTATTACACAAGTCATGTCTTTTATTTTGCTATCCATAACTTGTTCACTGCACGAACTACTTGTCCATATATAGTCAATTCGAGATGCTTGCTCGTTTCTTTTCTAAGTGTAGCTCACACTTTCCGTGTTTAGTTCCCTAAAAGTGTTTTTGAAATTGTGCGACACTAAAATATCCAATAGTTTGGATTTCTTCTGTGGCATCTCCTTTCCTTTTCCTTTTTTGTCAAGCACATTCTCTGCTGTTTGATTAAAATCTCCAATAATTATTTGGTGGTTCATGTGCTTTCCTTTGTTTTCAGAAAGCTTTCCTTTTAAGTACTTAACGACCTTTTCTTCCAATTTGTGATTGTTCGGTGCTTGATATATTGTTATGACTTCAATACTAACTCGCTTGAAATACATTGTAACTGACAGAATATACGGACTGATCTTTTCCACCTTTGCAATGTGGTTTCCCATTTGCTATTTATAATTATACCTACTCCGGACCCTTTCACTTTGTCCTCATCTGCAGATGACCAAAACCCGTGATAACCTTGAACCTCTCTAAGCAACATCTTTTCTTCCTTTTCTGATACATTTGTTTCTACCAAACCTAGTATATCTATCTTTGTTTCCTTCATATATTCTATTACGAAGTCCATTTTTCCTCTATTTGTCTTGATTCCATTAATGTTATGTGTCCCAACACTCATAACTTCAAACTGCCTCTCTTTCTCCACACCACCTTCTTCTGTGCTACTTTTATACTGCAGCACTTCTGTGTTCTTAGAGACGCCTATGGCGCCTCTCAGGAGGGATTGGGGGCCTCTTTTCTAAAATGTCTTTCCTCTATTGCTGAAAGCCTTTTTAGAATTTCTTTGAGGAGACTTGTTTGGTCAAGGTTTGTATCTACTAGCTTTCCTGCTTTTTTCGTATTAGGTTCCTTGTGAATTTCTCTTTTCTGTTCGCGTCCTCTTGTTTTACTTTCTCCACTCTTTCTATCACTGCCATTCAGGCGTTTATTCAGCTGCTTTTCTTTGAAGTTCCTTTCTTCAACCTTGGGACTGCTACTGTTTTTACTTGTAAAGTTTTCTTCTGAATTATTACTACTTGAGTTGCTTTCTGATTTCCAGAACAGCTTTGTATTATAGTAGCTGATACCATACTTTGTAGCTTTAACTTTCTCCTCAGCTGATTTGAAGTATACTGTCGCCGAACTCTTTGGGTTACCATTACTATTGATTGGAATATGTACTGCCATACCTCCAAGTCTCTTAAGTTGACGGAGTAGGAGTACTTCCTGTGCATGATATGGCAGATTTTTAAGCATGGCTTTAAATTTGGCTCTTTCTGTTAAAATTTCGAGCCGATTTTCTCCTTTTGTTATTCTTGACACTTTTCCATTGGATGTAGGATCACCCACATGTTTTCGAGCCGTTTTCTTTCTTCCTTGCTATGAAACTGGATTGAGACTATTACCGGCTTGTTTTTTGCTTTAATATTCCATCTTTTCACTTTTATCTTTCCGTATTTTCTCAACACACTAGTAACTTCTTTTGTAGTGTAGTATGATGGAATGTCCCATAAAGTGTACTCTTGTATCGTCTCTGTTTGTTCATTGGGCAGCAAGTTTTCGTTCACGCTTGTATCATGCTCTTGTGTAGTGTCACCTTTGCTTGCATTCTGACTATCTTTTATAGATGCCTTCACTTCTTTTTCGCATGAGATCGCTGTTAGCACACTTTCTCCATGATCTTGCGTTGACTTAGTCTCACTTTTTTACTGAGTTGATAGATTCTACTCTTTTCCGCTTCTATCGACATTTCAATTATGTTTGAAATTTGTCTTTCCAAATCCTTTATGCCGTAGTTTGAATGTTCTCCTTTTTGTATTGTTAGCGCAATTTTTTTACTTATTGCACTTTTGAATTCGGGTATTTCTATTTTTTTTTCTAGGCTTTCTGTTTTGGACTCAACCGGTTGTTTTTCTTCTTCTTGTGTAATTCCGAGTTGTTTCTATTCCATAATTTCGCAGGCCCGCCTAATAATATAAACTGTGCCTGGATATGTAATGCCGAGTAAGTTAGCGACTTGTTTGTCTCTTTCCAGAACGAGTTTTTCTTGGTTCATAGTGATTTCGATTATTTCACTTTCTGGTCTTTTAAAAAGATCCTTAAATTTGTTCAGAAATTCCATGATGTTCTACTTATGTAGATTCTGATTATGCTGTTGATCCTGATTCGAACTTTCTGTTTTCGATGTTCTAATTCCTGCTAAGTGACATGGACAGAACAGATACAGGGTGTAGGTAAGATTTTCTGGGTCACGTGATCAATCGATCTCCGGACTAGGTCGGGGTCCCGTGATCACATAAGCACTTTCCTGTTTCACAGATCAACATAAAAAAAATAAATACACAGATCACTTTTTTTTTTTTAACTAACCTTTTTTTTAACATCGCCGTTTGTATTGTCGCTATTGGTATCGTCTTCAGTTTTATTTTTTGGTTCATCGTCGGTTGCATTTCTGTCGTTGCGTTTTAGGTAAGTTGTTTCACTAGTGGCAGTTTACTTTTTTTTTCTTTTATTATTGTTTCGTCGTGTCTTTGAGTTTTTTGTACCGCTGTTTCATTTGTAGTATTTCTTTTTTTTTTCTATAGTGTCGTGCTATTTCTTCTCTTGCCATTTCTCTTGCCGCTTCTTTTGCCGTTTTTTTTGCCATTTCTCTTTCTTGCCGTTTCTCTTACCATTTCACTAGGTGTCGTGGCGCTGTAATTGTTGTTAATGGGTGGGTTAGTGTTATATAAGGGATAGGGTTAGAGGTTAGATTGTAGTGTTAAAGTTAGGGCTTAGTTTAGATAGTATAGAGATAATTATAAAATATGTACAAATAAATAAAATTAATATAAGAGGATTTAAATAAAAAAAGAAAAACAATTAAAAATAAAATAAATCTGAACCTGAAGACAAGATCATTCGTGCTAATTGTTCAGTTCTATTTGGATCGTATTGACGCCTTACCTATAAAGAATAATTTATTTAAAAATAAAATAATTTTTTTTTAAATAAAATAAATAAAATGAATTAAAAAAATAAATAAATAATTTAGAAAAAATTAAATTAAAGCGAATTTTTAAATAATTTAAAAAATATTAAATAAAAAATAATTTAAAAAAATATTATAATGAATTAAAATAAAAAAAAATTTTAAAAGTTAAACCATTAAAAAAAAAAAAAATTAAAATTTTTAAATTTTTTTATTTATTTTTTTTAATTCGTTTTAATTTTTTTTCTTTTTTACCGCAAAAATAAGATACTAGATCGATTGATAAAAAAAGAAAAAAAATTAAACCGAATTAAAAAAAAATCAAAAAAAATTTAAAAATTTTATTTTTTATTTTTTTTTCTTTTTAATGTTTTAACTTTATTTTTTTTTAATTCGTTTTAATTTTTTATATTTATTTAAAAAAATAATAAAAAAATTTAAATGAATTAAAATAAAATAAATTAAAAAATAAATATAAAAAATTAAAACGAATTAAAAAAAAAAAAAAGTTAAAACATTAAAAAGAAAAAAAATAAAAAATAAAATTTTTAAATTTTTTTTGATTTTTTTTTAATTCGGTTTAATTTTTTTTCTTTTTTTATCAATCGATCTAGTATCTTATTTTTGCGGTAAAAAAGAAAAAAAATTAAAACGAATTAAAAAAAATAAATAAAAAAATTTAAAAATTTTAATTTTTTTTTTTTTTAATGGTTTAACTTTTAAAATTTTTTTTTATTTTATTTCATTATAATATTTTTTTAAATTATTTTTTATTTAATATTTTTTAAATTATTTTAAAAATTCGTTTTAATTTAATTTTTTCTAAATTATTTATTTATTTTTTTTAATTCATTTTATTTATTTTATTTAAAAAAAAATTATTTTATTTATTTTAAATAAATTATTTATTTCTTTATAGATAAGGCGTCAATACGATCCAAATAGAACTAAACAATTAGCACGAATGATCTTGTCTTCAGGTTCGGATTTATTTTATTTTTAATTGTTTTTCTTTTTTTATTTAAATCCTCTTATATTAATTTTATTTATTTGTACATATTTTATAATTATCTCTATACTATCTAAACTAAACCCTAACCTTAATACTACAATCTAACCTCTAACCCTATCCCTTATCTAACACTAATCCACCTATTAACAACAATTACAGCGCTACAACACCTGGCGAAATGGCAAGAGAAACAGCAAGAAAGAGAAACGGCAAAAAAAACGGCAAGAGAAGCGGCAAGAGAAGCGGCAAGAGAAACGGCAAGAGAAGAAATGGCACGACACTATAGAAAAAAAAAAGAAACACTACAAATGAAACGGCGGTACAATAACTCAAAGACACGACGAAACGACGATAGAAGAAAAAAAAGTAAACCACCACTAGTGAAACAACTTACCTAAAACGCAACGACAGCAATTGCAACCGACGATGAACCAAAAAATAAAACTGAAGACAATACCAACAGCGACAACACAAACGGCGACGTTTAGTTAAAAAAAAGGTTAGTTAAAAAAAAAAAGTGATCTGTGTATTTATTTTTTTATGTTGATCTGTGAAACAGGAAAGTGCTCACGTGATCACGTGACCCTGATCTAGCCCGGAGATCGATTGATCACGTGACCCGGGAAATCTCACCTACACCCTGTATCTGTTAGTGACACGTGACTACTTCTTTGTAATTATAGTAACTGGTTCACGACTTGTTGTTTTGCTGTAGGTGCCCCAGACCTGATTAGTATACGTGTTTGTTTGTTTACTTGTTTACTTCTGGTTTTGGACCTAGTGATCGGTGGTACAGGGTCTAGCCAATTTCCCCAGTTTTCCTTAGTTTTAGGCTGACTCGTAAAGTCTTTAAAAATTTTGTGTTTTCCAAGCTTCTTGGAGTGCCAGAGTATTTTTGTATTAAGTAACCCTAGGTGGTTTTTTCTAACCTTTCTTTTTTTTAAATCACTTTTTGTGTGTTTCTTAAGGTCTATCTATGTGTTTTCTGCTATTTTAATAAAATTTTTCCAGAAATGTTTGTGTACAGAGGATCAGCAGGAAGAGTTTTGAGTTTTCGCTATTTAATATAAAATTATTTTTTTTTTATTATATATTATATTTTAAATATTACATATATTATATATTATTATAAAAAAATAAAAAAAAATAAGTCCAAAAAAAACGAAACCAAAAAAATTAAAAAAATAAAACCAAAAAAATAAACTATTATATTCTTTATATTCGCTCATATTCACTTATATTCATTTATATTCGCTTATATTCGCTACTTCTTGCAAAGTGCCAGAAAGTTAGGTTGTTTTCTTGCAAAGTTCTGAAAGAAGTAAGGAATAAATAAAATAAAATAAAAAAAATAAGTAAAAAAAACAAACAAAAAACAAAAAACAAAACCGAAAAAATAACAAAAAAAACAAAAACAAAAAAAAATAAACTATTATATTTC
>QKWP01000004.1:853464-867324 GCA_003550325.1 Gigaspora rosea | reverse complement strand
AAAAAAAAAAAGAATAATGAATCAATCAATTACGAATAAGTAAAATAAATCCGAAGATGCATCATTGTTGAAAATTGTGAAAGGATTAGTAAGATTAGTAATCTTTAGAGGCTTATAATAGTAATTACTAATTATGATAAAATACTTGAAAATTTCTCGTTTATAAACAATTAAAAAGGGTAATCAATTTATAGCATTGAACGTCAAAGCAACTATGTAAACTATGTAAGTTTGAATGACTCCTTTATAATAATGAAACGCCTTATGAACGATTAACGGTCATCTATCATAGTTAATGACGCAACGGGTAGGTTTTACAAGCATTTGCCTCAATTCCTTAAAGCACAAAGCCATTCTGTCAAACACATATCGGTTAATATATATATCATTATATATCATTATATATCATTATATACGTATATCATCAAATATATGTATCATTATATATGTATCATTATATATCATTATTATATACGTATCATTATATATCATTATGTATCATTATACACATATCATTATATATATCATTATTATATCAATCATAATATATCGTAAATCCCTTAAAAATTATCGGATTAATTTTTTGTATGAACTTGTATGAACTCCATTATCATCACTTACAGTATTTTAACTATTATGATTACTCATACATTATTCAATTATTACTATTATTATTACTCATACAGTATTATTACTATTGTTATTGCACATACAAGTATTATTACTATTGTTATTGCTTACATGACAAGTTTTTAACAAGTTTGCTCCACATTTTCTTTAAAGTCATAATATTATCGTGTGAAAGGATCATAATCAAAATTTGATAAATTTGATATTAATTTATACTAATGGTTAAAAGATCTATTTCATAAAAGCTTTTTCGATCAATGATCATGTGAACATTTAAAATAGATATAAGGTATAGATATGATGTAATTGTTATAAATTAAAAAGAATGAGCGCATTGACCATTATGGAACAGGAGTTTTTTTTTTTTTTTTTTACAGTACAAAGGGCGTTATATTATAAATCTGTAAATATTAACAAATAATTAAATACTTTATTATTTTTATATAATAAAGTTTTTTTTTTCATTCATTCATTTAAAAGATATTCATTCTGTCATAAAAAAAAAAAGTATAACAGTGATTGTAATATATATATATATTTTTTTCACAATTGTAATCACGGAAAATCACCTGTTGTTTATTAAATTAAATCTCAAAAGAATATCTTGATTTATCTATAAAAGATACCATTTTTAAAAAAATTTTTTTTTTAAAGGAAAATATAATGAGGTAATTCACTTTGTCGTACATGACGCATTTCTTTTTGTGGGGAAAATAAATATCAACGGCAAATTGATAGACGTCTCATGCTTTATAGACATACGATGATGACCAACAAGGCTTTTTTCCCATTGAGGATATAATGAAAAATATTGGCCATTGTGTTCGAGCAAAGGGATATTTGAGAATTTGAACACCAACATTCTAATTTTATATAATTACAAGGGTCTATAAATTATTTATGGATTTTTTGGCTGAAGATCATTATCAATATTTGGAAATTATAATATATAAATACATTTTCTTGAATAGGACGCCTCATTCATAGTACAATATATATATATTGATTTTATAATATCGATATAGATATATAGATATATAGATATATAGATATATTGATATATAGATATATTGATATATTGATATATTGATATATTGATATATTGATATTGATATATTGATATATTTGATATATAAATATGCATTTATTCCCTAATTATACATATCGGGCTTTTGCGTGCGTGCGTGCGTGAATCTTACGATTTTAAATAACAACCTTAATATTATCCGCCATAAGTGGCAACCGTAGTATCTTGTATAGATATTATATGTAGTACAGTTCGTGGCTTGTGAAGGCTAATTAATGATGATCATTTCGGGTTTTTGTACATATCCGTAACCCGAGAGACGTATTATCTGTTATGTACGTACGTACAGTACGTAAGTACTGTACTTACGTACACATTCAAAGTTAATTGCCAAGAATTTGCTTAAGAATATTATTAAATTTGTGATATATAGAAAGCAATGTACGTGTGACCATGTGCTTTATATATGTAATTTTTTTTTTTAATAATAATAAAAATAACAGAAAGAATAATGGTTAGATTTGATTGCAGCTTTTTGCTGCTGATTATATTAGCATTGTGCATGTAATAACCGAAGCATAAAAAATGACCCACTTTATTAAATTTATTTAGGTTTTTTTTTTCCTTTAGTTTTATTCAACATTTTATTTAGTTTTATTCAACATTTTATTTAGTTTTTATTCAACAATTTATTTAATTTTATTTAGTTTTATTTAGTTTATTTAGTTTTATTTAGTTTTATTTAATTTATTTAGTTTTATTTAGTTTTATTTAGTTTATTTAGTTTACTCAATTTATTTAAAAAAAAAAAAAATCATGCATAAAAAAACCCCGAAGATACTGTGACAGAAAAGATAAAATCCGTAAATGCGATATTCATATCATAAAAAAAAAATGTACACAGCCATAATTTTTTTGTCAAGCCGCCTCTGTAAAAATCTGTGGCAACAAATAATGAGTCAGTATTCTTAATTCGTAAAAAAGTTTTAATCAGTGTTCTAAAAAAAGAAAACAACAAGATATAAAAAGATACGTCGAACCTTTTAAACTATTACAATGAGAACAACGGCAATAACGCATATACATGCATGTAACATTGTACTCTCTAGAATTTTTTTTTTTTTCTGAATGAGCCGAGAAGGGAAATTTGAATTGAAGATTTTCAAGTTTTATTTTCCTATATTCTCAGATCAGATGAATAAATATTTGTTGAATTTTTGCTTATCACAAAAAAAAAAGATTTATAATAAGTTTAATAAAATTAATAAGACTAATAAGACTAGTAAGACTAATAAGACTAATAAGATCAATAAGACTAATAGGATCAATAAGACTAATAAGACTAATAAGATTTATAAGATTAATAGGATTAAGTAAGATTAAAAAAAGATTTTAAATTTTTAAATTTTTAAATTTTTAAATTTACGTGGATCAAAGTGGCACCGGGAAGATCATTGAATCATTAAGAGGATCCGAACAATGCCGGCATAAACTAGTGAAACATTAATCGACGTAAGACTAAAAAAAAAAAAAAGATCTAATATATATATTATTATAATCGCCAAGATTCACTAGTTTAATGTTTCACTCGTTCAAAATGCATTATTTAATTGGATTTCGGTTTACTTGATCAGAGTACTCCGCGACTCAATGCGATTCAATGAGATTCAATGATTGACACTTCTATGAAAATTACCTAAAAATGTTTATAAAATTATTGTATAAAACAAAATTGGTTTAAATTGGGTATTTCTATAGATTTCTATAGATTTCTATAAAGTTGTAATATATATTTTTATATAAAGTATATTTTTTTTAAAAGAAATGATTGAATAATTGATAAATTTGGTTTAATAACTAATCACAGGACTTTTTGATCTGTTCCGATGTTTATCAATATTGATATTATTGGAAATATCGATTTTTTTTAAAGAAAAAAAATTTCCCTTTGTAATACCATGATTTACATAATTTACATAATTTACATAATTTTAATAAATTGTCAACATTTAACGTTAAATAAATTATAAATTATAAGTAACCCTGTAAAAAGAACATACATCGATAATTCTAAAACTGGATAAATTATTTTTGATTTATAGTAATATCATAGCAAATATTATAATAGTAATATAATAGTAATATAATAGTAAGTAATATAATAGTAATATAATAGTAATTTGTAGTAAATTCTTAGTGACTCGAGTAACTCGTAATGACTCGAGTAACTCGAGTAACTCTTAGAAACTTTAGTGATACGTAATAATATTCATTACATCCCCAAGTTCTTAATACTAATTATGGATATTTAAATATACATGCGGTTAAATTTGACGAATCAGTTTTATACTCATTACAAAATGAACAAAATGACAATCATGAACCATGCGTATCTTTAATATTGTAGCTCGATTATTTCATATACGCACAAGTGTTCTATAGAATAATGTTTTTGTCTATCACATTTCACAAGAATTACTGTACAAAAATTACAAAAATTACAAAAAATTACAAAAAATTACAAGAATTGCAAGAATTGCAAGAATTGCAAGAATTACAAGAATTACAAGAATTACAAGAATTACAAGAATTACAAGGATTACAAGAATTACAAGAATTACAAGGATTACAAGAATTACAAGAATAGTTTTTAAAAAATATATTTTTTTTTAAAAAATTAAAGCAATTTCTAATTATTAGTAATATTATTTAAAAAAGACATTAATAATGCGTAACCCACGCAATTACTCGGTGCAGCGTATGAACCTCAAAATGCTTTCGTCAAACTGCGCAATGACTCTTATTGTTACATTTAAATACTAAAAAAGTATAAATCTTTGGAAGATCAAAAATCGTTAAATTACATGCATCTTAATCCGGTTATGTATTCCACGTGGTTTTTTCGATGATCTATGATTAAACGTGGCAATAAGATTGGTTTGTGAAATTAAGATAAGCCAAAAATTATACTTAAAAAGAAGTATGTTTATATAATAAAAAATGGTTCATATGTTGTTTTATATGGTTTATTATCAAATTTTATAAAAAAAAATACCGATTATGCGTAATCTAATGATTTTTTTTACTGCGTTTTATAATTGAATCTTTTTTTAACATATATTTACATACATGCTGTATATACATACATATATGTATTTATTTTACATATATACATATATACATATATGCTTTACATACCGAAACTTTATAAACTTTACATATATATATATATACATATATATATACTGGTATATATATGTACACACATATATATATTTATATATTTACATATACATGCATATATATTACATGTCGAAAAATATATATTTTTTTTAATGTATGTAATTCTTAAATAGCAGTTTTTTTTTACTCCCTTTTGATAAACCTTAATCGTTATAGTGATTTTGATGATTCCGGATGTTAAACACGAATTTGTCAAAATTGTCAAAAATAAAAAATATATATACATACATATATATCATATATATATCACCAACATATCGTTATCACGTATCATATCCTTATCACACTTTTTTTTTATAACAGTATAATAACAATATATAATTTAACAATAAATAATAACGATAAATAACAATATATAACAGTATAATAACAAAGTATAACAGGTAGACAGAGTATAACAGACAGACAGAGTATAACAGACAGAGTATAACAAGGTATAACAGTATAACAGATAAGGATAAAATGTCATTATTTGACAACCCCTGAGATTTATTTATAAAATTTTAATAAAGTGGATCAACGGCGGCATCAAGCCGGTTTTAATATAAATAAACAAATGTGGCTAGGGAACAATGGGAACGCCCGAAAATTTTTGTTAATTTATATAATTTATACGTATAATTTTATATAGATAATTTTATTTATATAGATAATTTTATATAGATAATTTTATATAGATAATTTTATATAGATGATTTTATATAGATGATTTATATACAACATATATAATATATATAACACATATAAAAGATCTATAATAATAATAATTAAAATCACACGATTTTAAAATATGATTATATATACAGATAGTTTGATGTTTATGCTGACCGAATATTGGCGTAACTTTACAAACAGATTTACACATTATCACATCACCGTCAACATTCAACATTAAACATTAGTAATGTATGAATAATAATAAATTCCTTTGTTTTATTAAAGTAATAAAAAAGATTGTTGTTGTGATTGTGAGACTTGAAAATTCGAATTCTTGGTGGACGACAATGTAATATGTATATTTATGTGATTTCCTTTCGGCACCATGTTTATTCCAATTGTCTTTTAAAAAAATATTATTAAGGTTAATTTGAGAATGACCAATTGAATAATAAAAACTTGTTGTAAATTTATACCTTATAGGGTAAAGAAGGGAATTCTTTACGACAAAAAAATATACAAAATATATATATATATTATATATATATATATATATATTACTTTCTTGTGTATGTATCAAAAACAGGTTAATGATTTGTTTTGAAAGCATATATCTATTTTAGGATTATTGTGTATTAATTAAATCAAAGGCGTATATTCATTGTCCTCAAAAAAAAAATTATCAGATTGTATAAACGATTGTAAAAAAAAAAAAAATTGTAATAATATTTCGATTGTGTAAAGTGTGTAAAAGGAGCGTGTGAAAAAAAATCAAGTATTCAATTTCTTTTAAGTAATCATGAGTTCAAGGAGTGGAAGTAGTGGAAGTAGTGGAAGTTCAAGGACCAAAGTACAGTACAGTAGTAAAAAGAGTTAACAATCCAGGTAATTCAGGTATTTAGAGTTATTTAGGGTATTTTAGTCAGTATTGCTAATATTGTAATATTGCTAATATTGTATTATTGTAATATTGTAATATTGCTAAGATCAAGTATACATAAAAAAAAAATACGTGATTTTATTCATTATTTATTCTATTCATATCTGATATGATTTATTTATTCTATTCATATGATTTATTCTATTCATATGATTTATTTATTCATATGATTTATTTTATTCATATGATTTATTTATTCATATGATTTATTTTTATTCATGATTTTTTTTTTAAAGATTAAATAATTTATTTATTCATAACTGATAACGATAATTTATTCATGATTTATTCATGATATGATTTATTATTATTTTTTTTTTTATGATTTTTCATTCGGAAATTAATCACATGAATTAATCGCGTTAATCACATTTCATAATTAAACGTATTAGTATCTGTATAGCCCCCTATTTTGAATTGACTAAATTGGTTATGTTCAAATTTGTATTAAAGTTCAATTTGTGCTAGATTTTAATTTGCATTAAAGTTCAATTTTGTACTAAAGTTCATGTGTGTGTAATGACAATATGAATGCATCAATATATATATATTATGAATTATTTTTTCGCGTTTCATATACATACAGTTTTTTTTTTTTTTTTTTTGTTTCGTTACGATAATAGAGTCGGAAAACATTAATGCAAAACGGATATCTTATAAAAAGGATAATCAATATAGATCACTGTTCGACATAACGCACATTTCATGCTAAAAGAAAGTTAGTGATTTGATAATCATTTGTAAGCTTAAAAACTTTATTACGTTTTTTAAAAAAAGTCTGTTCGATAATTAGAGTGTTGGTTACTCTGCTTTTATGATTTTCGAATGATTTAAGTTTTTTTTTTGATCTGCTACTTTTTTTAAATGTAATTTAAAGCAGCAACTTGTAACATAAAAAAGTTTCTTGAAAATTATTCAAGTATGACTTACGTCATTATTATAAAATGCATTCAATAAGCAATAAGCTTTTTTTTTCTTTTTTTTCTTTTACATGCATGCAGTAAATGCAGTAAATTAATTCTAAAGAAAAAAAAAGATAAGAGGTTCTCGTAAATTATGTTTGCATCAGTGGTACAGTACTTACGAAAATCCCGACAATCAACGTAACAATCTACGAAGAAAGTAACTTCCCCGAGAATAGAAAAATAAAAGGGATGACATTATCGCATAATAATGCAATGTAACTATGTACGTATTAAAAAAAAAAAAAAAAAAACTTTGTATTATATAAAAAGATATATTATTATTATTATAATAATAATAATAATACTGTAATAGTAATAATAATAAATTCAGATATTTTCAGATATTAATTAAATCATGTATAACCTAAACCTCCAATACCTCATCCAATAACTCCCTCCAATACCTAATAATAAAGTTTTTAATCGGTTAATTTTAGGTATGGTTCCACCTAAACTATTTCGAAAAAGATATAGGGGGATAAAAAAAATAATACACAAAATGAATACAAAAATAATATAAAAATATATAATCTGCAAAAATATAAAAGATATACAAAAAGTATGCAAAAATATACCAAAATTACAAGAAACATTTAATAAAACATATATATTACTTTTTTATCATGAATTGATAAGGTTCCTGATAAAGTTATTTGATAGATAAATAATTAATGTATAAATATTTGGAAATGGTATCCCTGGATTACTAATGAAACAAATGATACAGTAATATCAAACAGTAAAAAGATTTTATAGGTCATAGATGAAACCGATCAAGGGGAAATAGTGTTTGATGTTAAACAACACATTTCACATTTAATTTATGCCAAATGATGCGTACGGTTTGTAGATACATAAACAAAATGTCGCGTTCGACCACGCTGGTCGCGCAACGTCATCATAAGGCTATCTACATACATATGATTTTTTTTAGAATATACAATGTTTTTATAAAAAAGCTCGTGATATAAAAAAAATTATGTACCGATATATTAAACTAAATTAACTGTTTACTATTAACTGTTTACTATTAACTGTTTACTATTAACTGTTAACTATTAACTGTTAACTATTAAACTGTTAACTATTAACTATTAACTGATACGTGTTTCTTTTTTATTTTAATCTCTAACATTATTTGATATATCCTGCATTTTATAAATTCAAAACAAAAAAAAAAAAAAACATGTAATAACACGACAGTAAAGTTAAATGTATACAAAACAAAAAGTTAAAGTTGTGCAATTAATAAACTCTAAGGAATTTTAGGAAAATAAAAAAGAAAAATAAGGAAATGAAAGAAAATACGAAATATTGAGAATTTATTTGAGAATTTGAGAATTGTTTTGTTAAAATAGGGAACATAGTAAAAATAGTGAAAATAGTGATATACTTTATACATAGTACAGTAGTAAATTATACTCTATAATATACTCTATAATAATATACTCTATAATAATATACTCTCTCTATAATAATATACTACTCTACTCTATAATATCATCAGTATCATAAGATACTGCATTTTACTGTATACTGTATAATAGTTGTATATCATTATCATATGTACAAATAATATAAAACTTATCATACATACCTTGCTTAAAAATACTTGAAGAGAAGTATCTTTGATGTTACAAAAAAGTGTAAAGTGGTAATGTTACATACGCTAACGTAAACTAACGTAAAATAGCTTAAGAAAGTAATTTGCGGTTCGTAATTGTTTATCCAATTTGAATTACTGAAAATTGGCATGCATTAAAAAAAAAAGTCATAACAGAATAATATAATAATAATTTTAAATTCTAATAATAATAATAATTAATAATAAATAAATAAATAAATAAAAAAGAAGCATGCNAAACGGAACACGAGGAAATCAATCCATTAAGAATTTGTTTAATTTTTTTGAAATTTGAAATTCTGAAAAATTTTTTTTTTCAACACAAGATACCACAATTACCACAAACAGTAAACTTTATCCGCTGTAAGAAATGTAAAAAAAAGCGTCATCTCACATAGTAACACATCGCAACATGATTTAACATGATAATAAAATGTAATAAATTGATTGGATTCCGTATTAACGGTTTTATACATAATTGTTGTACAAAATTATCGTGGAGAGCACAAAATTATTTTTCGGTGTTAACCGTAGTAACCGTAAATACGTACATATACGTTAAATATTATTACATGCCCATGCCGATTTTACCAGCAAAATAAACAAATTTTTCCGTAGTCTTTCTTTCAACTTATTTTGGTTGTTACTCTTAATTTTTTTGGAACACATCTAATCATTTAAAATCTAATCAAGAAATCATGTGATTTTTATTCGTTTTTTTATCGTTGTTTCCCGATTCGTACTCAATTAATCTAAATTATTATTATTAGTATGAATTATGATTAATTATAGTATTTTCACAATAATTATAGTAATTATTAGTAAATTAAAAAAAATTAAAAATGTTTTGAGGAAAACTTGTTCTTTTTTAGATTTGCATCAATTTTTTTCATACTGTACTAAAATATCATTTATTACATTAAAACATTTATCGAAGCACATATATCATATCGGTGATCACCGGCTTTAGAACCATACGAAATTGCATTTCATCAACCGCATGAATTAAAGTTGAAATAAAAAGCATGGGTTGGATAAGTTGGATAAGTTGGATGAAAAGTTGGATGAGTTGGATGAGTTGGATGAGTTAGATACTAGTTAGATGAGTTTGAATGAATTATGATTATCATTCAGCATTTACTGTACAGTATAAATTTTATAAATTTTATAAATCATTTTTTTTTATAAATCATTTTTATAAGTTATATAAAAAATATAATTTTTTATTATCTTTCAATAAATATCTTTTTAAATATCTTTTCAATATACAGTA
The DNA here is from genome assembly GCA_003550325.1 of Gigaspora rosea. Taxonomy (NCBI): domain Eukaryota; kingdom Fungi; phylum Glomeromycota; class Glomeromycetes; order Diversisporales; family Gigasporaceae; genus Gigaspora; species Gigaspora rosea. The sequence continues at coordinate 856,965 of QKWP01000004.1, read as the reverse complement.
TTGATAACATTTAATAATAATAATATCGATAACATTTAAAAAAAATATATATATATATCAGATATATATATTTTATCTTGTGTATCTTGGCATTGATAATTTTAGACCAAGGTACAGGATTAAGAAACCCCGATAAAGTTTTATAAAAAGGAATCTTATTCCGAAATTAAAATTAATTTTAGGTCACCAATGAAGATCAAAGGATAGACTTTGGTGATATTTACGTCATCATTTTTTGAGAGTTAAACTCGCCTGAGCAAGAGATGCAAGGGGGTGGGGAAATTGAAATATCCCAAAGGACCAGTCATAAGACCCTCAACTAGTATGACAACAGGACAGCCCCATATGGAGATTTGTTCTATATAACATCCGGAATGGGCAATACGTAATCATAGTAATCATCATAATCATCATTCATTATCATAATGCATAGTTTAAAGAAATTCATACAATAAAGTTTCTAATCATAGATTAAATACGTGACCAAAATGACACATTAGTATGAATACGGTAAATGTGAAAGATTTTTGTTGCGCATTTATACACGTTTACGCATTTACACTACACCAGTAGATTATTATACTATTATGTTGTCGATTAAACTTTGTAAAAAAAAGTCGATCTTTTTTTTTAGTGAATCTAACAAAGCACAGATTCAATTTATATAATTATGATTATTCGGCGTAACAGTCACCATTTTCTCCCCCCCCNCTCAATTTTTTAAAGGTTCAAGGTTCGGGAACTAACGCTAAGGATACATTAAAAAATCTTTTTTACATATCGATATTTTTATTTTAAAAAAGATGGATCACAAAAAAAAAAATAAAAACTTGATTTTTCTTCGTTCGATAAATAGAGTTGCGCATTGAGCAACATTTATTTTAGTTAGGATAAACGAGCATAAAGCAACAATTGCATTAACATTCTGTTTCATTGACAATTGTTTTCATTACTAATACTTTGATAAATAATAAGTTACTGAGAAAAAAAAAACAATTTTTTTTTTATCACCTTTTTACAGCTTTTACAATAGTTTAATAGTATTTACATTTATCTGTTATCTGTTATAGTATATTTTACAGTATTTTACAGTATTTTACAGTATTTTACAGTAGTATTTACAATAGTATTTATAATAGTATATTTATATAATAGTATTTATAATATTATTTATAATAATATTTTACAATAGCATCTACAGTATCTACAGTATCTACAGTATCTACAATATTTACTGTATTATCAAGTAATCTGAACAATAAATAATTGATAAAGTTATAATGCTTATATTATACATAATTTTATGTATGTTCGGCTGCGAGGCTTGTTTTTCAATATTATATTCAAACATGTAATATAAATTAGATACATAAATAGAATATCATCATTGTGCAAAATGAGACAATGCGGAAAATAGCACATATAAAAAAACATTCTTTTCTTCTTAGCCAATCACGGTATATTTTGTTAAAAAATATCTTTCAAAGGCGGATAAGGGAAAAAAAATATACTGTATACGTACGTAGTAAAAGATTCTTGTTTTCAATACCCCTATGACTATGATGAAACTCTTTCCGCCAGTTGTTTTTCATTATGTTGAAAATATATATAAAGGGGTTGGATTTGACCGAAGGAAGACAAACAGAAACGAAATAAAAATTTATATATATATATATTTAGATATATATATATAAAAAAAAATTTTTTTTAAAAAATCAAATAAAAAATCAAATAAAAAAATCACAACTTTTTAACCCTTTAGAAATTTTAAATAAGGAAAAACTTTTAACTCCTCGCCTCTAACTTTGGGCGCCACACCATAATTGGAGTTCTATATGCTAAATATAAATCTTCCCTTTTATAATACCCCTGCACTATTCTGTCTATTCTGTCCATTATTTGCAAATCATTATTAACGTTTATCAATTTTTTAATCACTTTTTTTATGTCACAATCCAAATATCACTAATATACACCTTATTATTTGTTAAAAATTGATTTACGTTAAAATATCTGTTGTAGCTTTTTTTTTATTTATTTTATTTAAAATAAATAATTATATTAAATTTATTACATTGTCACCAACGTTTATATAAAGGAGTGGAAGCTTCGTTTTTTTAAAAAAAAAAAAAACCACTTTTTTGATTTCATATAATTGCAAAAAAGAAAAAAAAAAACAACTCACACAACACTCACATAACATATATACATTTAATTTTATCCGGATCTTACTTTTTATTTGGACCTTTTTGATATACATAGTACCTCCCATTCACATAATATATAAAAAGTACTCTTTTGACTTGACTTTTTTTTTTTAAAGTTGAAATAATATTCTGCAAAAAAAAAAAATAACTGTAGTAATTTTAGTATTTTCCTTATTAATCTAAACAAGATTTTTTGTCAAACCACAAAGTTATTCAAAAGTATTTAAAGACCATTTTAGCCGTACTTTTTTTTTAAAAAAAAAAAAAAAAATCGACATCGACCAACATCGACAATATCGACAATATCGGCAACTCATACACGTCTAATGATCAAATCTCGTTCAACATTTAACAAACGTACTTTAACTGAAACAACTAACGAACAACAACTTAACAACACACAACAAATCAACTATCTTAATACACCAACAGTTGTTATGATGACTCCTCCTCTTTCTCAAAGGTCTACAAAACGCCGTAGAAACCGTGATACTCCACCAAGACCATTAAACTCGTTTATGATATATCGTCGAGAGTTTCAAAAGAAGATCAAGGAACAAAACCCAAATATTCTTCTTTCTGAACTCTCTCGAATCTCAAAGTCAGCTGCGGACCAGTGGGCAAATGAACCACAAAACGTTAAACAAATTTATGCCGAAAAGGCTAGATTCGAAAAAGAACAACACATGAAATTGTATCCTAATTATGTTTATTGCCCGAGACGTCCAACAAAAACGAAACCGAGGAAAAAATCCACATCAGAAGGTTCTTCGGAGAAAATGTCGGTCAGATTTCTTTTAAATGATGATCCAACAAATTCATCGTTCAGACCCTATCATCCTCATACTTTTGCATGAAGAACAAAGAGCACCTCGAAATAGGATTGATGAAACGCTGTTGTCTTCGACTTTGATAATAATAATAATAAATAATAATAAATTATATATATAATAAAAATATATTATTATTATTATATTATTATTATTATTATATATTTTATTATTATTTTTTATTATTATTTTCAAATAGTTCTTTTACAATTTGAACTTTTTCGTCAATCTCATAACATGAGATAGATCCTAAAAAATCACGCACGCACGCACGCACGCACGCGCACACAACACACCACACACTCAATAATAATAATTTTAATCATCATCATTTTTTTTATATTTCTTGTAAATTATTCATTTATATATTTTTTTTTTTTGTTCTTTCAATCATTTTCGACATAGCGATTTTCCCTCCTCTCCCCCCTCCTTATTACATTTAAACAAAAAATCAAAAAAAATTT
>QKWP01000004.1:829358-853288 GCA_003550325.1 Gigaspora rosea | reverse complement strand
TTTTTTTTTTTTTTTTTTATTTCCTTTTCTCCCATTTTTCATTTTTTTACAAAAAAAAAATCAGAAATTTTAAATATATGGGCAAGCTTACAATAATATGTCATTTAGTAATTAATACAATTTTAATAAAGCTTGAAAAATAAACTTTAATCATTTACATATAACTACTTAAGATTATTATTATTACAGTTTTATTACAGTATTATTATTGTTATGATTTCTGTTTCAAAAAGCATACTTTTAGTATGTATGCTAGGTTAACCAATTCTACATCACATTTTTTTTTTTTTTTTATTCACCGATAAAATGTTTCTTTCATGCTTGTGTTACATAATGTAAAGCTTTCTAACCTTTTTTTAAAGTTAAGTTTCGTACTTCCTAAATAAATTAATTGCTTGATGCTCTCTTTATTCTTGAACTAATGATAACTTACTCTTTGACCAATTTCCGTATATGTAAAATGATCATAAAAAAAAGGAACGTATCAGAAGTTTAGGTTACAATCGCATTTTTTTAATCTTAAGCTAGCGAATGCATTCGACGATCTTTAATTTTCCTAAAAAAAAATATTTTCCCAGGAAATGCCAAGTCCCGTTCAAATGTATGAACATTCAAAGCGTGTATAGATGTATAGGTGTATATACAAATAGTGTATATACAATTTGTATATACAATTGTATATATGTATGTTCAAGTAATATTTAATTTATTAATTTATTTAATTTATTCAAAATTTATTCAAATGTGTTTATATTTTATTCAAATATGATCAATATACAGTATTTTTTATTCAAAGAGACTTTTTTTAGATTATCTTGAAACGAAAATCAGATGCAAATCTTACTATTGCATAATATTTTACCATTTCGAAATCCTTTAAAGGAAGAAAAAAAAAAAAAAAGGATTTGTTAAAGTAATAATTATCATTTAAATAAAACGCATATATAATCCAAAACAAGAAAAGATTTATTCGTTGCATTTTTTTTAACATGTTAACATGTTAAAAAAAATTTCAAAATCACTTTTAATAGAATAAATTAAAAAAAAATGTTCAAACGTGAGACTTTCTTTTTTTTTGCGCCAAAATCTCAATCGGGATGAATTTTCTTTTTTATTAAAAAAAGAAACTTTTTATCGTTATTACAGAACTTTTTTTATGTCAGATAAAAAATTATCCAATCAAATTAATTGTATTGTAATCTGAAAAGAAGAGAGAGATATATATATCATATTTTATTATTTTTTATTTTTTGAAATTTTATTTTTTTGTTATATAAAAAAATCGTCATTATTGTCGAGATTATTGTTTCAATTTTTTTCAAGGGTACCGATGAAACCTTAATTACTAATTGGTAAATCCTGATCTAAATTAGAACAATCAAAGCTTTATACTTATGCATATCCGAACATATAATGTAATTTGGAAGCCATTATCTGTCATTATGAATAATTGTGAATAATCGTAAATCTGGGAATATACCTAAAACCTTTTAATGGTTATTTAGGGTTAATTAGAGTTATTTAGGATGTAAAAAAAAGATATTTTAGAATCGGGTACCAAATATTTGATATTTACACTCAAGTAACAAATCGTCCAAATTTGAGAACAATGAAATAGGATGTGAGAACAATATCAAAATAAATATTATCTATATATTACATATATATATATATATGTATATCTGATATATATATGTATATCTGATATATATATATATTACATATATCAGATATATATATATATATTATATATATCAGATATATTATATAGATATTATATATAGATATATATAGATATATATACACATTTATATATATATAGTATACACATTTATATTTATTTACGTAGATTACTTACTGTATATATGTTTATTTAATAATAAAAGTAAAGGAAAAATGACAAAACTTAAAAAAGACAGTCAAATTAAATTACAGAGACGAAAGATTACAATTACTTTATTTGACATCTTTTAAATCCTTTAAATTCCTTTTAAAAACTTTATTACGGTTGATATTCATTTTGTGGCGAGTTTTAAATCCGAAACACGGTGAAACTTGCATAACAAAGTAACACAATAGATTACTAATTATGGCGTATCCTATCACTGTTTATCACGTAGTTAAGTTATTTAAGTTATTTAAGTTATTTAAGTTATTTAAGTTATTTAAGTTATTAAAAAAAACAATAAGACAACAGTAAGACGAAACTATATATAACACTAATATAAAATTATTTAGATGATGTCAATTGTGTCAATTGTGTCAAGGTTGTGTCAGGAAGAGGCGCGCGCCATTTTCTAATAGTGTAAATAGTGTGTAAAGTTTATACGTAAATCCATTATACATTATTCATTATTATTATTCATTATTATTCATTATTATTCATTATATTCATTAAATTATTAGATTCGATTGAAAATTATACGTACAGTATATTAGAAATCTATAGAAATAATTGAAATAATTGAAATAATTGAAATGAGGTCATGTTAAAAAAACTATGTAATTTCAAGTGGCTGATTTACTATTCAGATTATTTGCAGCTAGAATTTTGTTCGATATAACTTATGTTGATATAATGATATAAGTTATAATGTTATTATGTTGATATGTTGATATATAAGATATATATATATTGTATATGTTGATACAGATATAAGTTGATATGCATCATCCAATATAGCAATATTAGATACTATCAATAATAGCTGCTATAAATGATAAATCTCCGAAAAATTTTTTTACTAAGAAATTCTTCACGAGCATCGCGTGACTTTTTTCTTTTATCATCTCCTCAAAAAAGATTCACATGTGGAAGATGATCTTTATGAAATCAAGGACAATGGTCTAATTTTGATTTACAAATGCATGATGATAAAATCGATAAAAAAAAAAAAATGTAGATTGGCGAGAAAATGATATGAATTGTCACATTATCTCTTATCCAAACTTATCTAACACTTATCCAAACATTTATCACAAAAATCCGTCCGTGTCAAACATTTTATTAAAACATTCATCAAAAAATTTATCAAAGAATAAGCTGAATAAGTTTTTTTCTTGTATCACTTCTGGAAACTCAGCCCAAATTACTTTAAAAGAATCTAAAAAAGGGATCATCGTATGATCATTATTGTTGAAAGAACAATGTCAAGGTGAGATGAGATAATTTGATGATCACCAATATACATTGAATCAATTTCTTATATCGTTTTTTTTTTTTAATAGATACTATACGTAAATAACGTCTTTTTTTCCTTCTTTTCGCTTTACTCATGGTTTTCATTTTACTTTTATCATGCAGAATTTTGCAGTTATCTTTTTTATTATTATTATTTTCCGACACGATTCGATATTTATTTGGATAACAAGTAAGTCTTAAAAAAATTTATTGTTTCGTTTTTGATCGGTTTGCAGAATATACTCTCTACAGAATTTAAATTCTTTGAACACGTTACAATAAATTTGGATAAAGTAATTGGATAATAATTAAAAATACCTTAAATTGGTGTTATTAATGGTAATTATTAATAGTTACAGATTCATTATCAAAAAAATTTGATCATTTCTATTGTTCTCATTAAATACAATGTTTTTTTATAAAAAAAAAAAAAAATTTTTTTATACAATGATAATGTTCCATATACTATCTATATATTATATATTATTCAATACAATGTTCAATACAATGTTCAATACAATGTTCAATACAATGTTCAATACAATGTTCAATACAATGTCCAATAAAAATAAATTTTCAATAAAATGTTCAATAAAAAAAATGTTCAATACAATATTCAAATATATACAATGCTCAATAAAATGTTCAATACAATGATTTATACAAAAACAATGTTTTATACAATGTACGTACCATATACACGTTTTTTTTATTTATAAATTAAAATTTTCCTATCACAAATTAGTCACATCTTCTTTTTACCTTTTTTTTCACAATGTTATATAATAAACAAAAAGAGGAAAAAAAAAATGGAGCCGCTGTACTTGTGACTGCACCCCTTGCCTATTGTTCTTTGCATTCTTTAAATAAATTCCATATAAGAATGTGAATATTACCATTTACGTATTACGTCATCTCCAGAAAAATACGAAATCATCATCTAGATTTATCTTTATTGCATCCAACCTTCCATTTTTCGCGATTCCCCTTGTTATTTTTATTCTATCACTCTGATTAGCATTTATATTACATTTATTTTAAAAAAATATATATTTTTGGTACATATTCATGCGGAGAAAGAATTCCTTTATCAACTCTTTATCAGTTCATATATCTAAATTTTACTCCTTCTTTTCCTAATAAAAAAAGAATTCTCTTTTTTAATATGGCGCGCGTTTATCTCCGAAAATTTAATAAAGTTCGAATTTGTAAACATGGATTATGTAACAATAAATTCGAAATGCTTTGTTCGTTTGTTCGTTAATGAACGATCTACTGTATAAAGTTTACAAAGTTTATATAATACAAAAGCCTATAAACTATACAAAATCTACGTATAAAATATACAAACATAAATAAAATAAATAATCACTAATTTCTATAATTCATACTCCTTTTTCACTCACTTCACTACTCTATTCACTCACTCCATTCACTCACTAATCCATTCATCTATTCATCTCATCGTTTCATCACATAATTTACCAAAGTATCCCTGTAAAATTTATAAAAAAAAATAAGGTTGTGATGTTACTTGATTTATATCCCTAACGCGTCTAAAGTCTAAAGTTCGATCTATCATAATCGACACGCTTCTTTATCAACTAAAATGATGTTAAAGTAGTAGAAATCTTCACACATTAAGAATTAAAAATAGGGAATTATTCGATAGTCACTCTAATGTGATCACTCAAATGATCACTCGATGATTATTTGACTCCTTTTAAACTTTCATTCATAATAAATAATAATACAGTAAAATATAGCATTCATATAATGATCCTCATTAAAAAATTTCATATGTCATATTCAATGATCGACTGTGCCTCAACCTTTTTCTTCTTTAATCGCGTACATTCGGTTCTCAGAACGCTATTAAATGATCAATTTTAATTTATACAAAAAAAGTTAATATATTTTTTGTTTAACATAAAATCAATCTATTTTTAAAAAAAAAAAAAAAAAAAAAAAAAAAAAATTATAAAATTTCAATAATAATTGATGTCAATGATTTTCCGTCTATCTTTATCTTGGGCTTTTCACAAAGCATAAAGAAAAGTTACAATGATCGGATTATCATAAATTAAATTAAAAAAGAAAATCGGTTTTATCAATAAATGGTTTAAATCAAGTTAAAAATAATTTTTAACGCGTGAATCTTTTATTTTCAATTATTTTCAATTCATTATTTTATTTATGAAATATATATATGTGTATATATTAATTGTATTAATGGTATTAACGGTATTAACGGTATTAACGGTATTAACGCGTGGTATTACGTGAATTTTGATAACTTTATCCAAAATTGATAAAAATTTACCGCGTTCGTATTAGTTCGTATTAACTAATTCTTAATACGCGACTATATATAGTTTGCACGTCAAATTGAATGTCAGATCAAATTTAATAAAGTTTTATTTGGAATCCTACGTTAGAGTAAGGGTGGCTGAAGCTGGAAATAGAAATGGCTAAAACTGGAAATTAGAAACTCTACTATTGTACTAAAATCCCGCCTATACTCTTATTATCAAATTAATCCTAACCTATATATTAAAGAAAATGCACCCCGAAAATGTTTAAAAAGTTCCAGCTTCAGCCGTTTCAAACTTCAGCCGTTTCCAACTTCGGCCGTTTCCAGCTTCAGCCGCTCCAGCTTCAGCCGTTTCCAACTTCAGCTGTTTCCAGCTTCAGCCACGACAATCATTAAAGAAGTCTGATACTACGTACTATGTACTATTACTATTACGTGTAAAATTAATCAATTTATAGTAATTTAATAAGATTTACAAGATTCATAATAAACTTTTTCGAAAAATCGATTAGAAAATATATATATATATAAATAATATGTAATAACGCTCGTTATAGTAAATCATCGGCTCGGCCGAGAAAAATGAACAAATCAAAATATAAAATAGTATATGCATGTAATATGTATGAGTATTTTACTATATCAAGTTAAAAGTTTAATATAATATCATAATTTTTAACATTCTTAATTATATTGAATTTTTTACTATATCTAATATCAAAAAAAACTTTACTATTTGTATATCAAAAAGTTACTCATTAATATTTATAAAATCCTTCGCCTTTTTTTTTACCCAATAATCCAGCATCGACATACTTTTGTAATAATATAGCTGGTCTATATTTTTCACCAAGTTCATTATGCAATACTTTCATAATAGCTAAACACGTATCAAGACCAATAAAATCAGCCAATGTTAAAGGTCCCATAGGTGTATTAGTACCAAGCTTCATAGTTGTATCAATATCTTCTCGTGTTGCTATGCCCTTTAAAAAAAAAATAAATAAATAAAATAATCGTGTATATTATATATATTATATATTATTTATAGTGTATAATAATTATATATATATATATATATATATATCAGATATATATATATATATATATATATATATAATTATATATAATTATATATATATATATATAGATATATCATATATATATATATATATTATTATTATAATAATAAGTTAATAAAAAATTTTTATTACTTGTTCAAGAACAATTATAGCTTCATTAATATAAGGCATCAACAATCTATTAGCAATGAACCCTGGAACATCTTGAGATTGTGTACAAGTTTTACCCATAGATGTTGCTAATTTTTTCGTGATATTTAAAGTTTCATCGGAGGTAGTCAACCCTGGAATAATTTCTACAAGTTTCATCACAGGCACAGGGTTCATAAAATGCATTCCAATAACCTATATAAATTTTATAATTTATAATTTATAATTTATAATCTATAATCTAATTTTAATTATAAATTTTTTTTATAATTTAAAAAAAGTAATACCTTTTCAGGCCTTTTCGTAGCAGCAGCAATCTTTGTAATACTAATACTACTAGTATTTGTTGCCAAAATTGATTTCTTATTTAAAACTTTATCCAAATTTTCAAATATTTTTCTTTTTAAATCAACATTCTCAGAAACTGCTTCGATAACAAAATCAACATCTGACAATTCGGAAATGTCTGTTACAGTTGTGATCCGCTTTTTGGTAGAATTTCCTTCTTCTTCTGTGATTCGATCTTTAGAAACGTCTTTGCCAATCAATTCGTCTATAAATTAAGAAAAAAAATTCAATTATATTATCTATATTAACTCTATTAATTATATTAACTATACTATCTATATTATTAACTATATTAACTATATTAACTATATTATATTATATTATCTATATTATCTATATTATATTAATTATATAATTTCTATTTAATTAATTATATAATTTCTATTTAATTAATTATATAATTTCTATTTAATTAATTATATAATTTCTATTTAATTAATTATATAATTTCTATTTAAATAATTATATAATTTATATTTAATTATATAATTTCTATATAATCTCTTTATTATCTCCATATCATCTCTATATTATCCGTGTTATCTGTTACATTTGGTTACGTCATACTCTTAACATTTAAATATTATAAAAAAAGTGCTAATAAATAAATAATCATAAAATTTATGTGAAAAGGAAGGAATTACCCACGAATTTCAATCCTTTTTTGATCTGTTCAGGGTTTGAATCAAATATTTTAACCGGCAATTGTGCGACTTTTGCTCCAACCAGAGCGATGCCTATTCCCTGTTTCATATGTAAAATAATAATAAGACTAATAATATATATATAATTCATTATTGTATAGATATTCAATGATACCATTTGACCGGCTCCAACAACTCCTAATTGTTTTATTTGAGTCTAAAAAAATTTACTCTGTCTTAATTGTTGATCAAACGAATCCACATACATTGATGATATAAGAAACTAAACTTACAACAGCAGAAGAATGAAAGCATGACTATAATTGAACAAATCAAAAGTTTTAACATGAAAAGTTACTTGCATTAGAATACTCTAAAAAAAAAATCCACATAAATCACCCTAAAGAGACCAACACCATTTGTGGTATAGCATTTATTCATATGACAGCCAATCTGAGATATCATAGTATTAAATAAACGAATCATGTTTGCCTTGTAAAGGAAAGAATTAATCAAAAAATTTAAATTGTTAAACACACGATTTATTAGATTTTCGAAACACATGAAATCATGAGTTTTACTAAATATAGGTTTATCATGATTTCATGTGACTACCGGTATATATAGGTACAACATATGTATACATAGGTATACAAGGTATACATAGGTATAGCGATAGGTCAGTCATAGACTATTAGAATATCAATCAACATACCGTATATAACATGACGTATACCTAAATTTTATATTAGAAATTGTACCCGCCAAGAAAATTTTTACAATTTTTACCCGAGTATTATTAAATTAACCGGTTATCTGGGTAATTTATTATAACCATAAAATAATAATATTTTATATTTCTACAATTTCTATTTTATATGACGTAAAGTGTTACATAAAAAAGTAACTATCATATCAGATATCTTTTTGACCGCACGAATGTTTGAATCCAATTAAATTGCTTTGATTTCTGAAATAAAGAAATTTGATTGGATTCACACATTCGAATTTTAGACAATTGTTTTGACCTTCTAAATGTCTGTAACTCTAGTCACGATTAACTTTTAGGAAATAATTATATGCTAAATCATGATTTTTTTTTTTTTTTCAGATAAACAGATAATCTAATAAGTAAAAAAATAAAAGGTTGAATAGGGTTACAAAATGCAAATTTAAGCATGTTTTGACATTTTTTTGTAAACATAAAAATATAAAGAATACAGTATAATTTGATTTGACAAAGAAAAAAAAAACATTACTGTAGTTATTAACTCTAAAAGAAGACAAATAACAACTATATAGATGTTTATTCGCACTAAAATCAAAAAAAATAAAAGTTAAAAAAGGTAAGTTTGAAAGGCATCATCATTTTTAAAAAAAGTTATCTTTTATATATGCCTAATATATGCCTAATAAATGCCTAATACTGTAATAAATGCCTAATCAATGCCTAATATACATGTTTAATATATGTCCAATATATGCCTAATGATGCAATATTACCCTTAATTACCCTTTCTTTAATATACTTAAAAAATGATTTATCTTTAAAAGAGATATGAAACGAAATATAAAACATAATATATATATCGAATTTACTAAAAAATTTAATATATATTAATGTTAAAAGATTAATTTTATACGTATTTTATATTATAAAATGTTTATAAACACGTCAAGTATGTCAAGGATAAAGATAATATCATAGAAGCATGCAAATGTTGCTACTTAAACTTTCTTTATTATTTTGTAAACTTAGACCTAAGGGGGTTGAACTACTGTATATAAAAATCACGCAACTGGATTTAATTCGCAACTGCTTTTTTTTTTTATTTATTTATATTACACGTATTTTTCCTAAAAAAAATTAGCGTTAGTATCCTTACAGTATAAATAATTAGCGTTAGTATCCTTACAGTATAAATTAATCCTTCAACCAATAAGAAATTAATGAAAAACAAAAAAATTTCTTTCATTGGACTCCTGATAAAGAAACAAAGTTTTATCCGAACAAATTACTATAAATCTCATTAATATTTCTATTTACGTGTTAGTGATAAACGATGTTTTAATTAAACTATTGGCAATGATCAAACGAGAAAAAATTAAAAGGAAATAACAACATAACAACGATAAGCATTGTTCAATCAACCCTTACCTATTTTGTTTAAATTTGTGCATCGCTTTGACTCTTGAACAAATTTTGCATATTGGAAAAATTACTCATTATCCATTATCTATTGTTTAAACACTTCATTTGTTCCTGAATTCAAACACGAAAATTTTTTCCTCTTTACTAATTATTTTCGATTCGTACCAATTAAAAATCAATTCAATATTTGTTTAGGATTTTTTTTTTTTAAAAAAAAAAAAAAAAATTTTCTGGAATCAATTTAGATTATTGAAACCTTATGATTAATCGCATCTATGCAAAACCAATAAAGTGTAAGTATGAAATTGCGTGATTTTTTTTTATTGATAAATAAAAATGCAAAAAAAATTTGGAAATGGTTAATGCTAGTTAAAAAAGAAATAACATATTATTATAATGTAAATTATTTTAATCAAAAAGAAATGAGATATGAAATTTTGTACCAGGGGATTCTACCTTTTGTGACGATTTGACGATTTGTTTTGATAATTTGACAATTTGACGATTTGATGATGATTTGACGATTTGATGATTTGACAACTTGACAATTTGACGATTTTTGATGATGATATGAGAAAATATTATATTTTCCATTATATCACTTTTCTAATATAGTGTAGTAAAAAATTTTTTTTACAGTACATTATCCTTTTAAAAGCACATCCTTATCCCTCATTAATCGATGTAACCTAATAAATTCTTCAATATTTCCTTGTTTTTTAAGTGATTGATAAACAGGTAGAAATGTTTCTGCGTTAGGATGAAATCCATGTTCTTGAAACTTTTCAATCGTTTCCAATGCTATTTTTGACATTTTCATGCGACAAAGGTTCTTTATTATTCCATTATATGTTTCCTATTTACAGCATTAAAAAAAAAATAATAATAATATACATATATATATAATATATATATATATAATATATATAATATATATAAATATATAATATATATGATATATATAAATATATAATATATATGATATATATATTTTTTTGAATTCATATAACTTAAATAAAACTTAAACAAAAATAATTTTATTAATAACAAAAGTGTGATTGCATTATTACCTTACTTAATGGCGTTTCATTGTTTGCCATATGATGCAAGACTATTAATGCTTCATTAAGGTTACCATTTTTTAACAATGTTCTCATAAGAAATGTATACATATAATTACGTATTTCTTGTGGTGTCATTTTATAAAGTTCTGTAGGAGTCACTTTATTAAGATCAAGTTTTACTCTTGATACTTTTCGTTCTTGTGCAAGGTTAACAATATCTTTTAACATTGTTATCATTGTAAGTCTCGTAGTTAAAAATGCTCCAATTCCTATACCAATAACTGCTACATTTCTTGTAGATATTATAAGATCAAAATCTTGTGCAAAAAATAAATATCCATATGTTATCCATTTAGCTCCAAACATTCCAATCGCTATATTTTTTATCCATTGAACCCAATCAGTTTTATAATCTTTCTTAATTATAGATATTGTTGACCTATCAATCGTTGCAAATGCACGTCCAAGTTCCATTTTGTTGGCGCAGGCAATTATCAATGTTTTATATGTATTAATATCTGGTTTTACTGTTACTGTATTACTTGTTAACATACAATTGTAAATCGCATATGCTAAATCTGTTCGTTTAGCACTACCAAATACTTTAATATATTCATTATAAACCCTTGTTGTTTTATTTCCTGTTGGTATCCTTTCAAAGATCTTTACGGCAACTTCCATGACTTCTTCAACTGTATAATAAAATTTCTCTTCTGGAATTTCTAACCAATAATTTTTCAAATCTTCATTAATTGAATTTACTAAAATTATTTCTTTATCATTATTAGAATTTATCGTTGAATGTTTATACTTATTTGCTTTAACCTCATCAATTTCATCTATTAATCTAGAACATGCTTTAAGTGCTGCGATTATACTATGTTGATGTGGTACATGATATTTGTAAAAAAGTCGATTTACCACATTCTTAAGTTGTGTTATATTATTACAATGTTTAAATTTCATATCAAAATTTTCTGTTGAGAATGACTTATTCTTTGTTATTAACGTATATATAATATCATTTGATTTAAATATATTATCATTATTGATATTAATTGGTGTCAAAGTTTTAGTAACTAATTTACGTTTAATAATTTGTTGAATTATATCAAGTTTTAAGAAATTTATTGGAAATTCTCGTATTAATTTTATCATCATGAAAAAAAAAAAAAAAAGAATTAATTAAAAAAAAAATATCGATTTATAAACCTGTCAACCTGTCAATTATTTTATCAAATAAATTAATCACATGATAAACGTGATAAATTTTTTTACGTAATTCTGTAATGCAGTAATGGTAACGGCATAGCAATTAGATGTCGATCAGTGTGATATAATTGGTTAGATATCATATGAAACTAACTCTTCTCTCCGATAATAAATTTTAAATCTGATCGAAAATCATTTTTTACTTTTTTTTTCAAAATGGAAAGTGAAAAAGAAAGTAAATCTCCTAAAGATCCTATGGATATAGATATTGTGGAAATTGTAGCTACACCAGAAGTGCAAACTGTAGTCACTCCTGAAGTACAATTTGCTGTCACACCAGAAGTGCATTCTGTAGCTTCCGTAGCTACTCCAGAAGTGCAATCAACTGATACTCCACCGTCCGTAAAAATAAAAACAAAAAAATCAAAATGGGATTCAGAAAGTGAAAACGAAGAATCAGAAAGTGAACGAAAGATTAATAAAAAAAAACGTAACGCTAAAAAAGCTTTAAAAGCTACTGTTGATTCTGAGGTTGATGAACTTGGTTCTCAACATGAAAGTGCAACTGAAGGTGTAAAACGTTTAAAAGTCTCAAATGATGCTGTTGAATCTCCTTCAATAAAATCCGCTTCTCCCGCTGCTGAATCTGTAAATGAAATCATTGAAGTACCTTCTCCACAAGAAAATACTGTTTCGACTCCACAATCTGTAGTTGAACAAATAATTAAACCTGTATCATCAAAACCACCTATGCTTACAGGTTGCCGTAGTGTGGATAATTATGAAAAATTGAATAGAATTGAAGAAGGTGCATATGGCGTTGTTTTTCGCGCCAGAGATAAAGCTACTGGTGAAATTGTTGCTTTAAAAAAATTAAAATTAGATAAAGAAAAAAATGGGTTTCCTATTACTTCTTTACGAGAAGTACATACTTTACTTTTAGCTAAACATCCAAATATTGTCAACGTTAGAGAAATTGTAGTTGGTGATGCATTAAAACAGTATGTTAAATTATATATATATATATATATATCTTATTATCTATTTTTCACATGTGATTTATTTATTTCTTACATATTTCATTTACTTTTATATGCAGGATATTTATTGTAATGGACTTTATAGAGCATGATCTTAAAAGTTTAATGGAAGATATGCAGAGTCCTTTCTTACAATCTGAAGTCAAAACAATAATGCTTCAACTTTTATCTGCTGTTGCAATGTTGCATGATAATTGGATTATTCATCGTGATTTAAAAACTTCAAATTTATTATTAAATAATAGAGGACAAATTAAAGTTGCTGATTTTGGTTTAGCAAGAAAGTATGGTAGTCCTCTAGGTCCAATGACTGAATTGGTTGTTACACTTTGGTATCGGTAATACTTTTATTATTAATCTTTATAAATTAATTATTATTCTTTTGAAAATATTCAATTATATTAAATATTTTAAGTATTACCTTTCAAAAAATAGAGCACCTGAGTTATTACTAGGTGCCAAGAAATATTCTACGGCTGTTGACATGTGGTCCGTCGGTTGTATATTGGGGGAACTAGTTAATAAAGAACCTTTATTACCAGGTCGGACGGAAATTGATCAACTAGATAAGGTATTTTTATATAAAAACAATTCTATCAATTCTATAATTACTATAATTATTATAATTACTATAATTAATGAGCTTCTTAATATTTATTAGATATTTAAATTGTTAGGTATGCCCAACGAGAAAATATGGCCAGGTTTTTCAAAGTTGCCCCATGCTAAAAATATTCCTTATTTAAAACAATCGTAAGTTGCATGAACATGAATCTTAAATAATCACCATTTTTACAATACTATACTAATCAATTTTCTTATTCTTTTAAGACATAATTCAATACGTAGTCGATTCCCTTATTTGACTGAAAATGGTATTGACTTAATAGCAAGATTGTTAACATATGATCCAGCAAAACGAATTACTGCTGAAGAGGCTTTGAAACATCCTTATTTTACGTATGAATCGACTTTATTATAAAATTATAAAATTAAATTTCAACAACAATTAACAAGTCTTTTAAATTACAATTTTTTTAGTGAAAGTCCGTTGCCAAAGGATCCAGAAATGTTTCCAACTTGGCCTTCGAAAGGTGGTGGTGAAAGGTAAGAAAAAATTTGACTCTTATTTTTATCTTATGATTTTATCTTATGATTTTATATTATGATTTTATATTATAAAAATTTTAATACACATATATATATATATTTTTTTTTTCGTAGACGTAAATCTTTTGTAAGTCCATCGGCTCCAAATGTTGCGCACGGAATGGGAGAATTGGATGAAGAAGATCAAGCATTTCTAGGGTCTATTTTTGAAAATCAGGGTGGGAATGATTATGGTTTTCGACTAAAAGTCTAAACAATAAATAATACAAAATGAATATAGGATTTTTGGTCTGCATTCAGGTATGTTTATATAGGTATGTATCATTTATGTTATTATTATTATTCCTAAGAATTGTTAATTTATCTTTCTAAGAACATTCCCTAACTTATTTTATTTGAACTGATATGTTGTTTTACAAAATAATTAATTTTGAACATCTACTTTGAGCCAAAATAAATTAAGGTGACACGCAGTATTATTTTTCTTATTTCAGAAAAGAGTATCTATAAATAATAACTATTCAATTGTGTAATTATAATTTAATTATAAAAATTGTTTAATAAAAAAAGTTCAATTTTCAAATTGGAAATTTTATTTCATTAACATTCGGCATGTCTTGATGTTTATGTATTAATATTTATATGTTTGGTAATTATAATATATTTATATATATAGTTGTCTTTTATTTAGTTTGATAATAGAAATAATTAATATGTAAAATTAGATGTAAATCTGATAAACTGATCGTGATGGCCAGTAACCAAAGATTCGCATTACCAGTTACATTGTCCAATTAGAATCTACGACCAATAGGAACGGCTACAGTATGATGTATTACTTTGAGGGGTTAACGCTAACGTTAATGCTGGCCAAAACTCTCACACGCATAATCCTGATGTGAAATAATGGTCGGTGAGCCTCATCTCTTTAAGTTACGATTTTATCTGGTGGTAATCATAAAACGCGACGCTTGAAAGATGGCGACTACGCCTCCAGCTAAAGCTGTAATAAATGCTTTAGCTAAACTTAGAGCCAAACTTTTTAATAATGTATATAATCCAACTAATGTGCGAACTGGCAACAAAGTTCTTCGACAACGACTCATTGGACCAACGGTTACAAACTGGTATCCAAAGCAATTAATAAAGGTTCGCGAAATTACAGACATGTTTCCTGAATTTAAATTAGTAAATCAACAAGAGAAACAACGTTTTGAGGATATTGCGAAACGAAAGAGGCGCGGAAAAGGTGCACCGAAAAAAGGTTCGACCATTTTACTTTACATAATTTCGCTAAAATTTTTTTTTAAGTTCTTTAATAAAACCAATGCGAATGATTTATCTCTTTTTAGGAAAAGGCAAACGTGCTACAATCAGCTCGAAGAAAAAATAAAGATAATAATATAACGAATATAATTCTCAAAAGTATATTATGACTTCGTTTATTAAAACGGTTTAATCAATCTATCAGCTATGCGAGGATAATTATCATACCTCTAAAAAAATTAAATAGTTTGATTTTTTTTTTTTTTAATATAAATTTACATAAAAATTATTTATGAACTTGTATACTACTTATTTAAGCTGTTCTTCTCTTTGAAGGATCTCTTTATCCAATTGAATTAATATTGTGGTGCGTAACGGAAAACCTTCTTGAGGTAAAGAATGCGCGGTCACTCGAGACGGCTGAGATTTGTAAATGAACAATATTCATAGTTAACATACAACGTTAACGTTAATATCCAAAGATATTGGGCAATGATAAAATAACTCACAAATTGGGCTCCATCTAAAATTGCTTCAACAATTCCTGCAAGAAACGCGTTACAATTCAATTGTGATAATTCCTTAGGTACAGAAATATATTTGCTTATCAGTGGATCATTATCTGATATCATATCTGATACAATATATAATTAAAATTAATTTATGTAAATAAATGAGAAATTTTATACAAAAAAAAAATAATAATATACATTCGTCTTCGTGCTCTGTACTCTTTTCTAAAGAATCTGCTTGTTTGCCAAAAAGGGTTTTCCAGACTGTCGTATGAATGAAATATAATATTCCCAAAACTCGCGTTTCTCTCTTATTATTTTTTTCTCGCCATACAGTTAATTCTAACAAGCGTGTTCCTACCCGATATCCAAAATCATTTAGTCTATGTAACAATGGTTTAAATGGATAAAAGGAAAACTGATTAAAAGTTTTTGCAATGATTTGGTCTAAAAATTCTTAAAGTTTACTTATATACTTACTTGCGTTCGAGATCCTGAATCCCATGTACGCGCTTTTGCGCATACTGTAACATTTCTGAAAAAAGAAACGCAAAGGCACCTATTCCAACCTGGATTTTGAGAAAAGAAATACCGTTGAAAAGTCTATTAAAAAAATTAAAAAAAAAAGTTAAAATATCCGTTACCTCAAAGCCTCTCGTTTTGTTTAGATTTCTATCAACAATAGAAACACGCTTTATTGAACGTATATCTGTTGCTGATGACATCACTGAGGCTCTCGAAGCTTGAGACATCGTTATTCGATAAAAGGAACTTTTGGAGTACCCAGTACGTTCAGTACAAATATGTGTACGATATTTGTATATCAGATATTCATTTTTATTGGTCAAAATTAAATTAACCACTAAACACGTGACTACGGGTCGTTGAATGATTATCTACGATTCCACCCGAAGCTATGATAACTTTAGCAAACTAAGTTGAAATCAAACCAGCCCAATAGATTTTTAAACTATAGCTTAAGCTGTAGTTTAACGATCTGGATCGACGATCATTAAACACGAAAAAATCACAACTTTGCACCTATTCGAACATCTTACAACGCAAAGTATGTTATTATTATACCTTACTAAATAAATAACACAACATATTTTTCTTTTTAGCTTTAAATATTGTAACACTTCCAGTTCAACTAAAGTCACACAAAATTTGTATTACTGTTTTTATGATATATAAAAATTCATTAATTTTGATTGGATAATCTCATTACAAATTTGGTTACTGTGCAGATCGGCCCATATGTATTTTCCCATTTTTCAAATTCTTTATTGTAGAGATATAATTCACGTGATAAAAATCCCTGAACTAAGTTCAGGAAGCGTAAAACGCCAAGAAAAATTTATGCTCTATCAAAAAATTTCAATCATATGTAATATCAACATCAATATCAACTTTTGTCATATACCATATTAACATATACAATTATCCTGCATCCATAAATTAATTTATCTCTTTTTCGGATCTGGGAGAAAAAATGACAACTTTTGCGGAAAGAATGTCATTGGTTTTCAAGACGAGAGGTTGATTCTTCGAATATGCCCCATAACAGAAATTCTAGTATCTGATACATATTAACTTAATAATATCACGTGTCATAGAATCAAGAATCTGCAATGGTTCAGAATCTGCGATGGTGTCACAGAATCGACTCAGTTTTCAAAAACCATGTCTGGGTCACTCATTTCTCTTTTGATAAAATCTACTTTTCACTATGGCCGTCGCAAAAACGTGCAACTTCGTTTATTATCAACATTTGAAAAAGTCTGCTCTTATAATCGAAGTAAGAATGAGAGACTCAACGTGTTAAAAAAGGTTCATTTATTGTCTTGCTTGTCCTGAATTTATTGCATGAAAAATATATTGGTTTAACTTAGCTTTCTTGCAGGTTTACTCACCCCATTTAATCCATAAAGAAGGAACACAAGAATGGAACAAACTTATTAAATCTGGGAAAATTTGGGAGGACTACTTTCGCCCATTTGAGTGGCGTGCACAAGATTACTGTGTGATTTCTTATATCTTGTAATTTTTCTTGTGGAAATACTAACTTCTCCTTATCAATCTTTAGACTTTCAGGCCGAATATACCGATTTTTTGAAAGCAATTGATGGCCTCAAAGCTTCCTCAAAAATTTCGTCTGTGGACATTCTAAAAAGGTTGACTGTAGGTTTTGCACAGCATAGTTGCGCCATAGAAGGAAATACATTGGAACTAGGAGAAGCGCAAAAGATTTGGAACATGCTGAAGAAGAATTTTAGCCTGAATGACTTTCTAAAAAATATAGACATGCCGTTACCTGCACCAAGTTCTCTTTCCGACAAACTAGAAAATGAAGTTATCGAAGTTCGAAATCATCTACTAGCAACCTATTTTCTTTACAATACTTTTTACGAGTCAGAGCACGAAATTGATCTTGATGGTATCAAGATAATCCATCGTATTATGCTAAAAGACACACTTCTGGAGAGAATTGAATTGGATGAGGATTACCAACACGCAGGCGAATTCCGAAAGATAGAAGTAGAAGCATATGGTTCGATATACACTGTTTATCCAGTAAGCTCTATTAACATTACTTTGAGATTCATTTAAGATTTGATTATTAATTATTTCATATTTCCTGTAGCTTCCACTAGAGGTTCCCGCATTGATGAAAAGATTCATACAATTTCGAGACGAGAGCCAAGATAGTGGTCTTCATCCTCTCATAATCGCAAGTCGTATACTTTCAACCTTCCTTCATGTTCATCCATTTGCAGATGGTAATGGGCGTGTTGGTCGTTCAATTATGACATTATATCTCATCCGCAATGGGTTTCCGCCCGCTATTTTCCAAGATATTCCACGAGAAGAATACATATCTACATTATTTCTAGCACAAGCAGAAAAGGATTCGATTCCATTATA
The DNA here is from genome assembly GCA_003550325.1 of Gigaspora rosea. NCBI lineage: Eukaryota > Fungi > Glomeromycota > Glomeromycetes > Diversisporales > Gigasporaceae > Gigaspora > Gigaspora rosea. The sequence continues at coordinate 834,288 of QKWP01000004.1, read as the reverse complement.
TGCTTTGGTTGTGCAAAACATCTTTAATATTTTAATGAGATATCAAGCGTAGATCTGTATATGTTTTGACCTTAATGAATGAATTAATCATAATCTAATGTGAAAAAATTGTAATCAAAAAAGAAATTAATTTTTTGCCAAATCAAACAGTGACAATCATGCTGGCTTGGTTTATATTTTGGTGCATTATGATTTTTTAAATATATGACTTTTCCTAGAAAACTATGTGCATTGATATTTGTCTTTCGAACTGTTTTCGTAGGAGTGTTAAAAGTTTGAGTTTACTCAACTCAACTACAAAGTTGAGTTAACTCCAAGTCAGCTTTGAATTTAGCTTATGCATCATTTTGCATATTTTATGCACCTTGCATGGCCATGCATATTTATGCATATTTATGCATAAAATGCATAATTATGTGTAAATATGTAAGGAGTGCATAAAAATATGCAAGGAGTAAAAACCTAGTAGGTTTGAGTTGAGTTCAAAAAGTTCTTGCTAAGTCAACTCAAGAACCAACTCAATAAGCTTTTTAACAGCCCTATGTTTTCGGCACTAGAAGATCAACCTTTATAATCTATAAATTCACGTGTCATTTTGTTTAACAATTAAACTTATCAGTCTGCAATAAATAATAAAATTTAATACGTACAATATTGTAATCTTAATATCACTATTGTGTATATGTATATATTCCACGGTCCCTAATGTTCTCCCGTGAACATTTCTGATGATATTTTTATGATGATGTAATACCGTGAAGATATCAAAAATTTTTACACGTATGACATCATCATTAAAAATTTTAATCAGAAACGTTACGGGCATAGGAACCGTGAAATATATCAGATATTACACGTGCGCCGTGAACATCATGTGTTACCACGGCTTGCCGTGCCGCGCTAACTCATGATATTCACAACAGCCCGTGTAATATCTTTTAGTAAGGCGACACAAAAAAATAAACTGGTTTTCATATCCGATCAGGAGAACAATGTTTTCTACTGCAGTATGTAAGTAGTTAATAAAAATACTTGTACCAAATATTATTAGTAATGTCGACTGGAATTATGTGCGGAAAATAGCAGATAAAAATAGCAGGATTCTGGGCACTCTACAATTAGAGTTGTGAAGTTACTGCAATTTTGCGTAATTTTAATATTTTACGGTAAGTTTCGGCAAACCAGTTTTCACATAATTTATAATACGCATGATTTATCATTTCCGAGATTATCGTATGGACAGATTTTTTTGATTTTGATGATTATTAAAAATTAATGATAACGATAAAATAGAATTGATATTAATATTGCATGATCTCTGGTACAATTGAATTGTACTGATCTATAATCCGCTTATTAAATGCATAATAATTTTAAATCTATTGTATTCAATTAGTTAATTGCTTTTCTTTAGCTGTAAATTGCTTATGAAACTGATAATGAAGCAGCATAATATTTATAAATCATTATAAATCATTACTTATATCGCTTAATTTTAATAATCATAACATTCTTATCAAAAATGCTTGTCCATACGTCAAATGATGCAATGATGCTGGCCGAACTTCCGTAAAGCTGGCACTTTATAACGTGTTATAAAAAGTACATGAATTTTGATTTACTGAGTCACTAAATTTAGTTTAAACCCTTATTTAACTTTTTTGATTGGTTTGGCGAATTATTAGGGTGGTTGTTTTGATTTCATAAAACCCATTAGACTATCGTCTAATTATTAGCCTGGACCTATTGAGAAATGCTATTTGTCATTGTTATTGTTAAAAATAAACCATCCGTCTCAGTCTTTCAGGTCTACCCCACTATCAAAAATTTTGGGGATATTAAACTTCTATGCCGATATTGGTCCATATGTATTGTAAGATTGTAACTCTCATAACACATTCCTTTATGGAAATTTTGCAGAACCATTCCCGAAATTTCTTGAAAATAAAAATGATTATTCGGCAAATTCGATAAGTTATTGATCTCGGAATGACCGATATATAAAAGCTACTTGTGCCGTCTGCTATAGTTTGGTATTTCCTGACCAATTTTATATTCTTAATAAAATATTGAGATATTTATATTTGAAAAAAATCAATTCTTCAAAGATATAACGATCTAAAAATAGAATAGCTACCAATAAGAAGATTACCAATTTAACTTGGCAAATTGAATTCAAGTATGTGAGCTTGCTCATAAAGAATTTATGACAATATTGAAATCTCATCTAACATGAGCTTTAATTGCGTTTTTCTCAAATATAAAAGTGCTTTTCCTAGCAGTCAGCCATTTGGAGGTTTTGAGCTGTGAGAAAAATGTAATAGAAGATTATGTTACACATTTCAAATTCTGATTTTTTGACCGCGTTAAACTGAAAAACTTCTGATTGGCTATTATTCAGTTTTTAGAGTGTTATGTTTCGAATTGCTTTTTTCAAATATAAAAATCTTAAACAAGAACCAATACTTTAACTAGAATTAAAAATCTTAAAACTTGGTCAAAAATACCAATTACCTCCTTTTGTATTGCATGAGATAGTTTCATTATTATAATGTCAACACACTCGAATTTTTACCAGTATGTGCAATACATGTGACCTAGGTGGCACAAATAAAACATTTTATCAACTTTCTAAGAATTACTTTTCGATTTCATTGGCATCTAAGTCTGAATCATAAATGGCCTTTTATCTTCAGAAATTAATATCAATCAAGAAAGTTTTTTTCAATATAATTAATTGAAGACCGTTCTTGTATATCTGGATTTATGTATCGCATCAGCTAATTCTGGAGTAACTTTTGATTGGCTAAAATTATAAAATTTTTAAACTTTAATATTTAAATAACTTTTGAACCAGTAGTCCATTTTGGGTGATTTTACCAAAATGTTCGTCTCAATGAGATGATTCCAACGAGCCTAAAATCATCAAAATCCATTCATAGGATCCCGAGTTCGTTTATAGATTTGTATTGCTTTATTATATTATTTTGCCTATATTAAAAATTATTATTAAAGATCTTATAAAATTTATTATTGAATAACTTTTGAACTAGTAATCTGTTTTAGATGATCTTACTGCCAAAATGCTTGTCTCAATGAGACGATTCTAATGAACCTACGATGAGACGATTCTAATGAACCTAAAATCGTTAAATTCTGATCACAGGACCCCAAGATCGTTATAAATTTGTGTTATGTTTAGAGAATATCTATTTCTACCCACCAGTTACCCACCATGGTTTTTTGCTATTTCCACTATGGTTATACAAAATTTTTCTATTTTTTAGGGGGTCCTTAAAGCGGACAGATCACGTGATAATAAGCCAATCAAATTGGTAAAATTTAATGAACTCTGATCAGCCCAACAAAGCAAAACAAGTAAAAAAATAAAGAATGCAAAAAAAAAACCATAGTCTAAACCCATATTGGAGCATTAACAAAAAATGAGAGTAAGTGATTATATGGGCAGATTGAATGCATTTTTATTGATGTGATATTTTCAAATTGTACATCAATTCAGCAATTTTGTGATTGTCTTAAATTTAAACCAATCAAATTTTTGTTTTGATTTTCTATTTTGGATTTGTAGGATGTTTGTAGGATGTTTCAAAAAAGGGAACTATAAAGCCAAGTACTATCATGTGATCTAATTATCCATTTGACTATTCGGAAGCCAAAGCTAATATATAAGAAGCAATGGCCAATTAAATTCAAGAAATTTCTTGAAATAAAAATAGATTACATTTAACAAGATTATATTTAATAATCAACAATAAGCAAAACTTTCAATAAGCGAAACTTTCACTAAACAAATATAATTGTAACAGTAATATACAATTTTCTAAAACCTTTATAAAAAAATACAACAAGAAAACTAAGTATGTTCATAAAATAAACTTTTTAAAAAAATTATATAAACTTTGCACTTCAAAAAAAAATCTGAAAAAAAAACAAAAAAATTAGATTTTGCACTTCAAAAAAAAAAATGAATATTTTCAATAAAGAAAACTTCTCTCAGGTTTGACAAATATTTTCTAACTTAAACAAAAACTTTGTACAAAACTTCTCATAGTAAACATCTAGTCTTTCACAACTATTTATTAAACAAACCAAAGCAATGACCTATTGCAATTAATTTAACAACAAATCTAATACCAAACCAAAGGCACATACTGCTTTTTAATGTTCAGCAACTATTCAAAGTACCAATAGAAGAATTTGATGCCAAATTGTAGTCTTTAGTAATGAATGTTTAAATAAAATTTAATTACAAAAATTATATTAATAAAAATTCTTGAAAAACCTTTGTATACTACTTTAACAAGCCCTTCAAATTAAGTATATTCAAAAAAGATATTGCAAGTAAAAAATAAAAAGTTTGAAATGTAAATTTATGTTCTGCAAAAATAAAGTAACATGGCTAGTTACCAGAAAGAAAGTGCATATTAAATATTCTAGATTTTTCTGATTACACTCATAATTTAAAAGAAAGTAAAAGATTAAAGTGGCCCCAAGCAGTCTAGGCTTTAGTAAAAAAAGAAGCAGTTAAAAACTATCTCACTCTTGCAATAGTTAATGTAGCTAAGAGTAGGGTGTATATAGTGTTATAGAATAGGTTTTAGTAATTTTGGTAGAAATTAGTTGAAAAATTAGAACTTAATTAGGAAATTCTGTAATAACTGTATTTAGTAATAGTGATATACAAAATTGATGCATTGTAACGTCTAATGATGCTTAGTGATGCTTAGTGACACTTAGTGATGCTTAGTGACGCTTAATGATGCTTAGTGATGCTTAATGATGCTTAGTGACGCTTAATGACGCTTAGTGACGCTTAATGCCGCTTAGCGACGCTTAGCTCAATAGATATATAAACCTGCCTTATTTCCTTTAGTTTTAGACAGATCCAGGAGATCCAGACATTGTATTT